>KN840471.1:60512-141698 GCA_000832265.1 Phlebiopsis gigantea 11061_1 CR5-6 | reverse complement strand
CGCGCCGGCCGGCGGCGAGGGCCCAGCTGAACGGCAGGGCTCGGATCGTCTCCCACCTGCGCGCGGCGCGTGAGCGGGCGGGCGGGCGCACGGGGGCGGGGAGGACGCACGCGTAGAGGCCGCACCAGAGCGGGATGCAGATCATGGTCGCGGTGTCTGTGCGCGGGCGGGGAGTCAGCGGGGCGCGGGGCGCGGGGGCGCACGCACCAAAGGCAGGCATGCCGGGGGGTGTGCTCATCCCCGCGGGCAATGACGGGGGATCCGGGTGCGGTGATGTAGTAGGAGTCGCGTCGAGGGGGAGAGGCGGCGGCGGGATCGAGCACGCCTCGCGCGCGAATTTGAGGACCGGTGCCGGCGCCCTGGATCGTTGCGCCGTCTGTAAGCGAGACCTAGAGCGCATGCGGATTAGGCGAGTGCGATGACGCCTGCGTGCGTTGTGCGCTGCGGCACACCCGAGGAGGCGGCAGTGAATGCGATCGCGACAGGGTCGACCCTGGACTGTCTCCACCGCGGGATCCTTGGAAAACGCAGACCAGCAAGCGACGCCCGAGCGCGATCGCCCCCCGACAACGATCGCTTGCCTGCCTCGCCGCTTGGCCGCCTTCTCCGCTCTTCCCGGATCGGTGCTGAACGCTGATGGCATGGCCCCGATGCGCACTCGCGGCGCGGTCCACCGCCGCTGTAGACAGGACGACCACCAGCGCCCCCAGCGCGGCACCCACCGCCGTTGATCACGCAGCAGCGATGTGTAACTCGAGTGGCTACAATGTCCTGTTATTATTAACGCTCCGAGATGCGCGGGGGGGCTGAGATAGAGACCAACAAAAAAAAAAGAAAAAAGCAAAGGCGCGAGGTATGCTAGACGAGCAGAGTCCGTGGACCCCGTAAATATCACTTCCGAGACGAGACCCAAGTGTCCGAAGGGGGGGAACGCTCAGAGCAGCTGCTTGAAGCCCGACTCCTTGCACCGCTTCACGATCCGCTTCACCTCCTGCGAGCGCGCGCGCGTCGTGACGAGCAGCGTGTCCGGCATGTCGACGATCACCAGGTCGTCGACCCCGAGCAGCGTCACGAGGCGGCCCGAGCCGGGCACGACGATGCCGCCCGCGACCTGCTCGGTCAGCACTGCGCGGCGCGGCGGTCAGCGGGGCATGCGCGCGGCGCGGGGGCGGGCACGCACCGAGACTGCTGTCGCCCAGCACGCGGGGCTGGTTCGCCTCGGCCGGCAGCAGGTCCGCGAGGGACGAAAAGTCGCCGACGTCGTCCCAGCCTGCGGGCCACCGCGCGTCAGCATCCGCCGGCGGAGGGGAGGGCGTGCGCGCGCACCGAATGTGGCGGGCACGACCGCGACGCGCCGGTCGAGCGCCGCGGGCTCCGCGACCGCGTTGTCGATCGCGATCTTCTCCAGCTCCGGCCAGACCTCGTCGAGCACCCGCTGGCGGAGGCGCTCGTCGTCCCACGCCGCGGCGATGCGCGTCAGGCCCGCGTGCATCTCGGGCTTGTACTCCTTGAGCAGGTCCATCAGGAACGTCGCCTTCGTCACGAACATGCCCGCGTTCCAGCGGTAGTTGCCCGTCTTGATGTACGCCGCCGCCGTGCGCGCGTCCGGCTTCTCCTTGAAGCTCGACACCAGCCGCGCGTTCGGCGCGTGCGCGAGGCCCACCTTCTCGCCCAGCCGCACGTACCCGAAGCCCGTGCTCGGGTGCGACGGCGCGATGCCGATCGTGACGAGGTAGTCCTGCTTCGCGACCTCGACGGCCTCCGCGACCGCCGACAGGAACGCGTCGTCGCCCGAGATCATGTGGTCCGCCGCGAACGACCCGATGATCGCGTTCTCGTCGCGGTGCGCGAGCACCGCCGCCGCGAGGCCGATCGCGGCCATCGAGTCCTTTGCGCTCGGCTCGCACAGCAGGTTGTGCCCGAGGAGGTCCGGCAGCTGCTCCGTGATGCCCTTGACGTGCGCGGGCCCCGCGACGACCGCGGTGCGCGTGGAGGTCGAGAGCGGCAGGAGACGGTCCCACGTCGCCTGGATGAGCGAACGGCCCTTGAGGGTGAGGTCGAGGAGGAATTTCGGGTGTCCTTCACGGGACAGCGGCCAGAGACGCGTGCCCGCCCCGCCGGCGGGGATGACGACATAGAATCCGGGGATTTCGCGGTTCCCCCACGGGTAGCTGGTCAGCATGTTGTCGCCCAGGGGAGAAGGCACGCAGATGGTCGGGGGTACGGCGAGGGAAGGAATAGAGGCGGGCGTCAGGAAGGGCGACTTTGCACGGAGTTGTGGGCTGCCGGGAGCTGGAGTGTTGAACCCGGTGGGGAATCTTGACCCGTTGTTGTACTGTGAATCATGGTCAGCATGTGCTCTCGCTGTATGAAGAGATGGATTTGGAGATGACTTTGAATACAGGTTGACAGCCAAGATGACTACGTTATAGAAAACACGACAGCACGTTAGCACGTTTCCGAAACCCGGCTGCAGTCTCTGCAGTAACTCCGCAAGATGAAACAGTTGCAGAGATGCACGGCAGCGCATAACCGACGTCGGCGACCTGCACGTGGGCTGCCCGTGTACGAACGCAACCTCGCCGTCACGTTTGGCTACAGCCACGCGCGCGGCGGGCCTGTCGTCTTCCGAGATGCTCCGTGGGGCGCACAAGTGGGCTAGAGGGCGGACGCAGGAGGGATACTAGAACTCACTTGCATGCCCTCTTTAATCTGCCGTTCGAGGCTAGCATTGGCCTGGCGCAGCTCGTGGGTCTCTGCCCGGAGCTCTGCGATCTCCATTTGCTGCAGAACGCGCGAGGCTTCAGCTCGGTGCTGCGCCCGTGAAGCCCGGCTACGCACCGACTTGTGGACAACGTCCATGATCTGCTTGAACATTATCTCGATGTTGCCAAAGCCGTTGGCTTGCGGGCCGTTGGCGGCGGAAGACATGGTGGGTGAACTCGAAGAGAGAGAAAGAAAGGAGAGACTGGGAGGCCCGAAGGGTTTTAAAGGAGAGGGTCAACGTGGACGGAGAGTTGCTGTGGTGCCACCTGGGCGCGGTCTACCAGGCCCTTGAGCTCGGTCGGCAATATCCGACAACAGTGATCTCTTGGGCCCTCCATCTTCGCGGTCGTTTTTCGACCTTGGCAACCCGCACTGCCAATATACGGATCTCTTTCCAAACATTTTGCCAGAGCTCGCGTTCATTTTGAGGGTGCCGTGTAATTGTTTCGTGCACGGAAACAGGCCGCTGAACATGCTCGAGGCGCCCGTGGTCTAGTACCATCTGTCACGGAGAGCTAAGTGGCCTCGGACTAACCTAAGCTGGCTCTCGAGCCATCCTGACCACGATATTTCACAGATAACATTACAGCTGGTCGCGGTGGGAAACTGCGCAGCCCACCAGCCTGTGGCACGTGGACGTGTATACAGCCCCGCCCCAGACCCCGGTCAGCCGCCGCCGCCGTGGCCATGATCTGCCGGGGATTAAGAGACCAGCGAATCCGCCGCAAATGACGTGAAGCAGCCCCGGGTTCCTGAATGGGCCCTGCAGACGAAGCTCCGAGTAGGCCCAACATAATTAACGACGGGTCGACTCAAGTACTCAGGCCTCAATATCACGGCGACATCTCAGGATGTCATGGCACGGAAACACCCGCAGGCGCAGGAGAGCGTCGCGTCCGGGTTTCGTTGCGCCACAGTATTGAAAAGCAACCTGCAGATATACACAGCAGGACTGCCATTTAGCCGCGCAGCACCAACCAAATAATATATCGAGTGCGCCGAGTCTGTGCCGCCGCCGCGGGGAGACCGGGATCGAGCGACCGCGACCTTGTGCGGACCATACTCGAGATATATGCCTCCGTTCCGTAGCTCTGACGTGCGAATGCTTCCAGAGGCCACCGCGTGCGGAACCTGCTTCAGGACCGTGAGGATGATCACCTGGTCAAAATAAAAATCAGCTTCCGTGCTGGATCCGAGCAAGTGAGCACCGTGTAGACTACGTGCCACGTACGTGTGTTATAGCTACCGCAGCGCATGCAAAATCCCGCACGGTAAAATCATGTCAATAAAGCGATACTGAGTGGGAGCTCTATGATGGTACAAGATTATAGAACCACCCTCCAGCTTCAGAAGACGGTTATATGATCTGAGGTTTTCCAGGTACGCACAGTTACGTATGCTCTATACGATACTGGACCTGCGTCTTACACTTGTGCGATGAACAGACATGGAACGAAACATGGGGCTACAGGACATCCACTCGGGGTCTTTCGTTGATCTGCGCTCAGGACCCCGAAGACTAGGGATTGCAGCCGCCCGTCGGCTGCTCCATAAATGGACATGCCGCCAGCCGCTAGGACGCTCGTCATCCCGCATCCGAATGCGCTCGTAGCCGGGCGCGCATAGCCCAGAAAAGGGTACCGCGGCGGATTCTGTCGCCAATTTGCAGCCGCCGTTCCGCACCCACTCGAAATGTCCCCGGCGAAAGGCATAAATAAGGCCAGTCTCTGCGTCCTCAGCTATCCAATTCTACCCGTGTCCACCCACCTTCTGACCACCCACTTTCTTTCACGCATCTACCACCTTCATCACCGCAGCAAGTCTGCAGTCAGTTGCTCAAGAGTTCGTCGTCGTTTTCTTATCGTGAGTGCACCTTCCTTCTGCCGCTCCTGCGCCTCGTGCTTACCGTTTCGCATAGGCGTGCTCAATCAGCGTACTTGCATAAAGCCCCAGCCTGTTTCTGACTCCGCTCAGAACTTGCACCACCACACTCGTCGAGCCGGTTCTCGACTCTCATACCATCTGTCCTACCACAACCTCGTCTCCATCGTCTATCATGTCTCTTGCAATCGCTGCGTATCCCACCAACCCCATGCAGACCTTTCCCCCACCTCTCCCCGCCACACACACCCCTCTTCGTGTACGCTGTGGCGTGACGATGCGCCTCCACCTCTCAACGCACGGCTTAGGCCTTGCTCAGTCGTGGCCGTCACCCAAGGGTCACGTTCAGCCCCACCGCAACAACCTTCCACGTCGCCGCAACCCGCGACGCATCGTCTTTCATGACATCGATGAAGACGATGCTGCACCCAAGGCGGAGCTTGAACCCGACGCAGTCGCCGTCGAGGCCGCCAGGGCTGCGGTCGAGGAGGCGAAGCGGGATTCTTACGCCCCTGCGCCCCCCGTCAACGACCTCTGCTTCCAAGAGTTCCTCCCTGGCCTGAACATCTCATTCATCGGCGCCGACGACGCGCCCGAGCGCCTCCCCGGCCAGTCCACCTCCACACCCTACACCCACATCATCAGCATGCACTGCGGCGCCGGGCCACCCACCGAGCGCCTCCACGAGGGCCGCTGCCAACGCCTGCGCCTCGCGCTCCCCGCGCGCGACGCCGCCGNTCGGCCTGGGCGACGCGCAGCTGCGCGCCGCGCGCGACTTCATCGCAGAGGCGCAGCCGCACCTCGACGCCGAGGGCATGCAGCGCGGCGTGCGCGTGCTCATCGCGGCGCCGCACGGGCGCCCGACGGACGCGATGGCCGTGCTCGCGTGCTACCTCGCGTTCGTCACGGGCAAGCAGGCCGCCGAGGTGCTCCTGTGGATCGACCAGGACGAGGAGTTCCTCGGCGCGTGGAAGGGTGAGGTCTCGGAGGACGAGGCAGAGCGGGTCGAGACGATCGCGCGGGCGTGGTCGTGGCTGAGTCAGATTGTGAGGCCTGGTGCTGCTGCGTAGATGAGTTCAAAGGGCAGGGCCCGGAACCATCGGAATAATGTATTTTGTAGTGCAAGTGTATCACTATACAAGGATTATACGACATACATTCGACCATCATTATCTCCAAAAAGTGTGCTAGATTCGCAAAGAAAGGGTATAAGAAACTCGCAGGTATCCAGCATTTCGATATAGCTATACGGAGGCTATAGGATGATGTGTGGTATCGCACCCTGTGGCACCCCTTGGTGCGCCCGCTGGTGCTGTAATCGTAGTTCCTATAGCCCTTGAGTAACATGGATGGGTCGTTGATATGTTATATTTACCTCAAAGCTGTATTGCGAGTAGCCCGGTTGGCAAGTGATAGACTGCATTTGTTCCAGTGGGTCACCAAGCACCACAGGTGCCATAGATTGCGCGTATACTTGGGGCGGCGCGGTCGCTGCGAAGGCGCATAAAGTCCCGACTCGTCTTGAACACGACGCGACATACCTGTAACGGCCTCGGGCACATACCGCTTCCCAGACCAATATGCTCTCACCCGGAGTTCCTGGTGGGGTGAGAAGGGGAGCGCGTTTCCAGAGACGGCGCACTCACTTCGAATGAGAACGCGGCGTACTGCTCCTGCAGCACGATGCTCTGGAACTGCTGGAGTGATCTGTCGGTGTCGCTTGCGGGCAGCATGGTTGGCGTAAACAGCTGTACGTCTGGCAGGGTAGCCACGTCCGCAGCGCGCAAAGGCACATCGGGCTCTTGCGTTTGGATTCTCCGTAGTGTGTGGGCATCTAGTGGCGTCGGGAATCCTCCGGTCTCGCTGTACGGTTCGAAGAGGGGAGCCAACCCGAGCTTCGTACGCTCGCCGGCGTCGAAGGGTTCCTGGGGCGTGGGCTGTGGCGGGCCGCCTGTGGTCTGGTACGCTACGACGTAGTCATGCATGCGGTTCTCCTTGCGAGGCCGTGGTCATCTTTCAGCATGGGGGTTCTGGCCAAAGACGACGTTACCATGCACCTCAAAGCTCATCTCGGGAAGAGGCCGCGTCTTGGGCACATTCATGTATATCAAGTGTTGGCTGATGTCCGAAGATGACGCTACCGACATCGTGCAGCATACGACCGAGGATGAACAAGTAGAGCGGGGTGGGCGTCGGTTCAGAGAGGGGCACTAATGCTGCGTTGGCGCTTACGCCTCTTGCCTTTGCCCTGCATGTTCTCATGCTTGTACGCCGTATTGCTTCACAACCTTGTAAGACTTCTTGACTTGTCCAAGACAAGCGCCATGGTCCAGGAGGCTATATATCTGCCCTCTACGACGCGACCCCTCCCACACCGAAGATGGCCCTCGCTCAACGCGCCGCCAGGACTCTCCTCTCTTATCCCCTGCGACTCTGCTACATCGTTCTGCACTTCCTACGCGAAATCTGGCTCTTCTGCTGCGACCTTCCCTTCTTCCTCTGCGGGGCACCCGACGAGATCGCCGCAAGGACCCGCAAGTCCGCGGAGGAACGCGATGATTGGGTCTACCTCACCGTGGAGACGGATTCTGGGCAGATCGAGGAACGCTACATGAACGGCAATGTGACGCCTCCGGCAGGGTGTGTTCTTCACAGGGCTCGCTAGCGTACCGTGAACGTGCTCAGCCCGCGCCCAACAGACACGTCCTGGTGAAGCTCTATCGCGGCCTGGACCGTCTTTGGCAGGACTCCGCCGTCATGGCTGTGGTCAGCCTCGAGTCTGACGGCGGCTTGGACCTGGGGCAGCTGCGTCTTCAGTGGAATTTGGAGAACTGCTATGTGAGTGTCCCTCGTCTTGCTGTCGGCCGCTGCGTCTGACCGTCCCGTCAACCACAGGCAGTGGATTCAACCCGGGCTCAGATCTTTGAGACGAGTGTTCCCGAACGGCTATCGCCCGTGGCTGTCTCGACTTTGACCGACAACCAGTTCTGGCTGCGAGTCGTGGGTGCGCGCATGCCTTCTCCAAGTCGCACGCAGCACTCATAACGACTCCAGAACTTCCTTCTCGACGCGTGCAAAATATGCGTGCCTATCGTCTGCAGTTGATAGCCGCGTGCACCGGGTTGGCTCAAGTGCTCTCTATGCTCCCGATCCTACTCTACCGTCACTTCAACCAAGCGCTGAGCCTCCTATACGACTTCCGCGAGCTCCCTGCGGACTTCCGGGAGATCCTCCGCGAGGCGCGGTGCCGCGTCTGCCGATCCGTACAAGCGGGGCGAGGGGACGCGAAGGAGTGTCATGAACATACATCTTGCAAATGCATCCACAACAACCGGCCACAGGAGACTGTAATCATGCCTAAACTGAAGATGTGACTTTGTTACTTTATGTGTAGGTGTATTGTTACTATTGTGTATCAATATCATCCACAGACTCCCATTCAAACCACTGCGACAATGACCCGGACGAGCACTCGGATGGTTCGTATAGCGGCTCTCTTCAAGAACATCATTCCCAACAACCTGCGTGAGGATGGGCGAACGTGTGCGAGAAGCGTTTGTAATGTGGTGGCCGTGGTAACAGGTCTTTCTGCGCTGAAACGATGAACAAGGGCCTTGTTCTCAATATGGGCTGGCTCGAGGCGTACCGAAGCCGCGCAACCGGGGTGGGTCTGCGAATTCTGTGAGTAAAGGCAGCACCGTTTAGAACGAGAGACGCGAAACTGACAAGCAAAGGTGCGATAAAGTTCGAGTCCCTGCATCGTCGCAGCGCACGGTGCACGAACATGGGCAGGCAGGATGGAACGCGAAACAGGGCAAGTGGCAGGCATAGTGGAGGTGTGTGGGCCATTCCAAAGGTAGCCGGCCTTTATAGGCTCTCTACAACGACAGTCCTGGGCCACTGTGGGTGGCGGAGAAGCACAGCAAGCCATTGACCGAATGTCTGTGGCCTGGCTTGGGCCGTTGGCCTGCAAGGGGAGGAGGTCCCACAAAAGGAGTACATGTCGAAGTCAGGAGCGTGCCCCAACCATTATGCCAAGAGGTCCCTTCAGCATACTTTGTCGTGGTAGCCTGCACAGTAGGGAGCACTGCTTCTCAAACTCGTAGTTAATTCTGGATCACTACGCACACGAATAGACGCAGCTGTGATCATCAGGCGCATTGTTACAAAGCCACAAAAAGTTCACAGCGGCTCACAAGACTAGATGACCACCCGCGCCTTCAGTTTATCCCCTTTCACGATCTCGTCCTTTTTGCCCAAGAGCTCGTCCACGTCCCATGTACAGCTGATGAACCTCCCGGCTAGCCAGTCTCGGCGCTCCTTGGTCAGCCACACCATAGTGTGTGCGGAGAGCTCGACAGTGTCGACGAGTATATGCTTGTATCTGTCGGGCAGCGTGGAGGTCATGTCCGTCGAGATGGCACCTGGATGGATATAATACGCCAAAACGCCCTTGTCGCCGTACTCGACGTTGATAAACTCGGTGAACCGCAGGAGCGCAAGCTTCGAGGTCTGCATGCGGTGAGACAGTCAGAACCAGTATTTTGAGGAGTGTGGTGCTTGAGCTTACACAGTACGATGATGTCGTAGGCGATATAAAGACAGCGGCGAGGCTGCCGACGTTGATGATGGTCTTGTCGCCGCCCGACTTGATGAAGAGAGGAAGCACAGCTCGTACGACGTGGTACGTTCCCCTCAGGTTGATGTCCCAGATGCCCCACCAGTCCTGGACGTCGCCATCTGCGATCAACTTGTAGTCGTTGACCTGACCAGCATTGTTGATGACGATGTCTAGCCGGCCAAATGCTTCGCCGGCCTTGGTCACGGCGGCGACGACCTGCTCGTTGTCGGCGATGTCGACGGCAAAGGTAAGGACCTGGAGGGACTGTCCAGCTCTCTGCGAGGCCAGACAAGCGTCCTTCACGGCGGAAAGGTCTGATCTCGCGAACAGAACTAGCCCTGCCACGCCTGCCTGAGCCATAGCAATGGCGGTGGCTTTACCGACACCCCTTGAAGCCCCAGTGATAAGAACGACCTTCCCGCGCAGATCTGCCTTGTTGGCGTCGATTGCCGGGTAGGTGTCGTGCCTTTCTGTGGGCACGAACGTTGATACTAACCACATGGTCAGCAAAGCATCTAGAGGGAAAGTACTGTCACTCACCACCAAGGTCATTTATGTGCTCAGCCATGTCTGCGTGGGTCCGAGACAGTAGACTCCGCAGCTAGGTAGTATATATACTCTTGTATGTGCGCAGATACAATAATGCACTGTCATAAGCGTTTGAAACGATGAGAAAACCACTGACCCACGCTTCCGATCGACCGGCGATTATCCTTGTTGTGCTGCACATGGGATGCCACAAATTGCTTACTGGTTTCGTAAGACACAAGTAGCGGTTTCTGTACTTCGATGCACGGCGTGAGAGGGTTCCATTAAGATTCACCAAGACGATACTCAACAATGACTCATCAAGCTGGGCGACGGCACAGGATCCCGCGAAGCTCTCACGGTTGCTGACCGATCTAAAGTTCGCGAACTGAAAGCTTCCGTTGGAAGCACCGCTGAACCAGAGCACTGTGCTAACACGGTCAAAGCAGCCCCGTACTGGCTCTCGGACGACATTTCATGAGAACGTGGTCACGTTGCAAGGATAAATCTCAAAGAAGTCTACTTGCACTGTGCCATTGTTTCTTCTATCGTGCGGACGTGAAGCTAGGCGTTCGAATTGATTCGAGTAGGGTGTATAGAAGACGTCGTCCCAAGCATAGGTGCGTTTGGTGATTTGAATTTCTCTAGAAGGCATGTGACAAAGCGTGGTATCAGCTAGTTTCGAGGTCGTTGGACGATCCTTGTCCTATCTGTGTGAAGGCTGAAGTGGACTAATAAGCCCGTCTGGCGTTGATGCATATATAACAACTACCTTCTCAGTGACCGTTCGACGCTACATCCAGAAGACCTCGGCTACTCACTACAAGGGGTTTTAAACGGTTGCCTGAGGTAATTTAATGCTCTCACCGCATGAGATACGCTGTTATACACTCACCTTGTAGGTCATATTGTGTGATGGAACCGGCCATCACGAACCGTCTTCTACGTCTTAGGCCAGATTCGGGACACTTCAACGTATTGTTCAGGGGCTTTGTCTTCATGAAGTTGCAGTAAACCGTTGATCGTCATCTCTTGTCTTCGTCGATTAAATATTTCTGTAGACAGCTGGTTGGTGGTGCTGGGTTGCTATGTGGTGGAATTCAGCCAAGCTCGTACGTTCATACAGATGATTGGTATCCTGTGATCATGACTTGAATCTGTCAACGCCACGGGGTGCACCTTACAGTCGCGCATCACAGGGGTTGGTCAGATGTTGTTCGGTACACGTCAAGAGGAAGTGGCATGCGCAAAGTATGAAGAGTAGCAACCGCTACGCAAATCCTCAGCGCATATCAACTTCTTCTTCACGCTTCTCTGCTCCGGATATACGCATGCGAAACGATCTCGCGGATGGCAGTGGTGAACATTTCGCCTTTGAAAGCATGATACAATCAACCAGTATTTTATCGAGACGACTCACCCAGATACGACCTCTACCTTGGTCCCAAAGACAATATTTGCGGTAACCACTTCAACATTGGTAGGTCGAGTCTCGGCACACGGATACGAGTGGTCGACCGTCGTCGGCCCCTACATGGTCTGAGTCAGACGATGGGAGGTGGTGCGGCAGAGCTCGCGCGGCCAGCCATAAGGACATGGAAGAAATGTAGGTAGCCATGTAACGGGTCGGTTGGTGCGGAGATGACAACGGTGATTGCACTATTGTCGGAGATATTGATGCGTGGTGACGGAGATGTAAATCCAGGGCGGAGCACGGATCGGAGCTCATATAAACGAATTACGTAACACGCGACGCGATGGCCAGCCGCTCGCACTTATGTTGGACGCGACTTGTCCTCCTCCTCCACCCTCGCCCGCCTCCGCAGCTCAGCGCCCGGTTCATGCTCTGGCCTCCCCACGACTTTTAAGTTGACACACGCTCCCATAACTTTTACTACGCACAAATTGACACGAAAAGCGCGATGTCTGGCCTCAAGAACTCACCATTTGGCAAACGTCTGCGGGCTACGCATGGCCAGGAGAACGAGGATGACCGCGGCAGACGGACCCGCCCACGCACACAACCCAACTTTGGAGCTGGAGCACCATCTACACCCTCTCTAGACTCGCATATGCCGACTAGCGAGAGTGGTGGCTCAGACGCGACTATAGCCGCAAATCATTACGGCGACCGGTTCGTCCCCACCCGCGACAAGGGGGACATCAGAATGTCCTACCAACTCAAGGACGAGATCCCACCGACGACACCATCAAAGGCGCGGATAATACCCACCGAGTCCGACGCCCAGAAGGAGCAGGCCAACTCCATCTTCGCGTCCATCCTCCAGACCGAGGTCACACCACCCTCTCCAAGCCGCGCCGTCTCGCCTACACGCCAGGCCACCACAGTCAACGTGCCCACCACCCCCACGCGACGGCGACTGTTCGCCTACAACTCGCCGTCGAGATCGAACCCAGCCACACCGACGCGCCGGCTGGACACCCCGAACGACGAGGCGTACTCGATGAGCCCCGTCCGCGCGGAGAGCCGGCAGCTCCTGGAGAGCCCGCGACGGAAGCTGCGCAGCGTCTGCAAGACGCCGTATCGCGTCCTAGATGCGCCGGAGCTTGCAGACGACTTCTACCTCAACCTTGTCGACTGGTCGAGCACGAATGTGCTTGGAGTGGGGCTGGGAGCCTGTGTGTATCTGTGGACGGCACATACGGCGGCGGTATCCAAGCTATGCGACTTATCGGAGTCGAACGACACGGTCAGCTCGTTGTCATGGGTGGAAAAGGTGAGCACGGCTCAGAGACCACGCGTAAAATTGACTGGCTGAGACTCTGGCGACAAGGGCACGACACTCGCCGTTGGTACCCTCTCTGGAAAATTGCACATATACGACGCACATACACTGCAGCGACAGCGGACATATGCACAGGCGCATTCCAACCGAATAGGCGCGTTATCATGGAACGCTCATATCCTCAGCTCGGGATCGCGAGACAGAAATATCTGTCACCGAGAC
This sequence comes from Phlebiopsis gigantea 11061_1 CR5-6, assembly GCA_000832265.1. Lineage (NCBI taxonomy): Eukaryota > Fungi > Basidiomycota > Agaricomycetes > Polyporales > Phanerochaetaceae > Phlebiopsis > Phlebiopsis gigantea. The sequence goes on along the minus strand of KN840471.1, from coordinate 128,933 downwards.
GTACGTGAGGCCACAGTCAAGCCGTTCAAGAAACTGCTCGGCCACAAACAGGAAGTGTGTGGACTGCGGTGGAATACAGACGGCGGCCAACAGTCCGCTCTGTTGGCGAGCGGAGGAAACGATAATAAAGTCTGTATATGGGACCTACGCGGGTCGAAGAGACCGGGAATGAGAGCCAGTCCTGCGGTAGCTCCGCCCGGCGGTGGCCCAAGTGCAGGAGGGAGTGGATACAACACCGCCACAGATGATGCCAACGACATACCAGTATGGAAATTCCACGAGCATACTGCAGCAGTAAAGGCCCTCGCGTGGGACCCTCACGTCAGCGGCATATTGGCCACCGGCGGCGGAACGGCCGACAAACATATCCGGTTCTGGAATGTATTCACGGGAGCCATGTTGAATGAGTTGGACACCGGTAGTCAGGTACGCCATCAATCGCCACAAAGGGGCCGTTGTGAGATATGTATGCTAATATGTAACCAGGTCTGTAACCTAACATGGTCCCTGACGTCACACGAACTGGTATCCACGCATGGTTTCTCTTCCACCACGGCACAAAACCAAATATGCATATGGAAGTACCCATCACTCGACATGGTTGCTTCATTGACGGGCCACACACACCGAGTGCTGTACCTAGCGATGAGCCCAGAGGGCGAAACAATAGTAACAGGAGCGGGAGACGAAACGCTACGGTTCTGGAATGCCTTCCCCAAGAAGGATACCAGTCGAAGCAAGAAAGAAAGCCGGCTCGACTACGGCCGTCTCATACGATAAATGTGGCCGTATTCCGTCTCGATCAACGTGGAATTGCCTCCGTCCATCTGTCAATTGTCAACCCTGCACTCCCGCTATCGTTCCCCTCGGCGCGCATTACCTCCATCCCACTTGCATCGGCACTGTTCTTCCATCGCTCATCGGCATCAACCCACAGACATTTCCACGTCACCATACACACTACACCACCGACATCGCTACCTGCGCATCCAATATCCTTATCCTGTACTATTCATCTCTTTTCCTCAGGATCGGCAGCCTTCGCCCCTTTGCTTGTCCCCCGAGCCCCCGCCTCGTTCTGTTCGACCCCACGTCGATATGTTGTTTTCGTAGCTTTCGGCGGCCTCGCCACGTCCATGACCCTTCTCCTTTCGAATCCTTCCACCGCTATATGCTCGGACATCTCATCTTTCGTTATGTCTTATATGTTACGCTATGCCGTACTTTTCTGTTCTTTCTTACTGGGTTTGTCATCTCATGATTTGGATCTTTGTCGGCCAGTGCTGGCTGGGCGTATCTAGCTCATTTAGTAGTAGATAGAAATGCAATGCTTTGCTCTGTGAAACACAATTGGTGGTTCTGCATAGATTCATTTTCTTGAAAGATTCCAGTCGTACATATAAAATCGGATACGTTATGGAAACACACATGCAAGACCCGAAATCCGTCCTATTCGTAGACGTCCACCAACACTAGCAGTTCGTATTACTGATACACATGTTCGTTCGATTCTTGTCAGAGTTTAGGGCGCACTGAGGACGGTCTGCATGAACTGGTCGTAGTTGATCTGGATCCAGCCGTCGCGGTCGCTGTCGAGCCGCTGGAAAGACTCGGTGAGGGTCTTGATAACGACGCATGCGCGCACAAAGCGGTCGAACGAGATGCCGGGCGGGGCGCTGCCAGGCATGGCGGGCGCGCTCGCTTCTTTCACATCTACCCCGAGCCGGGTAGACTGGTGAGCTCGCGGACAGTGGCAACGGGCAGGGGGACGTACCATATTTGCGCTCGAGCAGGCCGAGCAGCTGCGGCGAGAGGTTGTAGCCGAATTGCCGGAGTGCCTGCTGCAGCTCGCTGCCGTCGATCGAGCCGGAGCGGTCTCGGTCAAAGTGGCGGAAGACGTTCTGCCAGTCTTGGATGTACTTCCAGAGGCCGGCAAACTGTGCGCGCCTTGTCAGTTATCGTCGTGATGCGTTGGGGCTGGGGTGCTCACCTCGTTGAAGCCGATTGTGCCACTACGGTCTGTGTCCTAGATGAAACGTCTCAGCAAACTGTCGCTGTTCTCGTGAATGGAGCCTTCCGTACGAAGATGGTCATTAGGAGCTTCACGGTGTCAAGATCGAATGCTACGACGTTACAGTCAGTATCCAGCGGCCGCAACAACAAGGGGAGTCCACTCACGAGTCCAATCTCCGTTGATCAAAGCTCTCTCTGCACCGTCGGTCAGACAAAACGGCTCCTCGCAGGCACGGGATCCACTCACGAAGCTCGTGTGCAGATATGTGGCCAGATCGGTCGGAGTCGACGGACGAGAACCAATTCCAAAGTCTAGGAGGGGAGTCCACACGTCAGCATGGTGCGACAGCGACAGGGGGCGCGCTGCTTACTGGGGATCTGCGCCAGCCGGCGGGCCCTGGGGCGGCGCGGGGGCGAACCCGCCAGGGCCTGCACCAGGCGGACCACCGTACGAGGGTGGGGGCGCGCCGTACCCACCGCCGGGGGCGCCGCCATAGCCTTGTGCGCCGCCGCCTCCATATCCGCCGCCGCCGTAGCCTCCGCCGCCGTACTGCGCGATGCTGATCAGCGTCATCCGCACATGTTCATGGATCGTCACTCACTCCTCCGCCGTAGGACATGTGGGATCTGCTGGTTGAGAAAGGGGAAGAAGAGAGGGGGGATGTGGTGGTTATGGAAAGAGCTGGGATCTGGGCACGATCAGTGAGGTCAGAGTCCAGGGCAAGCGCGTAAGAACGCTGCTTATATACGCCGCAAACATCTTGGTATCCGTTTTCCTTTCAGTCTGTACAATCTTGCGCTGACACAGCCTCTATCTGGGGGCGCTGTGTATTATCGAGGTTCAATGCACAGATGTGGCTATCCGCAAAGAGGATCCGCTCCATCGAGGCAGAGCGCGCACAGCACGAGCGAGTCACTCAGGGAGAACAGGATTTCCTCCGCTCAACGTTTACACTGCAGCTGTCCACACAGCTAACCGATGTGATTAAGCGAGGTCAAGACCCAATAGTAATAATGATACAATGTAGCAGATATCCAGACTCAGCGTCCGAGATTATACAATAGTGCACACGACCCTCAGAGCTACCCAGCGGCCATGATCACAGGCGGCAGCGTGTCCAACGTCTTCTTCTTCTTCGTCGGCGTCGGCTTCGGCCTCCTTGGCGTATCGGGCGCCGTCGCAGCAGGCGTCGCCGCGGGAGTTTCGTTCAGCTGCGCGTCGCCGCCCCCGCCGTCCGGCGCGATCTTGGGCTTTGGCGGCGCTTTCTTCTTCGATGTGCCTGCGGACGGGTTCGCCTTCACCACCTGCCCCAGCGGCCCGAGCTTCTGTTGCACCGTCGTCGGCGTGTCGTCGGGGAGCGTGATCGCGGGTAGCGGAACGGCATGGGGAGGGAACGGCGCCGCCATTGGTTGGTATTGCATGGGCTGGTATGCGCCGGGTATATGGGAGCCAAAGGGCGGTGGTATAGGGGGTATAGCGACAGACTGTGCGGAGGGGCCTGCCACGGCGGCAAGGCGTGAGTGGTAGTATGGTTGGAGCAGTCCGATTTGGTCTTCCACGGTATGCGAGTCCAACGGCACGAAGGGTGGTGGTGGTGGGAAAGGTGGTGGGGGCTCCGAAGGATTGGCACTGGGGATGCGTAGGGTGAGCCCGGTATTGATGAGCAGAGCCATGTAATACATACGCAGCAGGTCCGTCTTTGACACCCTTGTTTTTTCCTTTGAGCAACTTCTTGGGTACAGAGAGACTTTGGAGGCCAAACTCGGCAGCAATGCCAAGTTCACGCAGGCCCAAGAAATCGTCTCCAAGGGTATCGGCGAAGTTGCCCCTGCGAGAGATGAGTCACCCGAATCCTGAACGTTGAATGCGAACTCACATGACGAATTCACTATCCTCTTCCTCGTCATCTTCCATCTTGAACAGCGCCTCATCATCCCAAGCCTGGTCAGCCGTCTATAGAAAGGATCAGTTGACTGCCCGGCACGAATCTACACGTACGTACCGCCTCGGTGTAGGCATTCCTCAACTTCTTCTCCAAGTCGGTCATGCGCGCGCCGTATCGAACAATGTCTTCCTGGACATACCGCTCAAGGTCGTGTATTCGAGTGACACCACTCTCGAACAAGGTATGCAAGATGATCTCCTGGAGTCGGTTGTTAGAAGCTATCGATGTCAACGATTGGGAAAAACACACCTCCGAAGTCATCTTGTGCGTGTATTTGTCACACAGAAACCGAAGCGTACGGCCAACGTTGAGCAAATAGTCAGATGTAACACCAGCCAACACGTCCAACGCGACCTTTGATGACCCTTGGAAGCCGGCATGCTCGAGGACCTTTGACCCCATCCAATGCATACAGTCGTCCGCAGTTTGCTCCCCAATATCTAGGCCAGATGCTCCCACCCTCCACGGTCTGTCGTCGACTGCGTCGTCAGAATCATCCAACGAGGGTGGAGGCAGCGGTTCCGGCGGCTGCCCACCCGCACCCGAGCCGTCCTCCGCACTGGTCTCCTTCAACACCGTCAACCTCGCGTGTGTATCGCGCACGCGCCGCACCGTGCGGATGTTGTTGTTCATATGGTATAGAAGGGTCCTCTGGGAGCGCTCGTCCTCCTTCCTCCGCTTCTTGCGGAGTCGTTGCCCCGATTTCCGCGGGGGGTCGATAATGTTCTTGGGGGGTGTAGAGGACGACGGGTCTTCGGAGGCGGCGTACCGCAGGACTGGGAGAGCGTTCCCGATCATGGTGTCCGTCTGCATGACGTCCCACCAGAGCTCGACGACGTCCTTGTCTGGGGATCTGAAGCGGGCGCGTTTGCGTGGTCGATTGTCTTGCGCGGAGTTACTGCAAGAGGGTCAGTTGGACTGCTACAGTGAGCGGTAAATGGCTTACATCTTGCGTTTCTCGCCGACCTCCCCGTCCGCCGTCAGCATATCGTCGCTATCCCCCTCTGACTCTACCCCGGCATAATATCGCAGTTGTTCCTCGAGACTTGGTCCGCTCAGCCCATTGGCGAGGAACTCGCCTTGTAATCGAGCATCCAATTCGCGGTCTAGCTGCGCAAACTCGGACATGCCCTCAGCAGTGCGCAGGATCGCAGGGGTTTCTGCAAATGGGGCGTCGCGTCTTGGTGCAGGGGCATTGGAAGGCCCTAGTAGCTTCACGGGGGTGGGGGACTTGGTCAACGCAACGGGGCGGGGGCGTACGTGACCGTTGACGGTGCCGTTAAGCTTGGGTGTGTTACCACGCGAAATGTCGGAGGGGATTGGTGGCTCAACACGCTCTTTACGGTCGGTGATGTTCTTCAGAAGCTTTTCGGCCTTGGCTCTGAGTCGCGTCACGCATTGTCGCAGGGGATGGGTCTGCGGAAAACGTCAGATGGATGCGTTGCCACACGAGCGTGCCACATACCTCATTCGCGTTATAAAGGAGACAGTTGTTATATATAAGATCCAGGTCGTCCTTAAATTCGCGTTTAGACTTGTACTGCTTCTGCCTAACCTTCTTCTGCATGGTCTGTAGGTCCATGGGATGCATGATGACTGTGGGACATATTAGCAAAAGTGGTGAAGAGCAGGATACGCCACACACCATCATAATAATCCGGCACCTCCGACTTCAACACCGGCTTGAGAAAGGCCTCTGCATCCCGATTGTCCTACGAGTGGTTCAAGCACGCGTCGCGAACCTATTGTGCTGTGCACGCACCATTGTCACCATTCGGACATCCTGCAGAAGGCCATCCAGCGAATCGTAGAATGCATCCCCAACCTTTGCATCGTTGGCCTGCCGCTGCGCGAGTGTCAGCAACGACCGTGCACGTTCGGTGTATAGACTCACGCGCGCTTCCTTGACGGCGTTGAGTAGTAGCTTGAGATTGGGCTCGGAACCATTCGCTTGCTGCTGGCTGTCGGTAAGGGTTCTGAGGAGGTTCTACGCAATATGTGAGTGTTGATACGAAAGCTGGATGGCAAGTGCATACGTTCATATTTCCGCCATGAGTCGACGGAGGTGGGAGTGGAGGACAAGTTACAATGAAACTCCGAAGCGCTTATTGTGGGACTTGGAATTTCCGAACGCCACAAAGCCTTTGCCAAATGGGTGAGGTAAGTCCGGGGTGCACTAACCAGTGCATTGTCATGGCATAATTTGCATTTATATGCTCTGCAAATTATGCTATGACTCTATAACTTGGTACATAGCTCGTTTTTTTAGACTTATTTCCTTTGAAATTCTACACTTTATTGAGAACGCGTCTAATTAGAAGCGGAGACTCAAGGCAGATGCATTGTATTACATAATATTTCGAACCTCGGGCCGTTATCTCCATGTCGAACGCTATCCTATTCTTGTCTTATTCCGAGAATCATCGTCGCCAGCCCTACTAGGCAGGCCAGCGATTCGGACCACACAAAACTTACGCATATCTGACAACTCACACAGCCTCCATGTACCGTTGTCAATTCTTGCGACTGCTGTTCTTGTTCTTTGGCCAACTCTATTCATTCTTCAGTGCCACTTGAAGCGTTATCACTACACAGCAACTGATGTACATGTTGGGCCGCCAGCATTTTCGAATAAAAGGTAGCAACCTGGGCTCTCAAGATGCTGCCCTCCCTGCTATTCTTCCCACTCCTTACTGCCCACTGAGTGAACCTGGTCTCGCCACAATATTAATGTCTTTCACCACTGGCAAAGCAGATGGAACTGTTCCCGTCGTACCTAGTGTCTCACACCCTCCGAACGGATCGGATGAAGAGCCAGCCTCTGGACCTTCTGCTATTTCTAGCCAAGGCCACCCACCATGGAGCTGGGCAGCTTCGCCGCTTCCGCCCCCCGTCAGTCCATCGAACACAAAGCCTTTGCGTAGAACTCTTGATACCCTCCTCAATGCTCGCCACTTCCTCTTGCCTACACCTGAAGAAATTTCTGATGTGGCCCTGGAACATGCTGCCTTGGACCCTGATAGAATCCAAGTTACGTCGTCCTGGGGTAACTACTCGCCGAGGTCTCGATACGACCCTCCTGAGCCCAAGTAAGCACCGATGCAGTCGGTCGATTTGCTCAGTGCTAATTTATTTGCAATTGTAGCTATGTGCGAGTAAGGCTTTTCCAACAGATTGGCAGCGAGATCCAAGAAACGTGCCTTTTCGACGATGTTCCAGTGTGCCACAATGGTAAACTCAACTTGGGGCCGACCATGTCAAAGTGGAACTTACAAAATATGACTGTGAGTAGATATTGCTATTTAAAATGGCATCATGTCACCGATTCATCGCTCAACTCGATCGAGTAGGTGGTTGACACTGACTGGATACAATACGTTGACCTCAGTGAACCGTTCACACTGTCTCCCGCAACAGTGGAGTCAATAGCTAACGAATACCAGCGCATTTATATTCTGGGTCAGTATTTTCTTCTTCTATTTCTCTCTCACGCTAATAAGCTTGCTTCTCAGAACGCCCTTCTCCTGGTAGACTGCGCGTTCGGCAGCTTCGCCGTCGGCTCATGGAGAAGACACGTCGTTTGGGCCAAATGTGGCGTGACGCAGCCCCACTCGATACTTTGGCTTGTATGAATTACAACCGTGGCACTGTGGTCATCTTAGAGCCTAGGGACTCTATTTCTCTGTTTTCATTGCCGTCCGAGGTCTTCTCATGTGGCAATTTATTGTTGTAGAATGTTCATGCTAGGGTATGTATCGACATAAATCAAGCTGTGCAAAGATGTATATCGTTCTCGAAATATAGCACCCTTGCTCTGGTCACATCTACGACTTTTGAACATCATCAATAGCGAGCTCATAGGTTTGTCACTACGCTGACCTCCTCCATACGAGACTCTCCCAGAACAATACATATCCACTTGGAAATTTTCATGCTTCCGTCTACAGACATTCAGCTGTAATTTTGCAATACCAGTGCACCTTAAAACATTGCGTGATAAATATGACGTTTTGATTTCCAGAACGCGGGAAATCTTGATTGAATTCTAGGCGGGACGCGGTACGCGCGCTCACGTGACGCATAGTGTTGAAGGCGCGCGCGACTTTGCTCAGGTACCACCACCAGTGACCACCGCCAAACATGCGTTTTACTGTGAACGGCGTCGCATGCGAGAAATCCCTCCTATTTTTGTGCTATGAGGGAAAACAGTGTATAGTGGCCGCCCCTGTGACATTCGCGGTGAGTGGATGCACACTCCGCTCTTCACACCCTCAGGTCTCATGAAACAATCTTGGATACGATAGGAGGCGATCACGATGTCGGAGGAGTTGTTCGATATTGTCCTGGGCGATGACAAGTCCATAGAGTTGCAGACCTATGATATTCCGGAGTGTGGTCTTGGTGTCATCGAACCCGAGGCGTGGGAGATCCTCCTGCCAGGTCTGAAGAAGGTTGAAATAAAGGTTGTGGATCAGAAACAGAGGAAACGACAAGCCCTAGGTGAGCCTCTCCTTATAAATCTTACTGTATTACACCTGTGATTCTAGCGGAAAACGCGTCCTAGCTGCCGCGAATGCTGCAGGGCCTAGCAAGGTCGTTGCGGCACCTCAGAAACCCCAAGCCTCGGTCTCAGCACAGAAGAGCACGTATGCGGACGTCCCCGATACCAAACCTGTGGTACCTTCAGGAAGACAAGCCCCTCGCATACATCCTTCCAACCAGCTTCACGCTGCGAGCAACGCGAAACCGAAGGTGTCAGCGAGTTCCCAGCAGGTCCATCTGACCTCTAAATCCCGCGAGTCGATGAAAAGTGGACCTTCGACGAGCAACAAAGCCCAGAAGAAACCGGTACAACCTACTCCTCCGCAAGGCAAAGTTGAGGAGTTCATGGAAGAGGATGAAATAGAAGAGGTACCGCCACCATCAAAGTCTCCCCGCAAGGCAAAGAGGCTGCGCGTCGACTCTGATGTTGGACTAGATGAGGCGCAAGAGAAGCTGTCGTTCAAGCGTTCACGACAGTCCGCGGAGGAGCAGGAAGAGGTAGAAGCAGATGGGCTCCTCGAGAACGAACCGAACGATCCCCAGCTGCCCGAGACTCTGGAGCCCGTGGACCACCGCCAGATACCTGTTTTCAGCCCTAAGAAGGAGCATTTCTCTAATACAAGCGAGCGGGCCCCTTCCCCGAGTTCCGCGAATCGGAACGAAAGTCCGGGTCTCAGAGTTAGTCCAGGTACCGAAATATTTCCTCGATTTGCTCACTGTGCCGGAACTGAACCGACCTCTTCTCAGACAGGGTGCTTCCACCCAGACAATTTGACCCCGGAGCTAGTTTTGTTATGACAATATCGTACGATAGGGGAGAAGGGAGCGAGGAGGCGGAATCCTCGCCTTTCAAGACCAAGTCAAGGCACCTCGTGAACAAAGTTCTCAAGGTCGCTTGCGTGACGCTGGAAGTTCCAGAAGAGGACAGGGAGAGGTACGTGAAATAGTTGACCTTCATAAACGTGTACGAGATGCTGAAGTTGGTGTAGGGTGAATCTTTACGTGTACGACACGGAAACCGAGCAGTACAAGATGTGCCCTAGGGATCGCACAGTTGGAGAGTGTGGTCTCACGGAAGGCTCTCAGATGTGGCTTTTGCTCGACGAGAGGGATGACTCCGAGTTTGAAGAATAATTCTATACATAACACTAATCTATACTGCGATAGTTTCTGGTATAACCTTGGTACTTGGTACTTGTACTTATGTTCGGTGGAAAGTAGATCACGACGGGCGCCTGTACTCTACACTAGGTGTTGCCGATCAGAAGAGAACAAGGTCGCGAGTCGCTAAGACGCGAATACGCCGTTGTGCAGGCTACATTGGCGAGATCAGTAGTGGATATGTCAGGCATGAAGAGACTGCTTCCTCTGCGACCCGCACCCATCTCCTCCTCGACCGACCCGCCACAATGCTACCAAAGGCGGTACTAGAGGCCGCCAAATATGTCTGTAACGTTTCCTTACCACTTCAGCCACGTACACCGGAGGAGAGACTCGCCCATGCATGGCAGACTAGCTCCGGTAGTCAGCCTCGCTGCGTGTCCAATGGACCATGGTTGTTGCCCTCTCACAAGATTCGCAAGAAGTAAGTCGCCTCAACATCGTACCACCAACCCCGTCGACTAACGCTTCCCAGATCTATTCGTGTCAAGTGGTTTTATGAGCCAACGTTCCCGATGATTATGGACCAGAGGTGTCTTTTCGCAAAATGCGACCTGGATGAGCACGGAGGCCTAAATTTGAAGAGCATCCGGGCAAAGTGGGGGCTGTCTACAACATGCAGAGTGCGTCATCAACATTACCTTCCATGAATATAGTCATTGAAATCACGTCGAGATTATTCGATACAGACGAGAGACGGGCGTGAAGCTATTCATACCGCGCAACCAAGACTACTTAGAGCCTAGGGAAGTAAAGGTCATGAAAGGGGACGATGAATGCATTAGCATCGTTGGTATGTTTCTCCCTCAGAAATTCAGGTCTATTTTCCAACTTGTGCATTTACAGAGGAGCCCACCGAGGTCGAGCTCAGTATACGGACTTATCGTCAGACATGGGTCGACCGTAAAAACTCGCTACACACCGCACGCATCGCGACACGTTTCTACTTCACACAATCTCTCCTCCCGCTCCTCTTGATGTTCATGTGCGTCGCAATCCTCGTTCTCGCGTGGCCAAGGCTAGGCTGGACGGCATATGTGACCCTGGCGACGCTCGAAATCCTCTTCGTCACATCCATACACTTGCTTCTGCAATGGGTGCACTTCACACGCGACGAGGGCCCTCCACCGTACTCGTCTCGGTTTGCTTGAGAAGCTATGTCCGGGATAGTATCAGCGAAATATGATACTCACGACTTTGTTCTATGACCTATGATGTATGCACAAGGACATACTATGCCCCATGTAATCCAGATGCCGCCACTATGACAATACTTATCTCTCATCGTCATCACCCAAAATATAGCTCCTTTGCAACTGACAAAGTGCGGTTAGTAGTAAGCACAAAGATACATGTCACACACATTGCATAGAGCTGAGAAAATGGCAATATACTTCAAATCTAGAGCTCTACAGACACGCTTATGTCCACTCTAGTGCCAATCGCTGGAAATCACGCGTCATGGTCAGCGAAAGCCTGAGGTGAAGTTTGCGTAGAATATCGCCGGAATTCAGGGCATGCCAGGCGACGGGGGGTGCACGGATCTGCGTTTATTCCTACCGTATAAGAATTGCATCGACGGCGCGCTGAGGTAGTCGACGATAATAATACGCATCATCTAGCTCTAGGTAAGTTACTGTAGAATGAATTCCAAGCTGACCTCTATCCTGGTTTAGATACGTATGTAAATCTTGGTCATACATAAGGCCTTTGAAAGCGATCTCTATACGAAGGAAATACCGTAGCGGCCGCTACAAGTTTGAGGCCGGGGGTTGACATGCACTTTTATGTCCGCCCTCATTCCAGTCCCTCGAATTTTGAAGTTAGCCAAACATATAATCTTCGAAAACTGCATACACACCGCGTCTGGCACTTGGCAGAACAATAAAACACCTTTGTGCACCTCTTGCAGACCTTCAGTCTATGACTGGGCCTATCTCCGAAGCACAGGCATTCCCGCCACCCACAACGCTTGCCCCGAGCCTGAGATCGAGGGCCACCGCGCTCATTGAATTCCGTGCTGGGGTCGTAGGGGGCATCGACGTCAACGCCACACTTCCTCCCCAGCTCAGTCCACAGATCAATCATCTGGGTCCGCCGAGGTGCTACAGACGGGGAGAGTGCTTCGAGCTCCTCGCGCGTTCTGTGCCATACACGTCTGACGTCGGCGCGGAAGTCGTCACCATCGTCACCCGGCTCCCCAATATGGATAAATGTTTCGGCGTGTGCGGTGTACACCGTGAACATGCCTTCGATATCCGCTGGATGCTGCTTCAGTGTGCGGTTACCAGCATGCAAAATGTTACAAACCAACGTCGTTGACCTGAGCGGCGGGAACTAAGGCCCGAGCAAGCAGAAGTATGATATAATGGGAGAATTTAGGCGAGTCTCTCAATAGCAGGATGGTCCTGTCTTCGCTGAGCATATTCCTGGGAATGTATGAGCAATGATATTACTGCTGTCAGGCGCGGCTGTGTACCCTATTTGATTGAAAGCGGCTTTGAGCACTCTGTATAGTGAATGGTCGTCACCACTGCATATTTGTCGTTGAGCCGCGTACAGGATAATGAAAGGCAGGTCCTCTTCTTGGCCACGAGCCCTCCTGAATTGCGGATGTCGGAATAAGTGTGCCATGGTGTTGAGAAGCGACCAGAGATAGTCATTCAAGAGGTTTTCTTCGTAGAGGGCAGCACAACAGCGGTCGACGTAATCTCCTGGTGTGATTTTACCGCGGGCGAGTACTTGATCTAGATAGGTAACGACTACGGAGTCGCTGGCGTGGGAGAAATAGGTGGCTTGCGCCACCATTAAGTGGTCACGAGCACGGGCATGGGAAGAGTGAAGCCAGCCAAGCATGGCTACGTATGCGCCCTGGCTTTCCGCTAAGGTAGGTAGCCGATGGCTGAGCTCAGAACAGGCGTCATTGTGGGAACGGTTGCGAGATAATATGTAGACTCACTCTTTCATCCATAGAGAGGAGGCTATGTGCCATCGAAAGGTTAGTTACTCTATCGCGGTAGTATGAGTCATCGCCCACATCCTCGTCGTCGTCACAGTCATCATCCCCGGGAGGGAAGCGGAAGCCATCATACTCAATGAGCTCGGGGAAGTCGGCTATGACGGACCACAGATGGGGATATTGTTGAAGGAGGTATCGTGCCCAAGGATGATGCTTTCCAGCTCGGTGTCCGTCATGGCTGCACTGGCCCCCCACGACTGCATGTCTTACGAGACTCGATAGCATGCTATGGATACCAATGACATATTCCTATCAAACTACTCAATGAGCTCTGAATGACATCCCTGTTTCAGTTTCGCACTGACCGCTATATCCTCGTCGTCTAGGAGTCGTTTATAGAGGATTCTCTCTGTTGATATATCCATTAACACCTGTGGAAGACGACCTTCGTATAGTCCGTGAAACTGTTCCTCGTCAGGCTCTCCATTGAGGAATTCTTCCAAAGTGGCTACGAATTCGAAGCGACGTTCATCCCCTCTGAGATGTAATTTGCGAAGAATTTCTCCGGATCTCAATGCATTCCCACGGAACCACTCTGGTCCAGTTATTTCTTCAACGATTGCCGCATTTTTGTTGTTTTTCTTTCGTCGGTTTGAGCGCGACTTGGGTGGCATAATGAAGCAGTGTGAATGGGAGCAGGATGCGCCGTCTGGAGTGAGATAAGTGAAGTAAGAAGTGAGTGTATCGCATTCTTGAATCTTGAAGTCAGTAAGTAAACCTAGGGGCTAGATAAGCCGATGCTACTAGTAGGTAACAACGTTTCGATAAGAATCTGTCACCGTCAAACGAATGAATTCCTAGTAGAAGCCTCTCAGTCCAATGCAAGCACCTTCACTGCGCTCGAGTCATTCGTGCTCAGTTCCACATCACGAAAGGGCCCTCGTCCAATGCGTTGAGGACTCAGAATGGTACTCCTAAGTCGCAGACCTTGTCGTGCGATCCGTTGTCGCGCTTTCTCGACGAAACACGCAGTCGACGGGCCCATCGTCCACATACCTCATTCGTCCATCTACCCTCTCGGTGCAGGTGCCAAATCAGGATCTCTGTTTCGCGACGTGTCATGGACGATTCAACCTGATGAAGCATGGGCTGTTCTGTCTTCCAGCTCGAGCGGAGCGAAGACATCCTTACTACAGGCACTCACAGGCCACCTGAGGATTTCACCACCGCCTCCTCCACCTTACGGCCTCTTCCCTTTCCTAAAGGGCAGAGATCCACACAGGCACGTCTCATTGGTGAGCTTTGCTCACAGACCCCAGAATGCTGGCGGCGCATTCTACGACTTCACGGCGCGCTACGGAGCTGTGCGGGAGGAAGACAAGAGGACGTTGCGTGAGACGTTCTTCCCGGAGACCGCGAAGCCTCTACACGACCTCGCGATTCCGGACATGTACCAGCATCCGGACGATGTTGCTCAGTTGCATGCCGATCACGCGAAGGAGAAGATTCGACGAGAGCTCTTCGAAGTGTTGACGTCTGCGCTCGACCTGAAACAGTTTCTTGACCTTCCCATGGTGGCATTGAGCAACGGCCAGACGCGTAAAGCGAGGATAGTCACAGCTCTTTTAGAGCAGCCGGAGCTATTGATTCTAGACGAGCCCTTGAGTGAGTGGCCGTCTATTCTTCAGAGAGAGCAGGACCTGACAAGCCATAGCTGGACTGGACGTTGGGACGCGGGGATTAGTATTGTCTCTCTTACAGTCACTGCACGTGAAGAACGCTCCCCACATCATCATTGGCATACGTCCCCAAGACCCTGTACCAGACTGGACCACGCACCTTGCGTTGATTCGCCCAGACGGGACTGTGCACACTGGCGAGAAACACAATGTTATGAGCACCTCTACGTATAGCAAAGCACACCGACGGTCAGCTGCAGAGACTTTGAGACACACTCCCTCTACGTTCCATGCAGGAAACGAAATGATCACGCTTGCCGGCGTGAGTGTGACTTATGGTGACCGCAAGGCGCGTCTTCTCAGTTACAGAAAAAGGCCCAGTGTGCTCATATAGATGCAGATGTTAAAGGACATACACTGGACAATCAGGGAAAACTCCCGCTGGCATCTTATAGGTGCAAACGGCGCCGGTAAAACGACGCTGTTAGCCATGCTCACCGGCGAGCACCCCCAATCCTACACCCAGTCCTCTAAGCTCACTCTCTTCTCCCGACCACGGGCGAAATGGGCGACGCCGCAGCTGCACGCGCGCATTGGCCGCGTCTCTCCTGAGATGCACAACGCGTTCCCGCGGCGTCACGGGATGACCGTCTGGGACGCCATCGGGACGGGCTTTGAGGGCAACTTCGTCCCGCGCGGCCGCTTCCGCGTCGGGTTTGGCGCAGATGGCGCGGAGCTCGAGAAGGGCGGCGAGGAGGAGGGATGGCGCGTGCGCCGTATGTGGGACGTCATCCGCGGGCTCGGGCCCGCGACCTGGCGCGGCGAGCCGAGGGGCGAGAGCGAGGCAAGAGAGGCACAGATGTTCTCGGAGCGGCCGTTCGCGGACTTGGCTCCTGGAGAACAGGCAATGGTCTTACTTATGCGTGCGCTCGTGGGAAAGCCCCCGCTGGTCCTACTGGACGAGGCGTGGGCTGGTATGGATGAGGGTATGGTGAAGGCGGCGAGGACGTACCTTCGCGAAGGCGGGCTTGAGGACGGGCAGGCATGTATCGTCATTAGCCACTGGGAGGAGGAAGTACCATGGAGTAAAGAGGACGGTGTGCAACGCTTCCGCTTAGAGCAAGGTTCCGGACGAGTAGAATAAAAATGAGGAGCAGTATTTACCGAAGTTCCCAATACATACTACAGGTACACAGCACCTCGAACAGAACTACAGGTACACAGCACCTCAAACAGAACCCCACAAACAACACAAACAGCTTAAATAGAAAACTTGGTCCACGCTTCAACCAAACCGACGCTCCACTTCGTAGGTGTCGCCCACAGCGGCAGGAAATGGAGCACTTCCTCCAGTGCCGGGATCTGCGCACTCTCAGCGGCATGCGGGCTGCCCGCCGTCCCACTAGCATACTCTGCCCACTCGCAGGCCGCCCGACCGGTCATCTTGAAGTCTGTGCTCCCTCCCGCCCACGCGAACTCGACGTTGAACTCCTTATCCCACTCGCGAGACCACATTTGAAGCTTCTTGATACCGCTAGCTGGTATCTCGTAGCCTGGCTGGAATCGTCCGCCACCTGCCACGGTGTAAGATGTGATCGGAGTGTCGAAGTAAAGGGCGCAGCCGCGAGTGTTGGTTCCCTTGATAGAGATACGACCAGCAGACGTATTCAACCGTTCTGAGTCGAACGTGATCCACTTCGAGGCGGCCTGAGAACCTGGAGGAGCGTTGCCACCCGGCGAAGGCAAGAGCAAACCACTGTCCCATTTGCATGTCCGAAGGCCGGGACGGAGGACTGTGTCGGTCTCGCATACGACATCCTTGTTCCAGGACGATGGGAGTTCACGGACGATTTTCTTGTCGATGTAGTCTGGAATGCCCGTCAAGAACGTCTCGGCGCGGATGATAGGCGGGGACAGTGCTGCCTGATTGAGAGGGCCCGGTGATGTGCTCAAATTGAGCGAGCTGGAAAGTGATGAGGACAAGCCTGAGCCGTCAACTTCGATGCTCTGTTGGAAGAACAGTTTCAATGGAGCTTCTTGGGCGAATGGGAAGGCGGTCCAGGAATAGACGAGGGTTATTATGAATATGACGAGGACTGAGAGATACAGCGTTCTGTCGATCCTGTGGGCAAATGGTGCGATATTCACGAAAATGAGCAGGCTCAGGACAGCCATGCTTCCGTAAACTGCACAAACAATATTAACGATGCCCCAGGTTGACTCTGACATATACGCACCGTTAATAGGGCTGCTTCCATCCGCTAATGTATTCCGGAGAGCGTGCGCAATGAGGACCATGGTTTGGAACAAGAGCATCGTCGGAAGGGGGATAAGCGCGAGTATCTGAAGGATCCACCATCCATACTCGTCCTGGGCAGCTTCCTTCTTTGGATAACCGTTGACCAGAAGCGGCTCGCCATCGACGCCTACGATATACTCTCGTCCACCAGTAGACCGTCTGCGGTGCTGCTGCATGAGTGGTGTGATCTCCGTCGGCTCCGTCTCTACGGGCTCGGTCTCGTCGTGAGTTTCTTGGCTCTCGACGTGCTGCACTGGGGGCTGATACGCGACGCCGCGAACAAAATGATGTCCCGGTGGGGTGTTCTCCCTGGGTTCTTCTTCCTGGACAATGTCCAGGTCGGGCTTGCCACCATGCTGAACAGTCCATCTCGCCCTCAAAACAGCCTCCACCAAAGCGAGAGTGACAGCGAGCCATGCAGATAGGTTCCAAGCCGTGGAGAGGTACACGCCTCCAAGCTGAAATTTGTTTACGCCCACCGTGCCAATGACGAGGAATATCCAGGATAAGAAATATGTCTCGAGGAGTATGGCGAACTTCTGTGACGCTGGCGGAGAAGGCCATATCTTGTAGAACAGCGAGAGTGAGAGTGTGTAGGACAGGAACGATGCGGTGAGGAAAGTTGCCAAGACCACGTATTGCTTCGAGTATACAACCTAAGGCGGTTTTAGACACATACATGTCTTAGCATGGAATTACGGACGTAGCGATTGATCTTGACATAGCCTGTGACCAGCGCGATGTTTACGCTGATCGTTATGAGTAGAGTAAACCAGAAGCGGCCCCAGCCCATGACTTTGGCCAGAACTAATCTGAATCGATGCCAGAGAGTCAGCTCCTCAGAGGCTATGACATGCGCGTCCGCTATTTCAGCGTGTCCATGAGTTCTTGTGTCTTATCAATGAGTTATAAGGGCTGACCATATGTGTCCTTGGTCAGTATAAGCACCCAAGCAAGTAGACCTAGCACGATAAGAGGCCCGAGAATCAAGAAAACAATGTGCGTTATGAACAGCCCACGAAGAGATACTGTAACCATCTTGCGTCCTAGTACTGATAAAGCGTAAGAAGGATGTAGACCGTCGGAATCCCATAAACTCACGATCAAAATAAACACCAGCAGAGGTATCCTCAGCATCGGCGCCATTGAGAAGCTGTAAGCCAACTCCTTGTGTAGTCTCCATCATCGCCCAAAGGGATTTCCTGCCTTCGTCTCTTCCCATGCCTGGGATGGAGTCAAAAGCAGTGTGATAGAAGGCACGATTCTTGTAGAAGGCAAGGTCCACTCCCCCCATGCCTTTCTTCTCGCCTGGAATGCCTTGTGCATACACAGAATAGTCGGTTCCACTCCGGATGACGCCCCGGGAAAAGGCATCGGCGGAAAGCGCATTGCCGTGAGGATGAGGGACGCTCTTCGAATTAAAGGCACGTGCAGTGGCAAGCGAAGAGCGGAAGAGTATGGGACGGCTGTCAAGAGGATTGAGGTCACGAGTAACACACGCAGAGATGGCGTGTCTCACCCCCCAGCTGCAGCACCTTCAAGATTAATAAACGTCGTCGTCAGGTTCGCCCACGGGTGCTCGAAGAGTACGTGTGCGCCGTTCAGCCCGTCTTCCTCGCCGTTGTTGAAGAAAAACACAGCAGTTCTTCGTGGCCTCCTCTTTGGCACGGAAAGGTACTCTAGCATTTGCAGAAGAGTAACAGTAGACATGCCGTCATCCGTTGCTCCAGGTGCAGTAGAGACCGAGTCGTAGTGCGCGGAGAACAGAACACCGTTCGAATTGATGGCTGGCGAGTCTGTTCCGTCTATTTTTACGAGGATGTTCGTGCCTTCAAAGTAAAAAGCCCCACTTCCACTGGCCCAGGAAGCATTTGAAGACATGTCGTCCGAGATATGGATATAACTTCGACTGTCCACTATGGGCTTGATCCTTGATAGTAGGAATGCCCGAACATCATCGTTCGCATGAGAGATATACGGATGTGGTCGAGCCGTAATCTAGCGTATGCATTAGCCCGCCTTTTGGAGAACCACGCATTAGTTTTCTCACTTCATGTAGATCGTGGTACGCCTGCTGCAAGCTGAGGCCGTTCTGCTTGGTTGGTATTCCAGGCGTTTGATCCGTGACCAGTACTGCACCGAATATTACTGCAAATAATATCAACGTCAAAACTGAGACCGGGCCAGGAGAAAACCTCGAGGGGGAGATGAGCCGGGTTGTGAGTGCCATGGCTCGCGGTTAGCATGCAACATGAACGTTTGGTGGAGGGCACGGCATGAATCACAGCCAGGAACAGCGTTTCCGCGCCTACGCGACGTCATATCGCATCATGTGGTCGCTTACCGACTATGATAAACACATCAGTCCAGTCTCTTATCTATCATTGTCACACTACTTACCTATTTCTTACTTTATTGACAAGTTTCAAGCGGTGTTCAATACACCGTGGTGTGACGGACAACTATTCTCAGCTCTCCTTTGTTCGCCATGCCGCGCCGCCGAGGTCACGCAGGAAATTCGCCACTCGACGAAGATTCAGAGGACACTGGTTCGCAGAAAATTCTCCAAGAGCAGCAAACGTTCTACGCACGCTGAATCCGTCAGGGAGCCCTAAACGCAACGCTTTCGTGGTATACCTGAACGAGTACATCGAAGGTGAACTCACGGAAGAAGAATGGGATACAGTCTTTGAAGTCGGAATGCCACTAGCGTTGCTTGATGTTGCTTCACAGCGTCGGCTATACCGAGACTATTTCTCAGACGACCTGCGTGGAAGGCGTACATAGCTGCACGGGGCCCAGGCACTGACATTTAACTCAGTCTACAGGGATATGTTTCGTACTTAGATGGCTGTCTCCGCGGATTCTTGAGACACTCGAGTTCATATCAATGCAATCATGTTGGCTACAGCTCCGCAGAAAACCCTCCTTGGCTTCGCTATGTGCTGCAACACTTGCCGCGTTTTTGGTCTATTATAGCAGGCTATCCTCGGCTCATTATAAGTACACGATGAAGAAGAAGATAACAGTGTCGTCTAGCGAGACAATGATGAAGAGGGATATGACGAATGCCTCATCCAGCTCCTCACGGCACAATTGTACGTGAAGCACGCAGCAACGTGAGTGTATACCATGCGGTATATTCGTTCTCGGCTGAAAATGGGTGCGTTTGCACTTGGTAGTATCATCATAGTATCTTCAGTAGCCTAGCACATAGTCTTCTCGAGCTGGCGGACGCTTGCAGCGACTTGCGGTCCTGTCTGTCTCTCCTGGTTGGCTTCCACGAGCCCGAGGGAAGTTATGCCTTAGCCAGGCATGAGGCCGGGCCAGGTCGTCATACTTGCGTGCGGTTTTGTGTTCGCCTTTGTGTGCATCAGAAACTAACGTTCAAGGTGCGTATGCCAATTTCCTCATCTAGCTCGTCGTTGGTACTTGCTCGAACAAGTGGTCAAACATTTGTGTCGAACTTACACACGCAGGTTATTATGATGACTATATTCATCTACCGAGTCCAGCTGGTCGAATAGTGAGATGTAGTGGGAGGTGCTCCAGTCGTACCAGTGGTTGGTGTGGTGTATTAGGGGACGAAGACACAAGAAAGTTCAGCACGTAATGGATCAACTGCTCGCAGTCTTTGTATCCTCCCTTTCAGGATTTCTCTCCTTCTCCCTTGCTTCCCACATCTTCAGATGATTCTCGAACCACTCCCACACAAGACGACCTACGCCCTCACCGCCGTACTCGCCGTCATCCTCAATATCGAGAAGGTCCTCCTGGGAGCTGGGTGTTCTTCCTTCTTCTTTCTCCTTGACCTTCTTACCCTTCTCGTCGACCGGGTCTGCAGGCGGCAGCGGCAGTACGGGGAGCATCACGACGGAGCACTCGCGGTAAAGCGCACCGGGCTTTAGCACCTCGATGAAGGAGCCCGTAGGCAGCGGAGCTGGAGACTCGTTCTCGGCTGGAGCATTCTTCGACTCGGCGGATCCGTGCGCTGCCGCCGAGAGCTGCGCCAGCGTGCGCTTGAAGGGCGTAGGCAGGAACAGCGAGTGGAGGACCGACTGCATCGCCATGTCCGACGACTTCGCGAGCAGCCAGATGACGGGGAAGAGTACGACGTATCTGGGGCGACGAAGGTCAGTGGCGCGCAGAGAGGATGCAGGAGGCGTACGCACATGAGCATGCGGACCAGCGAGAAGCTTTCTGGGCTGAGCTCCCTGTCTGCGCCAAGCGCGGCGCGGATGGTCTCTGTGCGGCTCATTCCTGGCGTCACAGAGACGGCTGCGATGTTTGACGGCATGTTGTGGGGAGTTTTCCCGGATGTTTCGTTCGCTGCGTCGTCTTTGGACGTTTTGGGCTGCTCGCCTGGACCCTGCGCGTCAAGAGTCGGTGCACGGTTGGGGAGGGCGTTCAATATCCTCTGCAAATGCCGTGTGAGGATGATTGTGCGCAGTGCGCGACGACCCTCCGATAGGAATAAGGATCGCGAAGGCGGCGTAGCGGAGGTCATGGTCGAGATGATATCTGTGGTGAACGAAGGTATAGCGGCCGCATAAAACGGGTTGACCACATTTACGATGCGGATGTCCCGTTCGACCGGAGCGACCAGCAGTGCAGGAAGCAGCAGGGTGATCATCAAGAACGTCGCGACAGACTCGGCCTCTCTCCTCTCTTCATGTACGGCCTTTGAGGAGAATAACGAGCCGATCCCTGCGTACTCGTGTGCAAAGACGATCCCGTCTATCCGCTGGTCTTCGCCCGTAAGGAATTTGGTGCAGAACTCGCGTACAGATGCGAGGGAGGTGAGGTCGGCATGCTCTGCATATATGTTCTCGTTCTTCGTCGCAGTCCGCATAGCGGGTATGAGGAGCGTCGCATAGGGATGTTCAAGAGAGTAAGGAGATATGGCAATGACGTGTGCACCTCGCGAGGCCAGGTTGGAAATAAGAGTGAGCCCGAGCGGGGTGAACGCTCCCTACTAGACTTCGATTACCAACGCGTCTCACTTGAGCCAACAGTAACTCACGGTTACGATGATAGTCCGTGCATGAAGGTCTCTGTCTCTGTTCGTTGTTCGTCCTTGGGCGAAAGCATATGTGACCACGAGAGAGCCAACGCCAATGGCTGTCTGCCAGTAGTAGCGTGTAGGCAGCACATGCGAAGCTAGTGCGTACGCCGCTTGAAGTACCATGCAGTCCTGTTCACTTTGA
The DNA here is from genome assembly GCA_000832265.1 of Phlebiopsis gigantea 11061_1 CR5-6. Lineage (NCBI taxonomy): Eukaryota > Fungi > Basidiomycota > Agaricomycetes > Polyporales > Phanerochaetaceae > Phlebiopsis > Phlebiopsis gigantea. The sequence continues at coordinate 107,127 of KN840471.1, read as the reverse complement.
TTACGGTCAGAAGCAAAACTTCATATGCGAACCCGTTTAGATACCTACGAAGAGTGAATGTGTTGCGCAAAAGAGAGTGAGTATACGACGGTGGTGGTCACAAGTAGAGGAATGGTCGGGCGCCTCACACAACCTGCGTCATACCCGCGTCGCGGTAGTGACCTCCAAATTGCAAACCGAGCGCAAGCTATATGCGTCGTACACATGATGGGGATATTATGCTAAGTTACATCGAGGTTGTATGCTATGCTGTTCCTCTAGTCGTCATCGTCCCAGTTGCCCGCCTGCTGGGGGATTTTAGGGCCGCCAGCCGGCTTGCTCATGATGATGCTGTCTACGCTTAGGACAGAGATCGCAGCCTCTGTTGCAAGCTTGATCGCCCAGAACTTGGACGCCAGCGAGTCGAAGATCTTGTGTGCTGACGCATCGAGCGTGCCATCGGTCTCAGCCTGAAGGGATGTAGTCAGCGACCAAGTGTGCAGAAATAACGGGGCACACCGACCTCCACGTCAACACCCCACGATTGGCCGTCCTCTGGCTCGTGCTTGGCCCACAGCCTACTGACGACCTCGTTGCCCTCTGCACCGCCCAGAGCATTCTCCGCAAGCGTCCGTGGGACGACTTCCAGAGCGGTCGCCCAGCGCCGGACGGCGTGCTGCGAGAGGCCCTTCAAGCCAGCACCGTAGGCGTCCACCCGCTTCGCGAGCTCGAGCTCGGTGGCGCCCGCGCCGGCCACCAGTCTGCCGTCCTTCAGCAGCGCCTTGATGACGTTGACACCGTCGTCGATGGCCCGCTCCAGGTCGTCCAGGTGGTTGGTCGTGGCACCGCGGAGGACGATGGTTGCAGTGCGTGTCTTCTCGTGAGATGCATCGGAGGCATCGTAGCCCTCGTCGCCCTCGACGAGCTGGCGCAGCACGGTGACGCGGTCGCCGCCGACCTCGATGCACTCGAAGACGTCGACGAAGCCGGCTTCCTCGGGTGTCGGCGCACCCATGCGCGCAAGCGGGGTGGCGTTGGCGACGCGGCATAGTCGGCGGAGCTCGAACTTCGAGAGGACCTTGAGGACAGCGATGTTCATCCTGTTGAGGTAGTGCAGGGCGAGATCGCCGACGGTCGAGCCGGCTATGATGACCTTGACACCAGAGTCGGCGATCTCTTGGAAGATCTGGTGACGCGTGAGAGACCACTAGCATATTGAAGAGTAACACTGACCTTCTCTATGTGCTTCTCCTCACCCGTCGTAAAGTTAAGCATCTCGTCTTTGTTTTTTATGAGCACGGTGCCCTTGGTCTCGGTTTGTGCGATGTCAAGGCCACAAGTGAAGACCGCGACCTTTGCTTTCTTGACATGCTTGATCATGCCTATGAACGCGCATTCCATTAGCATCGTGGTCGCATCTCTATCTGACAGGGACATACCTTCGGGCTCCCTACCAAATACCATTCCCCTAACGACTTTGCTCCCTGCCAAGCTGCCACCCAAGATTTTGACTACACGCACATTATCGACATTGAAGTTCTTGGGGTTTGGCGGCATAACGGCGAGCGCAGCCTCCGCGACAAGCGACGCGAGCGTGTCTTCGAAGCCGTACTGTTTTGCGGCTATCGCAGGTTTAAGAGCGGTCGCGAGTTCAGAGTGTGTAAGTGGCGTAGGGAGTGAAGACGTCGACAGCTCTGCCCGACACCGTCAGACGAGGAAACGTTGAATCGGGCGAGACGCACTGTCGAGTTCCTCCAGGCCCTTCTTGACTGCAAGCTCATATCCCCGGGTGATTTCACTTGGGTGAAGACCCATGATCAGCAGATGCTCGGCCTTCTTGAGAAGCTCTCCAGCAAGGATGATGACCATATTTGTCGCGTCTCCCATCTGTGGTGCGGTTAGATCAGCTCGGTACAGCAAAGCGCATACACACCTCTGCCTCCTGTGCTTGTGACGCCATGACAAGCAGCTTCGCTGCGGGATGAACGACCTCTACTTCGCGAATAATCGTCGCAGCATCGGACGTGACGAAAAGCTTTCCAAGATGGTTAATCAAGAGCTTGTTGCGGCCTGAGCAGCTGGTTAATGGGGCGAATACTATAAGACGAACGTGTCAACACACCATTTGGACCGAAACTTGTCCTGACGAGGTCAGACAGCTCTGCCACTGCTTGGATATTCCTTAGGACAGCATCCTCGAGTCCTTGAAGATGCTAGTGAGCGTGTCAGGGTTAAAACGGTCTGATAGAACAATCAAAATAATCCTGGCTCGTGCCTTGTATCCGTCCTTGAATAGTTGTATGTTATTGGCTTTTGGAACCTTGAGAGACATGGTCGACTACGTGTAGAGGAGTTTTGGGAGAGTAAATGACCAATAGTCGTTTCTCGCCTTGCATGGCGCTTGCGTTGTGGATTGCGATCTGTGATCGCATTCCCCTTTCGGCGTTAGCTCGCGTGGCCACATTTTCCCACGGGTATTTGGAGCAGTTAGGGGGCCTTGAAAATATAGCATTGTGTTTTGTTCAGGTACTGTAAAGTATGCAACCATCTGAGACACCAGCAAAGACGAAAATATGAGCTTCTAGCAGCCCAGAGTGACCCATGAAGGGAGTTGGGTCGTACTTTCTACTTTCTTACAGTCTGCGCACTGGCGATGCGCTGCCGTGGTGCTACTAGGAGTACTTACAATCCAATCGTTGTGCGCAGTGCAGATATTGCACAGCTTCGACTACACTACGCAATATTGCATTGGTGGGCGGTGATCTAGTTTCAGGGTGCCGTACACATACGTACATGGATGACTCAAAGCCGCTGACACCAGGGCCTCGCCTGGGGGAGCAGCAGTCAACTGCGTCGTGCGCAGATGGCGGCCTGGCCATGGGGTTCGTCAGCGGCATCGGATCGCCCGTCACTGTCTCGTCCTTGCCGTTCGCAGCTGCCCTAACCGCGACAGGCGACTGCTGACGCGTCCTGCTCGGCCGAGTCTCATGTTAAAGCCTGTGAATCTAGGCTCAATTACTTGCATCCGCCCATGGACAGCACTGTCCCTCTTCTCCACCAACTCCTTCGTCGTCTAGCACCCTCGCGCCGTGTTTCTCTCATGGCATCCACTCTGGCCGCTCTTTCTACAAACGTCTCGGTCTCGGACGTCCTCCCAGGTGGCGCTACATCCGAGAGTGGCTCCAGGGCAGGGACAAGACCCGCACATCATCTTAATGACCACCAAACCTTGTTCACGAACCCTTGGCCGTCATACCGGTATGTATCATGATGCTTGACAGTAACAAGACTTTGCTGACCGCAACACGCCAGCATGAACCAGGTCTCTATTGCGTTGCCTTTCAAGGTCAGCTTCGTCTTGACGCCCATGTCTCGCCACCGTAGGCACGGCTAACCTTGAGCTAGATACTCAAAGACCAAGTGTTGAACGCACCCAAGGTTCCAAAGAACCTTTCGTCGCTCATACCCGTCCACACACCCAACTGGGGTCAGGGCGCGAACAGCGATGCTTTGAAGGCGACCTGGCTGGGGTGCGTGGTCTGCATCTCTTGGTGTTCCTGTATTGACGCAGCTCCAGACACGCGTGCTATTTTGTAGAGTTCCCTGTATCTCAAGATGCAAGCCGTGGCCCTCGAGTGTTGTTTGACCCTGCCCTCTCCCACAGGTGCTCTCCTACCCAGTGTATGGGACCGTCGCGCATCACCCGTAAGTTGCTTACGATCATGAACCTGCGTGGATGCTAATAACACATCCCAGCTGTGCCATGTAAAACCGATGACATTCCTGCCATTGATGCCATTGTCCTTTCAGTGAGTCGTCAAGCGTATCACTCGTATCTGAGCTGAAATGAGCATCCTAAAGCATAACCATTATGATCAGTAAGTGTCCGTTACCCATTCTATCGCTCCCCTGTCAAATGCATGCCACTCGTAGTACCGATACCGCCACTTTGCAAACCCTCTGGAACAAGTACAAACCACAAATATTTGTGCCTCTCGGCAACAGACCGTACTTCAAGTCCATCGGAGTAGCCGACTCCCACATCCACACCCTGGACTGGTGGGACTCGAAGACCATGTCGCTCAGCCTCCCGTCCAAATCTGGAGACGTTCCGGTGCAGCTCAAGCTTACCTGTCTGCCGTCCCAGCACATCTCGAACCGCGGTGTCCTCGACCGCGGCGCAACGTTGTGGGGCTCGTGGGCCGTCGAGGAGATATCATCCGCCTCGGAGCCAAAGAAAGTCTATTTCGCGGGAGATACGGGGTACCGGACGGTGCTCGCTGGCGAAGACGAGGACAAGGTCCCCGTGTGCCCTGCGTTTGCTGAAATTGGCGAGCGTGTAGGCCCCTTTGACTTCGCCATGATACCGATAGGGTGCGATTTGCGTGCTGCCATCGAATATCTGGGTTATTAACGATGTATTTCAGAGCATATGCGCCGAGAGAGCTGTTCTCACCCATGCACGCGGCGCCGTCGGACAGCGTGAGGATATTCAAAGACATCAAAGCAAAGAAAGCCCTCGGCATGCACTGGGGGTAAGCCTTGTCACATTTACACCACTACGTTGTCGCTTATACGCGCAAACAGAACGTGGATTCTTACGACTGAGCCTATCATGGAGCCTCCCAAGAAGTTGAAGGAAGAGTGCGAGAAGCTAGGTGTTCCTGACGGCGACTTTGACATCTGCGGCCTCGGCGAGACTCGGTTCTTTTAACATATACACTTAATTTAATATATGGTTCCAGGAGCTGGTGGCCGTTGACTGGCGTTCTCTGTCTCTGTATCTGTTCGCTTCGGAGTTGAAACGTTGACAAGTGGCGACTGAGTCTAATCTCGCTTCATGATGAGAGTACAATAGAGCGCGTGTCGCGACAAAGAGTGTTTGTCTCCCGGGTCTCATGTTTATGACATGGGTGTCCCGAGAGGCATACTACTGGTAATATATATATACGGTCCTCGCAGTCCCTTGCGCGCCACTCGTATTTTCCAAGAGCTAGCGCTGCAAGGGTAAGCATGTTTCGGAGCTAAAAATACGACCGAGTCCGCGAACCTTACGTCTCGCAGCCTGCAGCTTCATCGCCTACCACGATCTCGTCGTTCGCCTCCGTGTCGGCTCTGTGCATATTGAATCGTGTCTGGGTAGCCAGGATCTCGACTGCAGAGCCGTGCAAGATGCCCAAGCGAGAGAAAACGCCGCCGCCAGCGGCCGATGAACCCAAGTATCTCACCATCGTTCATCCGTACCCGCCACACGCGAACCTGGAGCTCGAGGGCGAGCGCAAGGAGCTCGCGTACTGGCTCGCGTCGTGCACGGGCAAGGACCCGCTGCTCGCGTTCTTCTACAAGCCGCAGGTACGTGCCTGGGATCTTCGCTTGCTCGTGCTGTCTGTGAATGACTGTTGCTTTCCGCTTGTCCCGCCAGTCTCCGGATATGATCATCATTGAGGTCGCGCGCGAATTTCAACATTGGGATCACCTACTTGGTGCACACCCTTGGTCCACTGTGTTTCAGAACCCGTCGCCTCAGTATCAGGACAACGTCTCGAAGATATTCTACTGCACGTTCAGCACTGGACGCCAGGTGCAGAAATACGGTTAGCGGGTTCTCTTTCTCGTAACTTTCTGGGAAATACTAATTGACCATTCCGCGTAGGTTGGAAGCGAGTCAACGTTGAAGAAAGATGGTTTCTCACCTGGAGTCCCTATAACAGGTGAGTGTGCTGTTGTTTGGAGCATGCCATCCGGATCTCACTACTTGAAAGACTTGTCACATTCCCGTACCCCCGGACGATTTGGTGCCATACACCCCCGGAAGACGCAACGAATGCGCCCCTCTGTCGACCTCTGCCCGTCAGCTATTTCCCACCGCCCGGGGAGCGGTCGCCTCTCCCCCCTGTGGGAGCGCAAGGCTGGCAGGAGGCGAGAACGCCTACGGCACCGACATCTAACCCGTGGGGGAGAGGCGCTCCTCAGATCAATGCTCGAAATGTAAATAGATCGCATGGCACTCCTTTGGCATCTACCTCGCCACCCGCAAACCCGACGAACCGCAATGGCGCCCGGCCCAGTGCCTGTATGACTTCTCCGCAGTTGTTCGATACCGAGGCTGATTGCATGATACCGTATAGGGGGTCCAACCAGCACCACGAGCCCTATTGCTGCTCCAGCGCCCATGTATGGTGCGCCACCTGGACTTCCACCACTACAAGCTGGCGTAGCAAGCACCCCTTCGGGAACGTATCACACCGCACACTCGTCCGCGTGGACTGTGACGTCTGGATCTACCCGGGCTTCTTCGCCGGTTGGATCTGACAGCGACGGAGGCAGTATCGGCGGCACACCTACGCAATCCGAGTTCCATGACTTCGAGAGCGTCATCGCGCCCGACGTGGCAGACCTGATGGGCGAGCTGAACGTCGAGGAGCACCTCTGGGAGACGGCAACCGACGACTGGAACTCGGGCCCGTACTCATACGAGGAGACGTACACCGACCCGGTTGATGAGGAGCCCCCCGAGAATTTGTGGGCGGACTACGTCGCGCCGGGGCCGGAAGTACCAAAGGACGCTTTTCTGTGCACGACGCACGGCAAGCTGTGCCCCAAGGGCATATGCAAGGACTACAGGCGGCATCTCAGGGAGGTGGAGCGCAAGAAGCAAGACGAGGAGCGGGCTGCTGCCTTGGCGAGCAAGAAGCACAAGAAGAAAGCAACACAGGCGACGAGGCCGATTATGGATAGGCCCCCTCACCTTATGAATGGCGGAGGTGCGTGCTTTTTCACACTGTCGCGGGTACGAATCTGACACGCGCTGCAGCACCTCCCGCCCCGCGTTCAGAGTCTGGCTCCGAGACGCCATCTGCGCAGACCGCTCCGGAGGAAGACTCCCCGCCGACTTCGGAACCTGAAAAACTCGAGTTCAATGCCCGCACCAGGCCACCCCATCTTATGGCCGGCGCCGCAGCTCAGGCTCCAAGCAACCCCAGCCCACTCTCGCCGACGTCTTCAAGTTCATCCTCTACCACCGGATCGTCGTCCAGAGCCAAAGCGCCTCCCGCGCCGCCTCCCCGCTCCCGCCCGGCGCACCTAATGAAAGGCGCTTCTGGCGTCGCGAAGGCTGCCTCCACAGGCAGCGCAAAGCCGGAACCGGTGCCGCTGCCCGACAACAGCTGGGCTCACATCTCACGCGGTCAGAGCGCGAGCGGAGTGCCTGCCCCAGGCGACGACGCCAAATCGTCTACCGGTGGGTGGGGACACGTCTCCAACGGCCCATGGGGCGGCGGGGGCGCGAGTAACAAGGGTAAGGGCGCGGCGAAGCCAGGGCCAGGGCCTTCGGCGCGCGCTCCTCCGTCGGAAAAGGGCTGGGGCCACGTCCCCCGCGCTGCCGGGCCCTCCCCTCCCGTGGGCAACGACGCCAAGTCGGCGATGTCGTCCACGGGTGGGTGGGGACGCGTCTCCAACGGGCCGTGGGGCGACGGAGGGGGCGCGAGCGGCAAAGGCAAGGGCGCCGCGAAGGCCCCTTCTGTTGGGGCTGCGAAGCCGGAGCCCGGGCCTACAGCAAGGGCCCCCCCGGCGGACGACGGCTGGGGCCATGTCCCGCGCACCGGTGGTGTGCCGGCCAAGGCCAACGACGCCAAGTCTGCTTTGTCCTCTACAGGTGGCTGGGGACAAGTCTCGAATGGCCCATGGGGTGGTAGCGTCCCCGCGAGCGCAAAAGGTAACGGAAAGTCAGGAAAGGGCAAGGTAAAGGCGAGCGGACAGGGGGGACGAACCCAGCCGCAGGCGCAGCCCCAAGAAGCCGCCAGTGCGCCCAAGAAGAGTTGGGCCGATCAAATGGAGGACGACGATGGGCAGTCCGTGGTCTCGAGCTCGAATGGAGGGTGGGGGAATGTCTCAAACGGACCCTATTAGGCGTAAGAGGATTGCAGCAAGCTTCATCTCGATTTGTGGGCGGAAATTAGACCTATGCCTCAAGTTTCACTAACGTTCTCGCTATCCGGAAGAAACCCAAGGAATTGAAGTTGTACACCGCTACCCAAACTACCCAAGATACTCCCATTCTCTCCCTGTATATTATGAAGACTCCCCACATATTTCGTTACGATTGTTATCCTTTGCTCTGCCGTGTCTATATGATAGTCAGCCTGTACAGCAACAAAGTCTCATTCAAGGACCGCAGTGTATCTCTGTCAGACCAATATCACCATCATAAAATGACTCAGACCTGTACGCCCTTGAGAGAAGACACTGCATTCTAGTTTTGTGGCACTCGCTTTGTTCAGTATGCACATTATATATCTACATATATTCAATTGCCGCATTATCAACTTGGCATCGGCCTCAAGTACTCTCGGACCTTAGTAAGCTATTTCGGGCGGATACTGTTGGTCTATGATGTATGAAGACAAGATATAAGTACAATACAGAATACGTACTAATTATCAGCCTTCAAAGCTTTTCTGGCAGATGGCTCACCTCGGCCGTTCGGTATAGTAAGTGATGACGTCAGACACGCGACGCGACGCGCTAGACACGCCGTCTCGTTTCGACCCTGATTGAGCTGCAAGTTATATGCCGAACACCTCCGTCGATTTCCTGATGCCGTCATATCGTGGGACTCGCTTAGGGGGGTGATATATAAAGGGGTGAAGGTCGAACGTCGAATGTGGAAAGCCACCGTTACTCCCTGCACTGAGAGAAAATCGGGTCAAATCAACTCATGTGCGTCAAATGTGCGCTTGTAGGTGCCAACCTCATGAAGTGATTCGGGGGCACTCCAAGCATCGCATAGGCTCGTGGCGAGGTCTCGTTCAATGCTAGTAGATGATATGATTTCCCGTGAGCAGCCGAAACCCATCAAAAGCTGAGTGCTGACTTTCGTTCTATCTAGTTCATAATATAACATGGCAGATTATGGCGTCCCAGCTCAAGCTTGGCACTTGTAGCATGCACTGACCGTTGATTGCACAGAAATGAGTTACGAACAACGAACTTCCGGGTGGCGAGGCCGGCCTTCTGGCCTTCAGGATCATGACTGTGCGCACAAAATTCATGTTTGGTCATTCCTCAGATATGACGTCTTGGAGTCCGATATACAGTATGATTTTAAAGTATACACACGTGCGTCACTCGCTCTAGATCAGGCACAAATACGCTGTTTGTATAGTTAATCTGGCAGACTATGAGCTATACGTGCAGCAGATCACAAGTCAGCAAACTTTCACAAGCTCTTCAAATCGCTGGTATGGTCAATGCAGTACGCATTTTTCAATAAATATTGGTATGTGTCATGCGGATGTGCGTTCCCGCCTTATAATTACATCTCCGGGCCATGCCCGCCGGGACGCCATACTGGTGCGGCAAAACATTTTATCTTGATTCAAGGGTCGGTGATCAGGCGGTCGCGAATAGATCTACTATCTCGGCAAACGCCGCAACCGACCGTCCGTGCGCTGTCGACCAGAACACCAAATCAAGACTCGTCTGCGTCTCTCATGTCCAGGGTTGTAGCCGGACAGCTAATTCACTAATATTCAAAACAAAATATCACTTTCCTCCAGTACGCTCTCCTCGTCCTACTTTCGTTGATTTTGCATTGACGCTCATACTTGCCGAGAAGGTCACTCGTTCCACGAATCTCACGTCGACCAGAGGTGCTGGCGGAGGAAGAACTTTAGGGGTAAAGTTGGGGAGAATCTAGATACAAACAAGGTGCGTTTATCTAGATTTGGCTTGCGCACAGCTCGACCTTGACCGAATCTAGACGACCCATCGCTCTCCACACGTCGCATTCGTCGCCAGCCCGCGCGCCGGTGTTGAGGATATACGCGAACCAGGAGGAAGAGAGTCGGCCATTGTTACTCGAGGAGTGAGTAAGGGTCCACGTCACGCTGAACATTTTAGTATTAACACGCTCCAGACGTCGCTATCCGCTTACTGGAACTCGTTATCGCAGCCATGCCTCAGCCACGACGCGGGGCACCGCCCATCAATACCCTCAGTCCACCAGACAATGGTGTACCTCAAGCTATCTCGCGCTCCCCCAACTCCTCTCTCTCTCGCTCTGTATCTCCTTCCGCTGGGTTCTCCCAACTCTTCAAGCCCAAGCAGTGGTTCCAGCGGTCGAATTCCAGTGGTAGCATTCCGGGCCGTAACTCGACTGGTTCGAATGAACCGAGATCTAGCACCAGCTCAGGGATAGGCAGGAAGCCGAAGATCTCTCACCCCACTGACCCACGGCCCATCCTCGATCAACTACGCCCGGAGCCAGTGCTTGCTCTTCCAAGCGCTAGTCGGTCTGTGTACGACTTGCCTCTTGCACGAACTACGACCAATATCGACGGCAGCTCTCGTACTACTCATGAACCTTCCTCAACCGCTCTCTCGCACTCTCCAAGAGGCCTGGGAGATCTGAGGAGCATTTCACGAAAGCCTTGGTCCAAGTCAGCGGACGATCTGGGAAAGCTCTCAGGCTTGAAGCGATCTCCTACCTTGAGTCCCATTGACATGTCCTTTCAAGACAAGGTTCACAACTATCGTAACCACAGGAATGATAGTGTCGGGAGCAGCGCCACGCCCTCATCGCATTCCCCACATGGCTCGACTTCCTACCCATTCCCTGTGATTAGCACTACCAACGTGGAGACTCCTACCTCTTCTCCGCCCGGTCGTAGTGGTATACTTACTGCTGCGTCATCTCCTATCAGTTCTAGTACCTCCCCCGCTACACCGCTTTCCCAAGGCTCTGGCCCCGTCCATATCCGATCACATTCATTCACTCCGCGTTTGCCGTCAAAGCTCGCGTCCCCCAAGCTTTCTATCGTCCCCCCGAGTCCAAAGCGCAAGGGTAGCTTTTCCCCTTCAGAAACTGAAGCGCTCAAGGACAAGTCCAGCAGTGTAGGCTCAGGCTCGTCCTCCAGGCCGACGTTCCCGTTCAGCTTCGGGGGGGCTGGCAGTGGCCGTTCTGTCTCACCCTTGAGCACCGATGCACCAAGTCCTCTCGAACGACCGGGTCCCTCGCCTTCGCTGCTCGCCCCTCCGACGATCGTTGAGCCTGGCAACGATGATGATGACACGAAAGATTCGAAGCGCACCTCTCAACTTGTATACCATCAGGGGTTCATCAATCGTCTCATGGATTTCTCGCCTACTGCGATGAACTCTCGTGCCCGCCAGACATACGTGGCTGGCGGTGGACTTGCACTTTCCAAAGGGTGGAAGCCGTTCAAGCTTGTCTTGAAGGGTTCGAAACTATACTTTTATAAGCCTCCTTCAGACCGCGGGGCTGCGATTAAGGAGCTCTTCCCGACAGAACTTGTTGTTGTGCTTGAGGACGAAGGTGTCATTGAAGACGACAGCGAGAAGAATCGGGACCTCACGATGAGGGAGCGGGACGACGGTCGAAGGAAGCGCGCGTACTGGGGCAGCAGCACCCATCCTTCCTTGACCCTGCTGGACGGCGTGGTGGAAAAGGGCTCTTACGAAGCACTCGTACACGAGGCTGTGTTTCACACCACATTCCGTGATGACGACAAAGAGGCTGCGGACCAGAGCGCTGCACCGTCGTCCTGGCGCGACTTTTCTTGTGCTGTGCTGTGTGCGCTGCCGTCGGTCGTCGATCGTGGCCAATTCGAGAATGAGTTTCGGAGGTGCTGCACGATGCTCGTCGACACATCTGGCGAAGATGACCAGAAGAAGGAGGAAGCTCGGCAGAAGGTGCACTGGCTCGCCGATCTATACGTCACCTACTATGGTTCGCCGGTCGATAGTGCGGCCTGGGAGGCTTGGTGTGGAGCCACAATGCCTAACCTACCCGTTGGGGACCCGGCATCGCTGAAGCCTGGCGGCCTTTCTCAATCCATCTCTACGCAGGCGCTGTTCGCCCCTTCACCGGAGATACCCTCGGTACTGGAGTTGGCTCAGAGTCTCTCTCCCGACCTTGGCGCCTTCTCACCGCGCCCAGGTGGCGGTGAGCGTATGATGTCTCTCCTAGATGCTTTAGGAGAGCCTGTGCAACCCAAAGGCGGCGCGCCATCGACCAAGAAGCCGTGGCTGTCGAGCCTCGACCAGGGTGGTTTCAGTAGAGAGGTCCTCATGAGCATCGATCCGCATGTCATCGCCCGCAGTCTATATGTCCACAACCTGCAGGCGCTTCAATCAGCGCCTCATAACATCACCGTCGCTTCCTGCCTCAAAGCCGAACAGACCGACAGCTTAGAAAACGATTCCGGAGCGCCCAGCACGACCTCATCTGCGCACTCGCCCCTCGACCCTTTCGTCGGCACAGACGAACACCCCCATTGGCTCACGAAGTTGATCCTCCTGCAGATTCTGATATCTGACTCACCGACTTTTCAGTCGCTCGGTCGCTCCGTGGACGAACGCCACCTCTCGCGCACGCCATCGCGCTCTGAGGTGATCTCTGCGTGGGCCCGTGTGGGTGAGGTGTGCCGTCGGACCGGCGACGAGTGCTCGTGGCGCGCCATCTTCTCTGCGCTGTGCTCACGGCCCATTGCGCGCCTTGACAAGGTCTGGAAACGCGTCGACGGCGACGCGCTGCGCATCGTGCAGTCCTGGGTGTACCCGCTCGAGAACACGGAGGCGGCTAAGGCGGCCGAGCCGAAGACTATCCCATGGGCCGGCGACCGCGTCACTCAACTGCACCTTGCACTCGGTGCTGTGTCCAAGAGCGAGACCGCGGAATGGGCGGCGGAGCATCTATACGCTGCGTGGAGGGCATTCGTTGGCTTGAGGGCCGACTTTTCGTTGGTGCTGCGCAAGGGTGACTCCGGCCGACATTCCGATGCGGAGGAGGTTGAGGTGCTCGCCGCGCATTGGCATGCTGTGTCGCTAAGTGGTGGAGTAGCCGCTGCTGGTCTCCATTCGAAGCTCAAGAGGTAGGTGCCCATGCTTTATACCCTGCGCTAACGCAAAGGGCTGATGTTCGTGCAGGGTCGAGCAATTCATGACACTATCATTAGCTGTCGAGCCTCGTCGTAAAGGAATGTTTGAACCATTCTACTGGACACGCCCGGCAGCCTCGCAGAACTTCCATCCGCTCACACCTCTCTTGTTCCCGGAGCCTCTGCCAACTACTGCCTTCATCAACCGGGGTCTCATTCAGAGGGGTCGGCTCGACAGTACAGCGTCGACGATGAGCATTCAAGACCTCCAGTACCTTCGCGAGATCCACGGTGGCATGCAGCAAAAGCCCAACTCCGATGCGAGCAAGGTCAACGGCTTCGACCTCGGCGGGACTGTGATCATTGTGTACGATGGCGAGCTCATGTTACTTGTACAGCCTGGCGACGTCGGGTCGTCTCGGCCTTCGTCACGTCCTCCAAGTTCCGTGGCCGAGGCTCCCGCCTCTGACAGGAGTAACTTTAACCGAAACCCATCTGTGCGCGTGAAACCGGGGCACAAGGGTTTAGAGCGCAAGCCGAGCCAGCTCCGCCGCAGCTCGCTGCCTGCCCTTTCTAAGAAGCCAAGCTTCGAGCCCATCGAGCCGCCTACCGAGAGGCCCATCAGAGTGGTTATACAAGCCGGTACGCTCGACAGGCTGGTTACTGTCCTCGTCGAGGGTCTCCACGGAGTCTCCGTGTCTGTCGCCGATGACAACGGGGAGATGCCGTTGAATAATAAGAAGACGCGGGAGCTGCGAGTCGATATGGAAGACTTCTGCCGCGTGTGGTGGAGCACATTTCGCAGCTTCGTAACGCCACATGTATTCTTCGAGGTGAGATTCAAACGACATCCAGCTAGGGCACAAGCTAACGCTTTCGTAGCTCTTGCGCAAGAAATATGTCGCTGCTCAGGTCAAGACCGCGTCGCCTTCGTCCAGTGATGTGGGGACGGTGATTCGAGCTAGGACCGAAGTCCTGGAGACTATCAGTCGTTGGATCCATGAGGGTGGTGGAGCCCAGGACACGTTGGACGACGCTCAGCTATATGCATCCCTCTTGTCATTTTTTAATAGCCCAACGGAGCATGCACCCCCCGCAGAGTCTGCGAGCGATGCGCAAGTTCAGCGCGGGTTTGAGACGATCAACGAGAATCGGAAGGCGGTGTTGATCTCGCTGTCCCTCCAAACTCTACGACCAATTTCTCGTAATATGTTCGGTTCCGAGATTCTCCTGGAACCATCGCCCAGTCCTTCGTTTGGCCCAGAAGCGCCGGATGTCGACCAAGCAAAGCCCGAAGATCTTGTCAGCAACATCGATGCCATGGCCGCAGCTGCGTTCCGGAATGTTACGCATGAGGTATGTATGCAGATGTAATACTACGATCTTGGATTCGTATTGACAATACCTAGGATCTGTTCGTCTCTGCAGATATACTGGAGGTTCAATCTGCTGATCGCACCGCGTGGTTCATGAACCGGGACCCAAGCGCGATCTCCGACGAAGTCGAGATTCAGTCGATCCACGCATACTTGCAAGACGTCGAGCCATCGCCCATGATTTCTGAGCTCGGTCAAGAATCCCTGTATCGACACCTACCACCTTCCGTGCGGGGATGCGTCCGTGCTTTCATGATCATACGAAAATGGCTTATCTCAAGACTGGCCGCCTCGAAGATTGGCCTGAAAACCCGCCAGGCTCGGATGGAGATGTTCCTTCGTGCGATCGAAATCGCTAGATGGCGCAACGCGGAGCCCGTTGATGTGGAGCACTACATGGAACGGCCGGTTCCTAGGTCATTCGTGGAGGGCGTACTGGTTTCAGCCGTTCTCAGTGTTGAGAGCAGAATGTACCACCGCGCGTGGCAGACACTTGCCGCTTCGCGGGGCACGATGTGTGACTCGCTGACGTCTCTACTGAACAAGCAATCTGCAGACCGCCCTGTTATCCGGGAGCCCCTTACCGTGGACATTGGCTGGTTGTTCGAGCGCATGTTGGAGGTCATCAGCATGCCCGACATCCTGGAACAAGATGGGCTAAGCCTTGTGAACTTCGATAAGCGCAGGTGCGTGCATCGTGTCCTTCTATTCTTTCCGCGCTCAATTCTGCACCTCATAGGTCCCTCAGTGCACTCGTAAACAGCGCGGGAAGCGGCAGCCTGCGAAGGACTCGACACCGGGTTGAGGTCAGCAAGAGGGACTTTGAAAGACTCAACAACATCGAGCAAGAGCTCACCGACGTACACTTTGATCTTCGGATGATCCGAGAAGAGGCGTATCGCGAGGCGGGCCACGCTCCGTCCACTGCCCTTCGTAAGCAGCCTCGACCGTTCAGTCTTCTCGTCTCCATGCAGCAAGAAAAGTACAAGCGCGATAGATCCCTCCGAGATAGACTTACTCGGGAGAAGAGACAAGAGCAGCACAGACTAGACAAGAAGGAGGAGTACATAAATAAGGCCATGCATACCCGCAAACCACAGCACACTGGCCCTAGACATCGCACGAAGAAGAGCAGCGTTTCCTCGGCATTCATGCAGTTCATGCGTCCAATTTCCAGCGCGTTTACATCGGAGAGCGTCACTCCCACCGTCAAGCGTACCCCCGCCGAACTAGACTTTACGCCCGTGCACAAGCCGGCGATGGTTGTCAGCATCGTGGACGCCAAGGTATCTGCCTTTATCAACCAGGAGCGCTCCTTCACGATCCAACTCGACACCGAGGATGGCGGCCACTATCTTCTACAGACCATGGATAAGAGTGATATGAAGAAGTGGATGGACACGATTGAACGGGTATCCAAGACTGCGGCAAAGCGTCGCCTCACGTACATGGGACAGAACTCAAAACTCCAGATGTCCGACCACCTCGCTGGCCCTGGCGCTTCGCCGCGAGACCCTAGAGCAGGTTTGTCATCATTCCGAATCTACCATGTTGATATTCTTATGCACGGTCGTCTAGTGTACGGGGTTGCCCTGGAGACACTTCTTCAACGTGAATCGTCCGACGGCGAAGTGGCCCCTGGGGCTATTCCCTCGGTTATCCAGCGCCTGATCGAAGAAGTTGAGTCCAGAGGTCTGACTGAAGTTGGAATTTGTGGGTCGTGTTGGTTCTAACCTCCCCTCTGTGAGCTAACTCTAGTAGATCGCTTGGCTGGCGCCCATTCCGAAGTCGGTGTGCTTAGGGACGCGCTGAACAGAGGTTTGTCCTCGATTTGCTGCCCCGTTTCCTACTTTTTGGTACTCACAAACGATTTTAGGCGAATGGCCTATCGAGCCCTTCACTGATATCAATGCAGTTGGCGACTTGATCAAGAGCTGGTTCCGCGTCCTCCCCGGTGGACTATTCCCAGCCCCTGCCCATCTCAAGATCATGGAAGTCTCTGGTACGTTTATTCTGGATCGGACCCCACACTACGGCTCACGCGGCGCCACTGCAGGAAACGACGACATTCCCCTTGATGAGCGACTTGCTAATACCCGCGCGGTTGTTCATGACCTTTCCCGTCCACACTTCGACCTCCTGAAACGGCTTGTAGAGCACCTCGACAAGTGAGTGCTGGCTTGCTCCGGTTCTGTTTCTCTGCTCACAAAAATTGCAGGGTGACGGACTTTGAAGAAAACAATCAGATGACGGCAGACTCGCTGGCGACTGTCTTCAGCCCGAATTTGATTCGGTCTGCCGACGACGACGTCAACTTCTTCTTCGCTCACATGGGCAAGGCGCATCGAGCGACGAAGACGCTTATCTCTCATGTACGAACATCGGTATTCTTCGCGAGTGTTCACATACTGAGGTGCTACCACAGGCACATGTTATCTTTAACGAAGTCGAGCAGGATCTTGACGCCGATCACGACGCAGAATCTGAAGACGAGTACGACCAGCTTGACGCACCGATTCCCGAGGAAGACGAGGAGGAGGATGAGCTTCGTTCCGCCGACAATGGCGGAGAAGACAAAGAGGAAGACGAGGGCCAGATCGCCGTCGCGCATGCGCCTCCTATCCTGGACTTTGACCTGCCGAGCCCCTGTGACCTATCGATACCTATGCCCACGTAGATCCCCCCCGGTGATCGCTTAATCTCTCGTTTAGACCCGTTCTGGATGTACTCCTGCTAATGCACACGGACCACACTCATTTGGACGCTCTCGCTCACTCGTTTTCACACTCCCTTTGTGTCTCTCCGTACTGTATGTGGACAGGGCTAGTCTTTACTCACGCGTATGCTTAGTTAATTGTTAGTACCCCGACACCGCCACCCCATCATCGCCCTGGTGTACAATATGCATCCCCGCCCCTTGACTCGTTGTACAGTTTGGTGTGCGACCTCATGCCCGCGCGCAAACCCGTTTGTGCCCACCCTCCGTCCAGTGGCAGGGCATCGCCCGACGCTCGACGCGGACTCACCGCTTCTGACATTTGGTCGAGCAGTAGTACACGTTCTTGCAGCGCGTGCACACCCGCAGCTTGTGGTACGGCCGCTCGCCGAAGCAGAGACAGTCGCGCCACTCGTAGCCGCGGGCGCGCGGGCGAGTAGGACGATGAGGTACTGGTTGAACTCGCGCGCGTGGCAGTGCCGGTCGCGCGTCGCCGCGTCGTACACCAGCATCTCGCTGGCGGGCGCAAGGAGCTCAGCGCGCGGATGCAGCAGCGACGCGAAGGCGGGGCCTTACTTGACGTGAAGTTTGAACGTGATGCCGAGCACATCCCAGACGTCTCCCTCGCGCCCGCTGCAGACCTAGCGCTGCGCCGCGCAGCACATGAGGAACGCGAGGTCGGGGTCGTGCCCGCGCGCCGCCCGCAGCGTGGGGTCGAGGAAGAGCCAGCCGATACTCGAGAGCTCTGTCGCGAGCTCGTTGTCGATGAGGTCCTCGGCCGCGGGCGTCGCCCGGCAGCGCGCGATGAATCGTTCTGGCACGATCGTGCGCCGCACCAGTGCGTCGGCGACAAAGGCCTTCCACTCGACGAGCGACGACTCGTGTCGCTGTAGTTAGAGGTTAGTGTTCAGCCGCAGCCGCGCGTTGTTGGTCTTGCAGTACGTCCAGAGAAGCATCGTCACATGCGGGAGCGTATTTTCCTGGACGCTGTGGTACCGCCGTCTGGGATTGCGTCCAATAATGAGTATTCTTGGAGTATGGGGCGCGACAAAGCCACGTACCGCTCCATGCGGTATATTTTCATGTACGGGACGATCAGGCCCACGACAAACTGACGGTAGCCTTCGTCGTCGCCCTGCTCCTCTTTTTCTCTTCCCACAGCCATCGTTCCGGATAAGATGAGGATATTCCAGGACGACGTCCCATAGCTTCGGAAAGGTCTCTAGCAGATACTGCGCCCACTTGGGGTGCTTAGGGCCCGCTTTGTGGGTCGGACGAGTGCGGTGACTGAATGGTCCATGAGCGCCATAAGACACGAGAATATCAGAAGCAGATACTCCTACGGCGGTGCAACAGTCAAATCACCTCAGGCTCAAGAGACAACCACACCGACCATCTTTTTGACCTTTGAATTGAAGTTTTCGTACAGCTCTTTGTCGAGGGCACAGTCGACAAGGGCCTCGCACAGGCCGCCCGTCAGGAGCGTCTCGTACTGGTCCTCCGTCGGGTGGGTCGTGCCCAGAAATTGGTCGAGGCCGGCGAGGAAGGTGACCCTCCTCCCGTCGTGCAGGGCGTGCGCGTGCCGCAGGAGGCGTCCGGCGTGTGCGCCGTGGGTGCTGAACGAGCTCGAGGACCACTCGACTATCGGTGCGCCCAGGCTCGTTTTAGAGTACAAGAACGCGTCCATGTTTGCTGGGCTCGTCACGGCGTCGTGTAGTACGTTGTCGCGAACAGACAAGACTCGGCAGCGCGCACCACGCCATGAGAGTGGCGCTTACAGACGGTATGTCAGCCGCCGTTCGACATACGCAACCTGAACTTCCACCTGTTGGAGTGAATCCGAGTCATCCTCTTCCTTCGCTTTTATAATTCATTCAACATTCTCGCGTCTACATACGCCTAAATCTAGCAAGTTTACAATCTCACAAGCTGTGTATCTCCGAGTCCACCCCGGAGCCGCCGCCCGCCGCTGTGGACAAAGCGACATCTATCTTGGCCTGAAAGACGTGTCCTCCGCCCAGGGAACAAGCGTGTATTAGTACATGGTATGAATAGGCGAGGGTATGGCTTACCGGGGCCAGGGCCCGAACAGGGATTGCACAACCGCGTCACGGACGAACACAAGATAACCCAGCCAGGCTCCGGGGTGACCCTCATGCCTGACAAAAGGGTGAATTTCCTTCGGGCCCGCAAAGGCCAACCCGGAGAGACAGACGGTTCCGCAAGCCACTGCAAGTAATACCCGCCAGCTCGAGAAGTACTATGTGCTAGGCTACTGAAGGTGCTAAGTACTGTAGTAGATATTTGATATGGCAAGTGCGGGGAGCCAGGACAGGAGTGTAGCTAGTGGAGGACAGAACGAGGTAAGGGTGAAATAGAGGCTGGCTATGCTCTTGTATGTTTTAAGCCCTAGTGTGTGGTGTTGTTTGTGTCCGTTGATCCTGAATAAACCAGCGCGCGACGCGTCGACGCGTCAAACACGGGCGGCTGACGCCTTCAGTCCGGATTTGGTCGAGCATTTATTTCAAGTATGGGCTGTGTTAATCTATACATTTCATACATTCAGGAGAATCGCAAAAAACAAACCATTCCAGCTCCGGGCTTCTCAAACGAAAACTTGGCAGCCGTATTCTACGTTGCCCTCCTTCGTGAACGTGATAATGTGATCTACACAAAGCCGCGCCGGCTCTTAAGCATATACATTAGCCTTTAAAGGATGTGCACGTACCTCCAAGAGTTCTCGTGGAAAATCCTGCCTCGCAGTAGCAGCTGGACGGCCCTGATCAGTACGAAACACTCAGACAAAGTCAGGGACAGTCGTACAAGTAGTATATCCACTTTCTGCGGAACATCTCGACCTCCCGGATTCCTTCGGGCGTGTCGTTCATCGTTTCAGGATACTTTGCCTTCAAAGCTGCATAACCAACATCATTAGTGGTCATTAACGACGATGTCAGACGTACCCTGCGCGATGTCCCCAAAGCCGGAGTCGAAACGCCTCCGCCATTCGCGAAGCGTCCGAGCGTAGTGCGGGCCTATGTTCTCCACTGATTCCACCAGGAGGCGTTGAGAGGATCCAGTGACGATGGCGTCGGTGAGATGTGTGACGGTGGGAAGGATGCCTCCGGGGAATACTAAATTGGGCCGCGTCAGAGATTTGAATGCTGGCACATGTGTGCCTAGTAACATACTCTACGAGCTTGTGAGTACACGCTAACAACCATGGAAGAGGAAGGCGCACCCATTTATTGATAAAGTCCTCGGACTTTGCATACGCATCGTATCTTGCCTCAGGGATCGTGATGCCCTGCACGACGCCGACACCCGTCTGCGGCTTGAGAGCCCAGTCGATCGCAGCAAAGTACGTCTGCAGAAGCCCCCTACCTTCAGATCGTCTCGCATCCGATGGGGGCGGCAAAAGACGCACCTCGTACATGTCCGCGCCGATCGCCTCGACCATCTCGACGCTCACGACGCGGTCGAACCGCCCGCGCCACTCCGCAGGCATCGCGCGGAAGTCGAGGAGGTGCACACGCACGCGCGCGTCCCCGCCGCGGACGAGCGCGCGGACGTGCTCGGCCTGCTCGACGGAGAGCGTGAGGGTGTCGACCGTCGTGTGCGGGACGCCGCGCGTGATCGCGAGCGCGAGCGAACCCCAGCCGGAGCCGATCTCGAGGACCTGTGTGCGGGGTCAGCGCGCGGGGGCGGGCGCAAGCGGGGAGCAGGCGCACTCTGTGGCCGGGGCGGATGTCGGCTTTGTGGATGATGTGCTGGAGCTTGCGCATTTGTGCGTCGTGGAGCGGGTCTTCGACGGGTTCTCCGTTCGGGGATGGTCTTGGTGTCGCTCCTGCTCGTGCGTTTGAGATCTTGAGGTCTGCGTCGAGCGAGGGAAAGATTGCACAGGAGTAGGTCATGTCTTTTGAGAGAAACACTAGAGTGAAGTATGAGTCGGTGGCAGAGGTCAGATGTATGGAGACGCACCCCGAAACATATCATTCCCAAGGTCATAATGAGCACTAATATTCTGGCGAGCCGTTGTAAGAATGTTACTCGGCACTAGTCGTCCTACAATCCCGACCGGGAGCGATAAAATGGCTGCCGGTAGAGTCAAGAGCGAAGTAATCGTTGATGGAACCAGGAATAACGGCTTGTCTCGGTTGTCGATGAAGATCTGCACGCAGATAAGCCCTCCATATATGATGGAATAAGTCCTGGCATCTACCTGGAAGAATTTGAGAAGCTCTTCGTCCGATTTGAAGCTCACTTCTCCGCGCATATAGGCCTCGGCAAAGACGAGGTCGGCGGTGGAAGGGGACGTGAGAACGCGCAAGAAAAAGGCTGGCTCCAGGACAGAAAGCTCGGTGGTAGGCTCCACACTCTCTCTGGGCTGTCCGCCATCTGGAATGGTGTGCGACCGTGCAGGAGAGTGGAGGACAATCCTGCCCTTGGCGACCGTGCGACGGAGGTACCAGACGAAGGCGGACTCGGCTGCGTCGAGGAGGTAGGAGGTCATGGTTGGAGTTCAGCGCTCATCATGAAGATGCGAGACGTTTACCTCTAAAGCGAGAGGGAGGCGACGAGACTGTCGTATCGAGTATTTGGCCAACCACCAGTCCACGTCGGGCAAATAACGCCAAAACCCTTGCCGCCGCCGGACCCAGTCGGGAGATTCGCAAGCCTCGCCGGACACCGACCTACGCTGGAAACGCGACGCGTTCTGAGTCGTCTGGGCCCCACGTACCATGGGAAGGGGTGATCTCTGTATCGTCACATATATAATTAAATCCCTCTTAATAGTTATTGCAGACAACATTTAGTGCTTAGCTGTAAATAGAATGTCCTCTCAAGGCCTTGCGGGAATGTGGTCCTTTGACTTGTGCTTGCTGCACATATGGCCGCGACAAAAAAGTAACGCACATTCCGCGAGACATCGTCGTTGGAGTCGAGTCGAAGAACGGGTTTGCGTCCCGGAATCCACGGCCCGGCCCAAAGTGCCACTTAAATGGGCGCTTATGTAAACGCGGTCGCGACTACGCGTTTGGTTGAGTTGTCTCTACATCCGCCATGCTCTACGCTTGCAAGTGGGGCCCCTGCCCCAGTGTCTTTCCTTCCTACAACAAGCTTGTGGACCACCTGGATACCATTCACCTCACAGACGATGCCCTGAACGTACACTATGGCTTTCCAAAAGGTGGATACCAGGAGTGGTTAATAACTACTGGGAGGGCGTCGCAGCCTGGAGGGATGCAGAGTGCCAGTGGTACGTCTCATATTGACTCTAACGCTCTCCTGACAGTGCATCTCAAACGCTGCCAGTCTCACCACTGGTCCTACAGTCACCTTCAGCTCAGGCAAACCCGATCGGAGAGGTAGCTATGCCGCCTCACCTAATTCGTACGCAGGACAGCATTCCAGGGGCAAAACCCCACTTCAAGTCCCTTGCCATGAACTCTCAATCTCCAGCGTGTAGCCCAACACCTCCTATACCATCAATAAATGCCTCCCCGTCTCCCAGCTCCCTTGCATCGAGGTCACAATCGCATGTACCAGACCTCTCACCATCTCCTGCTCCCGCTCGCAATGGTAGCTCTCTTTCCCGGCAGCTTTCTCTCAGCAGTCTGCAAAGTACGAGCACGAGCCGTAAACGGCGTCATTCTGGTGATCTCGAGGTTGAAGGACCAGCAGTATGTTTACATGTTGTGTTGGTTGGAGACTCACATCTTATCTGCTTCCTCACAGGGAAGCAAGAGTTTTCTACATACAAATAGACAAAGAAGGAGTGGTAGCAATTTCTCTGCGAGCTCACGAACGTCGCAATCCAGCCAGGATGTTGAGCTCCAGCTGACTCAAGATTTCGGTGGTGAAATTAGGGCAAACAGCCCAGTCAATGATGGTCTGTCGCAACCGACCTTTGCAATATATGTTAGCTGAACTATATATAGAGTCAAGTCTTGACCAGCAAACTGCCGGTATTTCCGAGGGACATCTTGAGAAGTGTTCGAACCCTGCGACTTCCTCCTCGAGCCAGCCCCACACATTCCCCAAATACAGACTTCCTTCATCCCCGGCCGTTTTAAAAGACCGCCCTGTACGGCACTCCCACCCACCCGAAGCAGTCGCGACAACGGTTAGCGGATCGCCACCAAGGACTCGCCGCCGCACGCGCTCACAGACATCGCAACCCAACAACACAAACTCCCAAGCTTCTACGGCAGGGACTAACACCCACAATAAAATCCCCTCGATAACGCAGCTCTTGAGTCGCATCCGCAGCCGGAAGACGACGCCCTGTGCTACCCCTTCACAGGCTCCTCATGCGCTTAAACCTCGTCAGATCACCCCTGCGAACGGTGTTGTCCGCACGACGCGATCGCGATCGCGTGCGGGTAGCCGTGCTGCGTCTGTCGAACGCCAAAATCAGCCTGGGACGAAAGGCCGGGAGAGGAAGGGAAGCCGACGTATGGGCACGCTTGACGAAGTGGCAGAGGAGGGCATGCATATCCAAGAGCCTGCACTGGTGGAGAAATGGTCAGAAACGCCGGCGAGCACGACTTCAGACTACTCACGGCCTGCTCCGGTGTTCAAATCAGATGTCCTGAGTTTGAGTCGTGATTTAGGTGAGTGTATGCGCTTGATTCTACTGCTATATGTGTTATAACTGCTGTGGGGGTTGTCCACAGGCTCTTCTCAGCCTGGGCAAACACTGAGTGAAGTAGCAAAGGATAGCACCAGTACCCAAGAGCCGGCGCACGCGGAGAGACGGTCGGGTACGCCGGCGAGCACGACTTCCAACTACTCACGGCCTGCCCCGATGTTCACGTCGGGTGTCCTGACCTTGGGTCGCGACCTGGGTGAGTGTACGCGCTTGATTCTACTGGCATACGAATCATAATTGTGGTTGCGTCGACAGGATCTAGTCGAACCCGGAGCCAACCTCCATCGCCACCAGCCTCGAACCCGTCCGAGATTGGCTACCAATACGCGTCAAACCAGTTGCAGCTTCTCACTCAAAAACCGTATCACTACCCTAGTCAAGACTCCGCTGGTTCGCAGGAGACTCAAACGAGTAGCTTTCCTAGTCAGCAACACAGTCAAGACGGAAGCGGGTTTGTTGTGGCATGACAGCCTCCGAGGCTTTCGTGGATATTATCTTGTTGAGTGGGATATATACTCGTTATGTATTTTGAAGTTGCATCTGCTGTCGCTTGCTATCTGTTGTGCTGATCGCTTTGTAGTCACAATGAGTAGTTTGGTTATGCACACTTATCGAACTGGAGTCATGGCGGATTGAATTCGACGACGACATGCACGGAGACAAGTGCGTATAGATGATTTGTACGGATAACCATGACGTATCGCAGCCTCACAGGTACGTCGATGAGGGATCTGTGCTTAAGAGGCAGCTTAAGATGCCATCTACCACGTCCAATTCTCGTGAGCAGGACGCACTGCGTTCTTCGGGTCAGCATCCTATTGCATGCGATCGGCTCGGTACTCACAATCCAGCTCCCAGGTCCACGCCGAGCGGTCCTGTTGAGCCAAATAGACGTACGCCTTTCGAACATCCGTCGTCAGTCTTTCAAGCTGCGCAGAGGTCTGAGGTACGTACTCTTGCGATACTGATGGGATGAACGCGATGCGTCTCGTCCTTGCTTTTCTTCTCCCACCACTCGTCGCCGAACATGACCTTCCACCGCTCCGTCAAGATCATTGCGTCGACGATGGCGTGCGAGACCTGGGCGTGATGCTGAGGTCCTAGCAGAAGACGAAATACGTAGGCGCGTACGTGAATATCCTGTTCTTTGAACTCCTTTGCGATGCTCTGCGAAAGCCCGCGTAC
The DNA here is from genome assembly GCA_000832265.1 of Phlebiopsis gigantea 11061_1 CR5-6. Classification (NCBI taxonomy): domain Eukaryota; kingdom Fungi; phylum Basidiomycota; class Agaricomycetes; order Polyporales; family Phanerochaetaceae; genus Phlebiopsis; species Phlebiopsis gigantea. Next base: position 82,317 of record KN840471.1, on the reverse strand, counting down.
CGCAAACTTTCCCGTCGCGGTGACCGTGCAGTTCGGCGCGCCGCGCCGCGCGCCAGTGGCACTGGTGAACGCGAGGAAGCCACGCTTCCCGTGCTCGTTCGGCCTTCCTCTCCGGTGAGCACCCGACCAAAAATAAATGCACACAGCGTGCGCGCTCACTCACTCGTTCTGCAAGAACGTGCGGACTGCCTCCTGCGCGAAGGCGAAGCCGGCGACGACGTCCGCGTCGCTCACGCGCTGGATGTCGTCGCGGCGCATCTCGAGGAACGGCTTGCGCGTGCCCTCGGTGACGTTCCAGAGCGCCGCGCGGATCTCGTCGGCGGCGAACGCCCCGCGGAAGAACGCCCACGCCTTCTCCATCTCGTCGAAGTCGTACTTGGACACGACGAAGTACGCAGCCTGTGCGGGGGGCAATGAGTCCAGACGTGCGAAGCGGAAGGCGGAAGGCGGACCTCGCCGCCCGAGGCCTTGAGCTCGTCTGCGAGGCTCTGCAAGTTGTCTTTGTTCTTTGCTATGAGGCCGACCTTGTAGCCCAGCTTGGAGAACTCGCGGCTAAGTAGGCGAGTCAGCCGCCCTGTCTCGCAGAAAATGCTGCCATGCGTACGCCGTGAAGCCCCCGGTGCCAGTGCCATTACCGACGCCGGCGATGATCATGGCAGGTTTCTTGTTCGACATGGCTCAGATAACAAATAGAGGAGAAAGTTGGACAAGGATGCGATACAGCGCCTGCTCTATCCGACTTATATGTTGTTGCTGCCATCGCCGAAGCCGAGCCCGTGGGCACGAAGAACGCAATTATAATGTGCTGATTATTTGTGGCCCAGAATAGTACTACAAGTACGGTACGGCTTCCCTACCCGAGCGCACACCCTAGCGCACGACGCTTCGGATGCCGTCTGCGGCTGACAAACTGGGCGATGGCCTACAGCAGCGACTTCCGCATGCCGAGGGTGTCGCCGACAGATGGCATTTTGCACATTTCTGTGTGCCACCTTGGGAAACCCAAAAAGTATGTCAACTAATTAAACACAATGAACCGTTTTATTGACTCGCCTGTAAAGGTTCGGGAAGTCTTTCTCACAGTTGAATCCGTTGTAGTCAGCTACAAAGCCTTTGATACCAATTTCATTCCACCTGTATATCTGTTAGCGCAGCAAAAAAAACAGGCATGGTGCGATCAGTGCTTACATGACAAATGAGATGTCAGCAACAGTGAACTTGTCGCCCATCAACCACTTGCGGGTAGCAAGAACTCCGTCTAGTACGCCGAAAACACGGAGGATCTCCTTCTTGTACCTCTCGGCGGCGACGGGGTTGCGTTGCTCCGGTGGTGCAACGATAGTAAACCACCCACATTGGCCGAAATACGGACTAGGGCGGAAAGGATTCAGTATTATGAGTGCATCATAATTCGGAGGCGAAACGTACCCTTGCCCAGAGGCTTGGAAATACAACCATTGTTGCTGTATGACCTTGTCCTCGAGGGTTTCCGCAGATATCTTGTGTTCGGTATCATATTTTTCGATGAGGTAATAGATGATAGCGTTCGACTCCCTGCGATATGTGAGAAGCTTGAAGCGGGTGTGGAAAGAGAACCTGTTGGACGTACCAGACGACGAAGTCATCGTTGAGATGGTCAATTAGCGCGGGAATACGCCCGTTGGGGTTGTACTTGGTGAATTCTGGCGCTTTGATCTCATTCTTCCCAGGATCGAGGAAGATCGTCTCGAAGGCCAAACCAAGTTCACGAAGGACCATCTCAACCTTCCTACAGATTCCGATAAACGTTAGCTGTCTGCGATAAATTGATGCACGGCCAGTTCACCCACCATCCATTGGGCCCGAAGACGATCGAGTACAAGGTAAACTGCTTCCCGTGCGACATAGTGACCCGTGAGCGTGAGTGAATGGCGGCGGATGATGCCCATCGCTGGGCATCTTGCGTCCTTTATACGTTCAAGGAAGGCCGTCACGTTGGGGACTCGGGAATGGGTGAGACGCGCTCGTCCATAGAGCCTCGGGCATGAGATCTCATGAGAGACCAGGGCATGCGGTCCGGATGAGAACCACGCGCGGGGGGACATGGGAATCCCTAGAGTATATAAATTTGTACCGACATCATAATGCTAACATTACCAGCTTCGAGGCTCAGAGTCGAAGTATAAAGAACACGCACCCACATTCCTGGAAGCCAGGAGTTTACCCTCGGGCATCGGCGTTTGTGCCTCGGTCATTGCGACGCTCGCTGGTGTGCTGGGTGGTGGAAGAATGGAAGGACAAATAATCACGAATGATGACACCATGTGCGTTTGGGATATCTGAGACAGTATTTGCGTGACATGAAACGCGTCGTATTTAGTCCCGTTCTATGGTGCCTCGCGATCTTTGCAAGATTTCGTCTAGCGACTTGTAAAGTCTTTTATTGACAAAATCGATAACAAGGCCGCTTGCTTTTCTAAGCGAGCAGGAGTTTCTCTCGCAGACGAAGGGCGGTTCGAATGAACGGTATGTTGCACAGCTCCATGTAGCATCTACGAGGCTCCCAGATCAGGCGAATCAGCGAGGCCCAGCGATGATCACTCTGGTGTCCCCTGTAGACACCAGGGAAGTCTTGCTCGCAGTTGAACCCGTGGTAATTCGCTACGTAGAGTTCAATACCCAGTTCGTTCCACCTGCGCGTCCCAGTCAGCAGCAAAACTAGAAGACTGAGAGTGACCTGTACTCACATGAAAAAATAGATATCAGCGACGGCGAATTATAGCGTTTGAATCCTGTCATGGATTGTGGTAAGTTGGAGTTGAACTAGACAGATCTAGGGCGGGGCGTACCAAATGACAAAGTCTTTGTGACTGTGGTCAATCAGGGTCGGAGCGCGTGCGTTGGGATTATATTGAGTGAATTCAGGCTCCTTGTGCTCCAGCTTATTGAGGTCGCCTCGACGAAGAGACCTAGTTCACGAAGAACCATCTCGACTTTCCTGCAGGTACAAATCTCGTTAGCCGCTACAGTAGTACATTCAGTCCGCTTACCATCCATTGGATCCAAAGACAACGGTATACAAGGTGAACTGCTTCTCGTGCGACATGATGGTACTGGCTTTCGAACGAGGTTTGACTTGCAGGTGAGTAATGCTGATGTGCCTACTGCTGAGGATTCTCTCGTCATTTATACGCTCTGACAGCCGTTGCACTGAGGGTTCTCCTAGGCGCACCCGCCTATATAGTCTCGGGCACAGGAAGAGCACTTGATAAAGAGTCACGGTGAAGAAGCACAATCGATCAGCGTCGGTCATCGTGAAATGCATCGGTAAGCTGGAGAGTAAAAGTTGCAGAGGATGTTAATACCAGGAATTACGAACCATTACTACCCACGCCCGGAGGCGAGAGTGGATCGATATACAACACTACGTCGCGAACGGTTTCTATCGAGAACAATCGTACAAGCACGGTCGGCACAACTCTGCATGCGTGTAGGATATCTAAGAAAACTGTCAGCTTCGGGAAACATGTCTCCGTGAGATTAAACATTAACTGACTAACCATTTCTATCCCGAGTCAGGGATGTGCGCCTTGAGCCAGCGACGAGTGACGCTGGGCATTGGACACGCTGTCGACTCCCCTTCGTCATTTGTGCTCGCATAAAACACTGCACAACACTTGTAAAGGTCACGGATAGAACTCTCGCATTTTTCGGGGCTGTATGTGTTCTTGTTCAAACACGACTGCAACGCGCAGGCTGTAAATGGCGCCATGTTAGATAAATAGGTTCGCTCGTGGGGCTACAACGATGGGCGATGCTGGGACTCACCTTGCCCTTGGCATGCTGGTGCACCCGGCTTGGAGGAAGGTAAGCTGCGGCTTGGTCGTGCCAGGGTAAGCGCAGCAAGTACTCACCTTCGGAGGCATAATGTTTCGTTTTGCCAATTTGTAGCACAGGATACGATCTACCGAGCAGCTCACAAGGAAGGATATCCTGAAAAATTGACAATGCTGCTTGGAAGGTCTAGTATGATCTAGTCGCGAGCTGCAGAGTCGCGGTCATGGTCGAGTTCAAATTGCTATGACGTGTCTGGTCCACCTCTCGGTGATCCCATCAGGGCGGGATTGCTGGTTGAGGAAAATGGGCGGGGATCATGATGTGGCGCTTTGTGGCGCCGACACTAGCACCGCGGTCCGCCACGGCGCATTTCGCAGGTTCACCAGCACCGCATCGATCGCAAGCGATGTTCAGCACTTTGCCCACGGCCACACCCCGTCCGTGCCGAAACCTCCTTCGGCTTGGCCGGGCTGCGCCTGAAACCGCTGAACGCAAGGCTATGTCGGCTTCCCGAGACTTGATATTGGCTCCAGGAGGTTGGAATAACGAAACGCACCTCTTGCACCTCTCACCTTGACTGTCGCTTGTGTGGTCTGCCACCCCTACATTTCCCCAACCATAGAGCATCAACGCGTCGTTGAAGGCAACATACGCACAGCATGGTATGTTGTACTTTCGGCCTCTTGCACATATATCAAGACTAACACATCCCAGACCATCTCAACGGGTGGCTATGCGGCCATTGCGATAGTATCTGTACTTTTTGCTGCTGGGCTTGTCGTGGGCGGTATCTACGCGCGAAAAGTGTATCGTCGTCGCAAGGAGAGGCGTCATGCACATATTCCAGCCCGCGACTATTACCTCGACTTCGGCTCTGATGATTGGGAAAACGGATCGACGGTGCCTGTATACGCGGCGTCGATGGTGGAGAGCTTTGAGGCTCTGTCGACCACGGGCATCCGCCCAATGTCAAGATTTCTCAGCTCAGAGGTATCCCTTGTCGGCGTACCGAGCATGAAGTCGGCGAGCCAAGAGGGGCTGCCCAATCCCTTCGAGACAACGAGGCCGGCTTCCCCTGCACGCCCCGTCCCTATTCTCAAGGAACCTATCCCTCCAGTCAAACCGATGACACCATCATCGCTCATGACTGCCGAACATCAGCTGCACAGTCTTGTTTCGCGCCCAGCGTTCCTCACAGAGCCCCGTCCTGCCCCCCGCCCAAGCCCCCGCCAACGGGGAACGCGTGAATCTCCAGAGTCACGTTCTTCAGGCTTGACCCGACTCCCCTCGACGCGAGCAAAGAAAACCGCGCGCATAATGGACACAGTAGAAGAACCGGAGAGTCCGGAGTCTATTTATTCCCAGTCATCCGCAGCTCCTTCATCTTTGCACCTCACTGCGTACTACGCTTCAAACGACACCTCCCGCGCTCCGCCACTGCCCCCTGTGCCCGAAAAGTACCAGTCGCTGCACTCGAACGTCACGGAGAGGCGCCCGCGCCCGACCCCTGTGTCTACCCCTCCCACAGGACTGAGATACTCCAAGAACCTCCCACCGCTTGAGGACTCGTACGCTTTCCCTCTGCCCGCCCCCAATTCTCGCGAAGCCAGTCCCAGGTCTCCGAACAGCCAGTGGCTCTCGCGGAGCTTGTGGCAGTCGTCGGCCGTTACATCGTCTCCCTACTCATCAAACGACGTAGTCGTGCCGAATCCCGCCTACGACGACACATCGGACCTCGTCAGCGAGAATTCCTTCGAGGTGTCCTACGGGACTCCCCAGTACGACCTGGTCGCTAGTCCTTCAAGGAAGGCCCGGTGTGGCAAGGTTGGATATCAGCCTCCGTCCAACTGGAGGAGGGATCAAAAATTCTCGGCGATGTCCTCGCGGGACACGTAGTACTACGAGAATGATTGTCCAAGAGGATGAAGAATACGTACCTGTGTAATTGTGCTATCCTTGATATCTCTGCTCTTTTTCTATACCCCTTGCGCGGACAATTCACACTGTAGCATTTCTACTCACCTACTTGTATACTTGCGATGTTCGCTTAGTTAGCCATAGTTGTACCACTCTGCCATGATACCTTCTGATACTAGTATTGAAACGTATAAGTAGTAATGCTGCGAAATTAGCCTGGCATGTGTCTGTGGTAAACAAACTCAACATATTTCGAAACGGACATGTCATGTATATAGTTTATACGTCTACCATAGTGTTCCACCCCTGGAACGTTAACGTTCAACGAGGATTCCAAAAAAAAAGGCTGAAGAATTTAAGTATGGTCCTGCGAAACGCCCGATGGCTTGCTCCTGACAACCACCTAGTATCAAGCCGGTATCAAGACTTTCAGAATCCGCATATACCTGCGCGGCTTCTGCAGCTCTCGTGGACATATTCGTGCGCTTTCAAAGACGTGGCGACATATGGCATCAAATAACCTTTGTGGCGGCCCGCAACAATCATCCGAACTTCATATACGGAGAGTGTTGTCCACAGCCTACTCTAGGCAATTCATCCATGCCCGGGTCAAATACTTTCATCAAGGGGTAACTTCACGTGTATATATATGACCAGGTCATCGGACGGTCTGCTCAGGGTGGTGAGTCCGAGCTAATACCGGTCGTTAGACTGGCTTGTACTAAACACCGTCCTCAAAGATCAAGGACAAGGCACGGGAGCTCCGTGCTGGAAAATAGCGGACCATACCTTTCCGCGTGCCCTTCACACCAACGTTTGCGACCTCTCGCTGTGGCCGGCGCGCTCGCATAACTCACTGTCAACCCCTGCTCCGACGAGCGGTTCATCTACGGGAAGATTTGTCGACGACCTTCGTGTGCATTAAACCTACATCGCGGAATATACGAGAGGAACGCTCCTATGCGCCCGAATAATGGCCGTGATGACTTCCATCGTCACTGCTGAACACCGTCGCTTGCTCTGTTCCGAGGAATCCACAGTCCGAGACTGTATATAACACCCTACAGCAAGATGGTAGGATTTTAGGATCAATCGAACGGTCTCCCAAGATGAAGCTTACCTTGAGCTTGTCCTTCGTCATACTAGTTGTTGCCGTTGCGGCCCAACAGACGGAGTGGGGGCAGTGTAAGCCTCTAGTTGTGCACCATGCACCATGCTTGCTGACTTTTCACAACAGGCGGTGGAATCGGTTGGACCGGAGCGACGACTTGTGTCTCTGGGTCAGTACCTTGGCTTAACACATCCCTAAAAATGTGCTCATATTGCCTCAGGACCACATGCGTTACTCAAAATGATTGTACGTATGAGGGCTCCAACGCCAAAATCACCTTGCTCATAAAAGCCACAGACTACGCCCAGTGCCTCCCTGGTACTGCTTCCGTTTCCAGCTCCTCCAGGTCTAGCAGCTTGGCTTCCTCCACCTCGAGCGCGCCTTCTCAGCCAACAGCTCCGGCTACGAATGCTAACTACTGGTTCAGCTTGTGCGTCTCACATAGCTATGATTTTGTAATTCGTAGTTCTTTTCGTACTCATAAACTTCAGCGGTGACTCCTACACGCAAACCGACTTTGACTACACGTCCACGCTTCCCGCTCCCGGGAACCCCCTCGGAAACCCACCGTTCCCGGTATGTAGCCCTAAGTAAAGAGTTGCTATCGCCATACTCAGATCACGCTAGGGATATACCGCGGTCGGCGGCACCAACTGGATCGACGAGATCACCGTGAAGTACAACAAGTCTCTCATCCTGACGTACAACTACGCATACGGTGGAGCCACTATCGACGCCTCCCTCGTGGCCCCATACGAGTCGACTGTGCTCTCCATGACGGACCAGGTCAACGAGTTCCTCAACTCCGTTGCAACCAAGCCCGCTAGCACCCCGTGGACGAGCGCGGACTCCCTGTTCTCGTTCTGGATTGGCATCAACGACATCGGAAATTCGTACTACTTGGGAGGCGATCGTGCTGCGTGCGTCGATCCTTATGTCTGTGTGTTCCCCGGCTGAGGCGCGTCCGCGCAGGTTTTCGGACACTCTGCTCGACGCGTACTTCGCGCTCGTGGAGAAAGTTGTGAGTGAATTCTACTTTCCCATTGGAATAGCACGAAGCTGACATTCTGATATCATGTAGTAGTAAGCCGACCAAGCCGCAATACTATATTCTAGACACTGGTGCTAACAAGCGATTTCACAGCGCCGTCGGGGCCAGGAACTTCCTCTTCATCAATGTACCCCCCGTTGACCGCTCTCCCATGGTGAGCATAGCTACTAGAGGAGACACGGTGACAAAAGCTGACAGCAGCCTAGATGACGGCGCAAGGAACAGCCGCAACATCCCTGGAGGCCAGCGTCATCGCGGGCTACAACAGCAAGCTCGCTCAACGCGCCGCGGCGCTGACAACGAACCACACTGACGTACGTATCATTACCAGCCGATGAGTGTGCACTGACCCTGCTCTCACTCGTCGCAGGCAAAGACATGGCTTTGGGATTCCAACACCGCGTTCAGCATCGTACTCGACGACCCGACCGCATACGGCTTCATCGACAACACGTCTTACGGCAATACCGGTGATTTCTGGGGCAACAACTACCACCCATCGAGTGCTGCGCAAGAGCTCTGGGCACAGGACGTCGCCGCGGTCCTCACCAACACGATCTGGTGAAAGCAACCTGTATTGTCCTACCAGTATTAAGGCTTAGATACGGTAAATCCAATACCTGTCACTCGAGTCTAAGCAAAAGATATGACGAAGCGCCCTGAGTTTCAGTGTGCAGCACATCATCTGAGTGGTGGTGTCAAAGTCAGTGAGTTAAGGTGACGACGCGTCTACGAGCTGCCTGCGGGCTTCGCCTCGCCCTGCGGCTGGCCCGGTTGTGGTGGCTGCGGCGGTGGGCCCATGAACGAGGTCATCGCGCCCCAGAACGTGCTTGGCATCTGCCTTTCGAGCGCCTCCTGTTCCTCCTTGATCAGCTTGTCAAAGTTCGCCTTGTTCGCAGCGATGTAGGCTTTCTCTTCGAGGTATTGCGCTTGCGCTTCCTTGCGCTTCAGCTCGAGGTAGCTAGGAGGGATTGGCGAGCGGTCCGCCTGGTACAAATATTATTTCAGATTAAATGCGTGGATGTTGTGCAAATGCGGATGTCCTGACCTGAGAGCCACCGAAGAGGCCGCTGAAAGTGAAGCCCGAGGATGCAAGGCCTTTGCGGCTATGCTCACAGTCCTCGATGTGTTTTTGCTTCGCCTCCGCCTCCTTTTTGGCATACTCTAGAGGAATATCCTTGCCGATGTACGTTTCGAGGATCGGGCGAACATCTTGAGGCTTGTAAATAGCGATAGCTAAAAAGGTGTTATGAGTGGTCATCAATACCAGCTGTTAAGCTGGAGCGTACACTCAAGGAATGGTATCATCGCAACCAGGCCTCTATCACCAGGACTACCCTGCCACTTGGGCATAATGATGGCATTCTCTGGCTGTGCCGCAGCGTGCTCTGGATGAGTGTCTAGAAGAATGACCTTTGAGAGATCGCGGTTGAGGTACGTAAGGTCCTATTGGTACGTCGTTAGCGCCACGAAGTGGGACATTCAACAAACGTCGCACCGCACCTTAACAGGTTGGCCATTTATCGACTTCGTCGCGTCACGGAACAGTTTGTAGGCGATGAAGAACTGGTATGGGTCAAGTTTTTCAATTATTGGCAGGGCAGTCTGATTATGTCGGCAAGTGGTCAGCACATATACAAGTATACAGGTGTAGCATACAGAGCACACGCACATAGTGGTATTGAGTGGTGAATATCACAATCTCGTAGAATTGGGAAAGATAAGCCAGGAAATAATCGACGCCTGGTCGTTTCGCTGTCCTCCAGCCATGTTGACGCTATATGGATTTGGACATTATGAATGATGTTCGCGATCCATGGTGGCTCAACTTACGTCCCATGTAGAGGTAACAAGGAGGTCGTCAACGGATAGCAAAAGAGTATAAGGCTTGTGATGCGGTGGTGGCAAAGGAGGAGGGAGCAACTCAGTCCAGAGAGGTTCGGTAAATGTCTAGTCATAGGATTTAGATAATCTGTCGTGTGCATTCATCATAACAGTGACTTACCCCAAATATACCCTTGATTCGCTGCTGGGTCCTACCCCATCGCGTATCCGGTGCGTCCTCACGTTTCTGAAGGGTGCAGCAGCGTCAACCGCCTGCCAGAAGTAAGGTGTGTGCCACGCACCATGCGCATCTCCCTCAACTCATCTTCCTCCCACTCTCTTCCCGCATGCCATGTAACCGCTCCCGCACCAAGCGCGAGCATTCCCATGGACACACGTCCCCAGAACCGTCGCTTCCGCTCGATGCTGGACAAGGAATCCTTTGAGGACTTTGCACCGGTTCGTTCCCGGTTTGGCTCTTCGCCTGGAACAAAGTCCAAGCTCGGTAGGGCGGAAATTGGCGTCTGTGGCAGCACATCCTGTGCTGAAGACTCCTGCTTTTGAGTGGCCGTGTTCTCCTTTGGAGTTGACGAGGACGTAGCCCTGGGCGGAGGCGGAGGTGCCTTGGACGCGAAGGCCCGCACAGACTGGCTGGCAACGCCTCGGCGTGCAGCTACCCGAATGAACGACGCCGGGTTCATTTTGTACCACCTTACAAGAAGCGAAGCGAGGCCCGAGGGGTGGACGTTGGGACTCGGAGACAACGAGGGATACTGGTCGTTATTTTGTGGCATGCCAGCAAGATAAGTCTTTATCTGCAGGATAACATTTTATCTAACTATTCTGTTCTATTACTTGAACGGCGGGCGCTCCGTGGTTTTTGTGAGCGCTAGCTTGTTCTACTCGAGCAGTCCACAGTATGGCTCCTTCATTCGCCATACCCTTCATTTCTTCACCTTAACCGTATAAAAGTCCACACACCTCACTTCTACACATGCTGGCTTGCTCTAGACCAGATGGCGGCAAATCGAAACGGCCTACGCCCTGCATTTCGTAAAAGATGTCCTAGTCAGTCATCTTCGGTGGCCCGCTGAGCTTGAACAAGTGGTCTGGGTGATTCTCCAAGCCGCTTTACGCCTTGAGCTGTCCAATGGACAGCTGACGATCGTTATGAGCTCCGTGGGGATTTTGTCAGACCATGGCGAAAGGCCCGTGTGCTCGCGCGCACGGCCAAATGAGCCCAGTTTTATTTCATCCCATGGCCCGTATTTTGCTCCCCTTGACCTGGTTCCCCCCTTTCACTGTCCCCCTTCGCCCTGCGTTGCTACCCGCTCACAATGGAGCACATCGAGCTTAGCAGCATTCGGACGTACTCCGACCAGGAACCGCCTACTCCTTCATCCTTTGCATCTTCTGTAAAAGAGCCTTTCTCGCCTGCTGTTAGTCTCGGAGACCTGGCAGACTCAGAAGCCCTTGTCAATGAAACTCAGTTGGCACCAGTCGACGGTGGCTTTTCAGCATGGGCAATGGTGAGCATTCGGAGTCTATCTCTCGTCGTATAAGAGAATTAATTGCATGTAGCTTGTTGCGTCGTGCATTGTAGAGCTTTTCGTCTGGGGCTTCCCCAATTCATCTGGAGTATTGCTGGCTGCATACTTGGATGACCCGTTGTACAGTTCCCAGAAACACGCCCGGTCTGTCCTCCCCCTGGTCGGTACACTCTGTACTGGTATTATGTATTGCTCAGGTACAGCACGCTCGATTTCCAACACGTGCTTTACTACCATGCTCATTTATTGATTCATAGGACTGGTCGTCTATCCTTCGATGCATTACTATCCACGCCTTCGTCGCGTTTACACCTGGGCAGGAACTCTGATATGCTTCTTCAGTCTTCTAGGGGCTAGCTTCACTACTAGTGTATGTGGTCGCATTGCAGATGACGAACATGGTCTCACATTATTTCTTAGGTGACAGCTCTCATTGCACTGCAAGGTGTAACATTTGCTATTGGCGGATGTACGTCATCCCATATCGTTTCAAACCTTGTATGTGCTCATCTCTTGATAGCTTTGGTGTATGCGCCAGTTATCTCGTATATGTCCGAGTGGTTTGTGCAACGTCGTGGCCTTGCAAACGGTATCCTCGTAGCAGGCGACAACACCGGAGGCGTGCTCTTCCCCATCATCCTCCCTGCTCTCATCTCAAAGTTCGGTATCATGATTACCACTCGGATATACGCCATTGCGCTTGTCGTGTGCCTCCTCCCCGTTCTCCCATTCATGAAGGCACGCTTGCCTGAAGCGCGTGTGCATGGTCCCGCACCACGGTCAGGCGGCGCGCGCTCGTCGTGGATGAAGGACCGGACGTTCTGGTTTTTTATTACAATCAATACGCTGCAAGGCTTCGCACACTTTGTCCCATTGACTTGGCTTCCCAGTACGTGTAAAATCCTCACATACTCTCATATTCTGACCAATCATGACAGCGTTTGCTTCGGATTTGGGCCTCACCACCGCACAATCGTCGCTCACGCTCACACTCGTGAACGCCGCGTCCATCTTCGCAGGCTTCTTCATGGGCTACCTCTCCGACCGATACAATGTCTGGGCGCTCGCGTTCGTCTCGCTCCTGCTGACCTCCCTCGCGACATTCGTGCTCTGGGGCGTGCTCTCCTACTCACTCGCGGGGATCCTCGCGTACGGCGTCGCATACGGCAGCACCGCGGGCTGCTGGTCAAGCATGTGGAACGGGTTCGTGCGCCCCGTCGCCAGTACGTGTCCCTGCTCTCGCTGCCACCCCCAGGCATCTGCTGACCGTGCGCAGAGGACGACCCGTCGCTCGCGACGACGATGTTCAGCTTCCTGCTCCTTTCGCGCGGCGTCGGCAACATCCTCTCGACGCCCATCTCGACCGCGCTGCAGCACGCGCGGCTCGCGCTCGCCCCGGCCACCGCGGGCCCGCCGACGATGGGCTTCGCGGTCGCGAGCGGGCAGTACAACGCGACGATCGTGTATGCGGGCACGTGCTTTGCGGGCGCGGCCGTCGTGGCCGCGGTCGGGTGGTCGCTCGACAGGCGGCGTGTTGCGTAGGAAGGCGTGGCGAGGACGATGGCGATCTCCGCGCGAATAAAATGTGCACCAGCATGATGTAATTTAGACCCAAAATGAGCAGGAAACCCGATCTCAGTCTAGCGTGCGCACGCCGAGCAGCTCGACGTTCTCGTCCTCCTGCCCTCCGTCCGCCGGCAGCCCCGCGTGCCTCCCCTCGGTCGGCGATTCGAGGCCGAGCACCCCGAAACTCAACAACACGATGACGCACCCGAGGATCGCCAAGAGGCTCGCGGTTCCGTGGAGGAAAAAGTCGCCGAGGACGGCCAGCGGCATCGTGAGGGACTGCCCGACGCTGACCACGAGCGGCGTGGTTTTCATCATCGCGATGAGGTACATGAGGTCGCCGGTGACCGTGACGCCCGCCTGCACAGACCCGTGCCCGTGAGTTCTCGACAGCGTGCACGAGCACCGGCACGCACGTTCACGAGCAGCGCGAGCACCGTGCGCCGCGCCTCGGGCAGCGCGAACCGCTCGACGCCGGCCAGGTGCAGCGCGACGCCGATCGGCCAGGACCAGAGCAGGTTGAAGAGGCCGAAGAGGCCGAAGAGGAGCCGCATGTCGAGCCGCGCCTCGTCGCGGACGTGGTGCTTGAAGAGCACGAGGTACAGCGCGCCGATGACCGCCGCGACGAGCGCGAGGAAGTCGCCCCAGAGCGGCGCGCGGGCGAAGTCGGCGTCTGGGGCAGGGGAGGTGGCGGCGGCGGGGGACGTGTCGGACCAGGAGACCAGGGCGATGCCTATGAAGCTGGAGGACGGTCTGATGAGAGCTGGCGGAGATGAGGACACCCTGAGCTTGCCTGGTAACGACTGCGATAATTTTCATTCGCGTCATGAGTTCGACCCGAAGGATGTGACCGAGAATAAGAGTGAAGAAGCCTAGCTGAAGTGAGCCAGAACCAACATGGTCGTTGGAAGCATGGCACGTACTGACAGTTCCGCCTATGATCGTCGAGCTGGCTACGCTAGTGTACTTGTATGAGCCAACGAAGCACCAGTTCATTGCAAAGTATGGAAACGCAAATTTCGCTGCCAGAGCTGCTACTTCCTGGGCAGAAAACGGAACAGCGTTCTCGACCTGCAGGCTGTGTAAGCAACATACAGCACCAGTTATGAGTGAGACGTACCGAAACAGGGTCATCCTCTGCTTCCGGGAGCAGTGGTTGGTAGCTGTTGTGGCTGGAGACTGTCAATCATCATCACGGCGACGTGCGTGCTTTGATCTTACATGGGAGGAGGAGTATTACCCCATACACGCAACCCACACTTGGCGAAAAGGTACTTGGCGGCATAAGGTATGAGGTATATGACAAGTGAGCCGGTGTTGAAATACGTTATCCTGCGAGGAGAAATACGAGGTTCAGATGGAGCTCTAGACCCAGGTGGTAGTACCCACCAGAAGGTCTTGGGGTATCCGTGGTCCAGCGCGTCCTAGTACACTGTCAGCACGCCGAAACTACACGCGCGGTACGCAGAGGGCTGCACACCTGCACGACAAACCCTGCAACCGTCCACAGAAGGACGACGATGAGAAGCAGTGTGATTCCGACCAGGAAGTCGCGTGGCGGCTTCCTGTCTGAGATGTACTGCTTCAGGCTTCCCATACTACGACCCTACGTCTGTGATGACGAACGGCGTTCTCAAACGTGTGGATACAGAAACGTACCTGCAGCAGCAGAGGCTCTACACCAGCTCACGGTATGGTCAGGGTATCGTGGTCTTCGTGGGAATCGTGTTTTCACCAAGGTGGGGTCACTGTAACCGAATCGTCGCCACGATTTCTACATCTAGATTGGTCAGTTCGCATCATTATTCACGCAGCATCTACGGGCGCAACAGTCAGTGTTAGAGTTTTTGTTCCAGACTTTCATCTACTTACGAGTAATCCTGGAACTACGAGTAAATATTGCGACGCCACCAGCCGACCTCCGCCAAAAGCGGCCGTCATGAGCGACACGATCGTGCGCTAGTCTTAATGAACGAGCAGGTACGCGAAGATGTTCTAGCGCAGCTCGTCGACATGGCTCTCGAACAGAATTAAAACACCCTTGTTATGGCAACATGGATCAAAACATAACCTCTAATAGCAGGTCGGATCACTGAATCCTTCGGCATGCTGTAACGCTTTGTGTATCGAGAGCGCGAACGCCTTGCTCTTGCTCTTGACCTTCATCTTCCCTTCCCCCCTCCTCAGTTCGTTCATTCATTTCCAGCCTTCGAGGCCTTTTACTCGAGGCACAGTCGTTCGTTTATAACGCCCGACGTCACACTCGCTTTCCCTACACTCGTTCACTAATCATCGTGAAGATGTTCGCCCCACTCGCCGTTTCCCTCACGTCCCTCTTCGTCGGCGCCCAGGCCTCTGGCATCGTGCCCGACAACCTCGTCGCGACCTCCCTGTCTGGCGCGCTCAGCGCGCTGAAGTACACCGGGGTCGGCGGAAGCGGCTCCTACAACCAGGTCACGAACATGCTTCCCGGTGAATTCCCCACCTGCAGCGTCAACCCCTCCTGTGTCACGGCCCCGAAGGCTGTTTCCGGCAACCTCGCCCCCTTTGATGAGGACATGACATTTGTCATGCGCGGCCCTATGCAGGTCAACAACATTGCCGTGTATCAGCCCTCCAACTCGTCTGCTGCGACCTGGAAGAAGGCCAGCTCGTGGGCAGCGAACCAGCCGCCTGAGAACATGGTCTTCATGGCCAACGTCGGCGGCGGCGCCTCGGGAGAATGGTCCAGTGAGTGGACGCGCTCCGACAAAGCTCTGCGATGTTGATACCCTTGTTCCTAGTTTGCGGTGGCTCCAGCCAGGCTTACGTCGGCGGCGACTGGCAGACTGCGGTTGCTACGCCCAACGAGCAAACCTACTCCGGATCTTTGGCCGCCGGAAAGGAAGTCGTAAGTGCACCCGTGGATCAGCTTTCGATGGGACGTACATTAATTGACGCACGTCCAGAACATCATGACCGCGACGACCTGCGCGGACGGCGGCTGCGACGGGTTCTCTCGCGGGACCGCGAACCAGGGCTGGGCCGGCTCCAAGATGGTCATCTTCGAGTTCACGATGCCCGACGACGCGACGAGCCTGCCCGCCATCTGGGGGCTGAACGCGCAGGTCGTGCGCGCGGCGCAGTACGGCTGCAACTGCCGCGGGGTGGGCGGCGACGGCGGGTGCGGCGAGATCGACATCGCGGAGACGCTCGTCGCGAACTCGGTGCAGGCCGTCTCGGAGATCTACTCGTTCAAGGGCGCGACGGGCTCGGGCGACGGCAACTACTTTGCGCGCCCCGCGGCGGGCGCCGCGGCGACGCTCGCGGCCGTCTTCGACGTCAAGACCGACGCGATCGCGCTCGTGCGCCTCAGCGGCTTCGACTTCACGCAGGCCCAGCTCCCGCGCAGCATCGTCGACGGCTACCTCGGTGCGCCCGCGATGCAGGTCGCGTTCGGCGGCAACAAGCGCAGGTCCGCGCGCCCCTTCCACCGCCGCCACCACTAGGCTGCTTTCCCCTCTCTCGCACCTCGTCACGACTCGTGCTGTCCTGGGCTCTCCTGATACCACGTCTCTCACCTCGCTGCCTAAGTTACTCGTATTATCGTCCTCGCCGTTGAATCGGCGACCTCTGCTGCCGTGCTGCCGTGCTGTCGCGCCGCTCCGCTCCGTATCGCCTAGTCGCTACGCTGGTATTCATACCCCCTTTGCTCGTTGGACACAATGTAATTGTCGGCTGTTTGTATGTTGTAAAACGCGTGCGTTTGAGCAGATAAGGTGGGCGCATACGGCGAGTAGCTGGCTTGAAGTGGCGTGAGCAAAGGTAGTGCTGCCGCGATGGTAGCGAGGCTGATGGACACTCAAGGGATGCCGGACGAACGCGCCAAACGCGGCGACGAGCCACAAGTTTTGACTGCTGAACAACATCGCCGCTGCTAAGCCAGATGTTACTGCATTTAAACAATTTTCACACGGATTTCAAGCTTGACACGCATACATTAACACGCTCTAACCTCTAGGATAATGTACATCTAGAGACAGGCCGCTGGCGAAAAGCTCGAAGGATTATACCAGCCAATCAACAAACACACTTCCAAACCGCTAGCAGACAGACACGGACGAAAGAGGATCACCAGACGCGCGTCTCGAGCAAGAGGTCGCTGCTGCCCTCGAGGCCGATGCACGCCTTGAGGAACGCCTCGAGCGCGTTGCGCTGGCGGTTGAGGCTGTTGACGACGTCGGTGCCGGGCTTGACGAGCGGCGCCTTGAGCATGTACGAGAGCAGGGACAGCACCGAGTACAGCGGCTGGAAGTCGCCCTGCGCAGACGCGTCGCGGTACTGCACGCGCGTGAGCAACTCGGTCAGGATCGCGAGGTCAAGGATGAGGGGCGTCGCAAGCAGAGAGTCCTGAGAACAGTCAAGGCTGTTAGAGGCGCGTAGCGAACAGAGGACAGAATACGGCGTACCTCGCACTCGTTGAAGATGTTGATGGTCGAGCGACCGCCACAGAAGATCTCGGAGTAATACTCGTCGATGGCGCGCTTCGAGTCGCCCACAGCGGGGACGTACTTGATGACGACGACGTGGTCGGGGTGCTCGCCCTTGGCCTCCTTCGAGCCTTTGATCGCGCCCGCCTGGGGCGGCTTGTACAGAAGCGGGTTGGCGGCGACCATGTCGTCGACGACGCTGCTCTTGCTGATCTCCTTGCTCTTGAACTGGCGCTCCGCGGACAGGTTGTGGCCGTCGTTGTTGCCGAGGTGGTTGTACGACGCGATAGAGAGCGGCTTGATACCCGCGTTGACGAGGAACTCGGCGAAGACGGACTTGAGCTTCGTCTGGCCCGACTTGAGGTCATCTCCACCGATGAACGCTTTGTGGCGCTCCGCAAGCTCGATAACACCAGGGACGAAGGTGTTCTGGGGTGCGCCGTTGACGAAGGGCTCGCCCTCGAGGATTGCGGCGACAGCGAAGACGGTCGACGGGGAGACCTCAGGGTGGGACGCGGCAATGGCCTTGAGGAGGTTATCCGCGGTGTCGTTCACGCCGGGGATGATGTCGGCGTACCGCTCCGTGTTGGCCGTCCAGAAGACGACGATACGGCCACAGCCGTTCTCCTGCTTGAAGCGGCGGATGTCGGCGCGGATGTGCTCGAGATGGGCTTCCTTGTTCTCGCCAGGGATGAGGTTGTCTGCGCGGGCCTCTTGGTTCGCGGCGATGAAGTCGGGGTAGTAGATGGACGGGAGGGGCTTGCCAATGGCAGCCATGTGGGGAGCGACCTGGCGCTGGAGGTCCCAGTCAAGGACCTCGGCACGCTTCATGGCCTGATCCAGAGGTGCACCGGAGATGTCCCAGCCACCGAGGACAAGGTCGTTGGGGTGAACCATAGGCAGGACGTCGGAGACGGGAACGTGGATATCCTTGCCGGTAGAAGGGTCCATGCCTAGACGAACGGTAGAGGCACGGAGCATGGAACCGATGTAGTTGGGCTGCTGAATGCCCTGCTTGGTATGCCAAGAGATGTTGTGACGGTTGGCAAGAACGGTCGCGCACAGCGTGGTACCGTTATTGCCTCCCAGACCAATCATCATAAGACTGTAAGGATAGGTTAGCACATATATCATCAATGAGTTTGCGAAAGACGTACCCAGTCTTGGCAACCTTACGAGTAGTCTGGAACTGATAGGTTTTGGAGGTGGGAGTGACAACGAACTGTCCGTCATTGACAGTCACATCCGCACCGCGGTTGGTGAAGCTGGACGTAATGAACTCGTCCGAGTACGCGGTGTTCTCCGACTGCACGACGATGGGGTAGGCGCGACGTGCGGCAGTCGGATGAACGGGCATTAACGACTCGAGCTCGGACTCGGGGGTGTTTAAACCGGAAGAGTAAGCGGGAGCCATTGCGATAAAGATTTGGATGGATATGAACGGAGGTGGTGAAGGGCAATTAGAAAGCAAATCTTATCGCGTCCGAGCAAGTGTGTTTGCTGCCGCGGTGAGGGTTGTGAGTGCTGCTCAGCTGGTTAGAGAACATGCACGGGATGGGGCGACTAGTTTCGAGGCTGAGGATTCCGGCGAGGGCGACGGTGCAGACGGTGTGTAGAGGCTGTTCGCTTGTGGGGGGACAAGAGAAAGGCTCTGAAATTTCGAATGTCGAATTCCGCTGGCTTTATACGCGGCAGGCACGAGCGTCTGAAATGTATCACGTGGCCGTTATCGGGCTGCTTCTCGGCGCGGCGCTTGACGGGTGATCTGTCCCGCCGTATGTCCCCTTGCTTCCCCATACGACGGTCAGACCTAGTAGACGTTCAGCTGCTTTAGCTCACTCAGGTCGAAACCCTGCGCAGGCCACGCTCTCGTCGATGACCCTGCTCAGATGGCCCCCAATCTTTTGGTGTTGACCGTCATAGAGCCGCCTCGTTTGCCCGGAGAACGGAACGCACAACTTCACTGAATGGCGGCGTCGCACATCGTGAGAGGAGGATGTCTGCAGGGCTGGCGGGACGTTCGGCTGCGGCGGCACGAAGGCAACCTGAACGAGGTCATCGCGCAAGACGTAAGCCGCGCTGGCCCACGCGTCGTCAACGAGGCAGGGTGCAGTCTGACATTCGGGTGCGTTGATGAGGGTCTGAAAGAAAGTGGTCTGATCAACTGCTCAGGGGACGTAAAACCCTCTCACTATCATGACGAGTATGTCGTGACATCAATGTCGGTGTGTAGTTGACTACCCAGGCCCATTTACCCATCACAATACTCGCCGCCGTGGCGCACAATATCTGCCGGTCCGAAGGGAACCAAGTGCTGTGAGATCGCCTTCAAGAGGGCTGCATGCAGCACCTATATCCTTATAGAGAACGCCGACGGGAAAATGAATCACGAACCTATATTTCTCCAGTGACTGCATCGCTACTAGCGGACCTCATAGTGCGGTGCACTGGGCCTAACCATATCAAAAATCCGGTGCTGCTAAGAACCCGTGAGGCGAATACACCAATTCCGTGATTACCGTCAAAGTGCGGTACTTATGCCGGCAGGGCTTATATCAGCCAGCGTGGAAAGCTGCTCGTAAAATATTCAGATGAATCAGGAACGACACACGTGTTCCATAGACATACGAGAGGGCCGGACTTCCTAGCTACCTTTAGGAATGTGTGCGCCAGACAGGCACTTGCCATCGGATAAACCTAGACTGGATGCTGGAGAGACCACACTGAACTGAATCCCCGGTGGTCTGACCCTGGCAGACGTCTCTCAGGACAGACATGCGACCGCCCTGCACCGCGATCTGACGCTCCCAAGTCTTTCTGCACCGCAGTCGTCTTCTTTTGGGGGACGAGCGGTAGGCTAACCGCCTCGATATCGCCACCATGTTTATTGCTGGACAGATAGCAAGGTTAAATTGTCCAATGAGCTCCGAACGGTCCCTACTGTTACTCGGTGGTATCATACCATCCCTGACCTAGTACACCTTCTGATCCAGTCGGAGTCAACGGTAGGGCGTCCTAGGCCACGAAGAAGGTTGCGCCATGCCTATGCAGCGAGGTCGTGCTACAGCTCCACATGCCCGAGTTAGACCGAGAGGCCTGACTCAGATAATCGGCACGTACAACATGACCCCATCGTTTCGCAACCGACCGTCTGCAGGAAAGTTATGTAAAGCGCCTGTTGCGTCGTTGCGCCGCGTATGTTTGTGGTGACGATGGCGAAAACCAATACTACCGTCCGGAAATCTAGTGCGGAAGAGTGCAGGAGGACTCGTGGATTGTCAGCGAGATACGAATCAAAAGAGGACCATATCGATACAGCTCTAGGATATTCAGCGCAAGGATCGGCTCCCAGCGTATCTTCCCGCCGAAGGGATACCTTGTCTTCAAAGAGTGGAAGGAGAACAGTAGCGTGTCGTTAGAGACATAGATACCCTCAATGAGAACCGACTGACGTGAGCAAGCAGCAAAGTCAGCTGCCGCGAACGACTGTTCAAGAGTAATCTCTACTGAGACAATATGGTGGGGAAAGGTGGTGCTGGAGCTTCGCGTTAGTGTCAGACGTAGACGACGAGAGTCTGCTGGAATATTTGGCTCCAGTTGGGCGTTGTGACTGTGACGAACAAACGACCTAGCGGCCTGAGGTGGGAGCAATATGAGGCGTGGGAATGGCTTCCAAATGCGTTTCCGCGGCAAAAGCCGGTGGCATGCACGCACGCATGAAACGGTTCAAGTACTACTCTGACCATCGTATCTGCATCATATTTACATCTATCCATAACGATTCGGAAGATATCGCAGAACTCCAACGTCAACGAAGAAGA
The DNA here is from genome assembly GCA_000832265.1 of Phlebiopsis gigantea 11061_1 CR5-6. Lineage (NCBI taxonomy): Eukaryota > Fungi > Basidiomycota > Agaricomycetes > Polyporales > Phanerochaetaceae > Phlebiopsis > Phlebiopsis gigantea. The sequence continues at coordinate 61,192 of KN840471.1, read as the reverse complement.
TTTCGATAGGGCGCGCATGTGGCGAAGGGCACGACGATGGGAAAACTGCGCCATAGCCTGTGTGTACACCTTCGATTTCGTGGTGCCAGCCCTTGGTAGCGGATACTGATTCTGTCGCCGACAAGGAAAGACCTCCAGCTGCTATTCGGGGATACCTCTCGTATGAAGCACACTGGCTCGCACAAGCCTGTTTCCTGGCTATGAAGTCCACTGCCACATTCGCCAGGCGCATACGAAGACTGTACCTCCGAAGTGCACGCCGGACCTGTGTAACTCAACAGGTTTACCATGGGCGACATAGGGACACTTGTTGCGCAGCGCGCTGCGGGAATCGCGGTCGAAGTGGGCGACGCGGAGCAGAGCGTGATACATGCGCGGGCAGAGCACACGGCGATGGGAGCGCAGCGAACGTGTGAAGGAATCCGAAGATGTGCGTCCTTGGGCGCCCGCGGCTTGCTCAAAAGCTGTCGGGCTGCTTTGTGCTCGCCTTCGTCTCCGATAGGTGCCAAGTGACCGCGATCCATACAGCACGTTGCACATGCCGCACCTCTCATCAACGGCGTCATTTGTCTGGGTTTTGGTTATGGTGCTGGCAACGGCCAGTGCAGCAGTAATATCCCCCAAAGTTGTCATTGTCGACTTCGTGAGTGATCCTACTTGTGTCTATCACCAACTGTTGC
>KN840471.1:30542-49757 GCA_000832265.1 Phlebiopsis gigantea 11061_1 CR5-6 | reverse complement strand
GACCAGGGAGAGCTACTAAACTGTCACAGTTATGCTGGAGACCACCCATCCATGAACTGTATGGTTAACCACTTCACCAAAAGGGCGACGTTAAAAAAAAAGGAATATCCCTGCCCCAGTGAGGATTGAACTCACGACCTTCCGATTACGTAAGCAGCTTACGCTAGCCCTAACAGTCGGACGCTGTAACCAACTCAGCCATGGGGCATTGAACTTTTGCGATATCAAGATCAATATACTCTGTTATATCCGCACACTTTGGTTTTGAAAAGCCCATCGGCCCCAGCAGGAACGTGAGTCTGTTATCTATTCGCAGCTAGGACTCGCTGTGCGACTAGCGTTGACAAAGAATGCGAAAAAAGAGTGTTCACATAAAGGAGAGCTAATAGTAAATTACAAGCGCTAATATTAAAGAGACAAGTTATAGGGGGCGTGGTATCTTATATCATCGCCCGCCTTGAATCATGTCAACGCCAGTGGCCCGATCTTTGCTGGGGTCGACTTCGAGGTCCATCGGATCCGACCCAACGGGCGTGCGGGGCTTGCTGATGGGCTCGTCGCCGCAGCCGCAGTCATAGGTCGCATCAAGGTTGGCACAGTCAAACTCGCGTTTCCCCAGTCGCTCGTTGACCTGATTGTGAACGAAACATAGCCTGTGTATGCGCTCAGCGCGTGAGTACGGTAGGAGTAGATAGCGGTACGCACCATGTTGCGGCGGACCGTCGTGAGGACGTCTGCAACGTATCAAATGTCAAAGTTGATATTCGGTACCATGAAACCTACTTTCGTACCTGTGGCGGGTATTTCTTAAGGAGCAGCTGGAATTCTTCGGCACATTCTCCGCATGGGTATAAGCGTGAGAGTAGGTGGAAATAATTGTTCAACGCAGCACGTTCGTCTTCAGATGGGCTCTGTTGCAAGTTATTTATCAAATTTGCTCAGAATTCGCAACGAGAACTAAAGACGTGCCTCAGGGAATCGTAGCGTCATAGTATGTCTGAGAAGCATCAGCATACCTCCGACGCTACCTCAAGCAAAGGTCCTCACAGTAGCTTCCATGTCGAGCGACCAAGCTCGGCTCTGTAGTATATTACATGTCGATACTACGAAGTGCAGGCGTGTCATGTCCACGTACTTTGCCGTAGCATTTCCGAGCTTCGACATGATCACGCCGCCGTGCACGCCTGCCGAGGGACTGGCAGTGTATATGTGTGGGTCTTTCTCGACACCGCCGTCACCAAACATGTCTCCTGTCCATGGATCTAGATATGTTCTTGAGGGGGGATGCAATAGAAGGAGGGAGCCTATGAGAAACTAGTATACGATTGGCGGAGCACCAAGCGTGACCTATGGCCTTAGTGTGTAATTCTCGCCATTCAAAGAGGAAGACGCACTAGGCCAAATACTATGGCAACAAAGGCCTTGCTGAATCGGGAGATCATTCTAGTCGCCCGACGAGAGTAATGAGCGACAAGGGTGGAGGATGAGAGAGTGGGAGACGAAGGCAACGGCGAGGACATAGGGATCATTCATGAGGCGCCCATAAACCGCGAACTTTTAGCATGAGCTCGCGCGTCAAGTTGTCTTCGACCTCGACCTTGTTTGCTTCGCACTTCACATTTCTAGGCTGTGCTGGACACACCGAGGGCAGTCGAGAGACAGTTGCACTTCACGACGAATTCGATTCTTCGACTTTGCAGTGGTGCGTTGTTGACCCCACTGTACGCTTCACTCGTAGCGGCTGACCAGCTGTTGTAGGTGAACGCTGCACTGCCGGTTGTTGACTGCTTCACCGGCTGTGTCCATGTCATGACATGCGAACACGTAGTCGCTCTGCAGAAAATGATACCGATCCCGACGTAAACGAGGCCGACATACCGTCGGAACCCGCGCCTGCTCCCGAGCATGGCACCCGGCAAATATCTTGTCATCTCTCCCAGCTCTTCGAGCACAGTAATGATATACGAGCACATCTATCCGGTACTCCAGAGGACGAAGATGAGGAACCTCCGGCGTCGCACTTCGTACCGAGCGCATACTGGAGCACGGAGGAGAAGAACTGCTTCTTCCACGCTTTGGCTATACACTCCCGCCTCAGACCAGACCTCATCTCAGAGGAAATAGGCTCGAAGAGTCTAGCAGATGTCTGCGCATACATCGACATGCTAGAGGAGGGTCTGCTGCAGAGCCAGGAGGACAGCTCAGATTTCTACCCCATTCCGCGCGACAACTTTCCTGGTGCCCATGAAGTCTCGGAGAAGTGGGAGGCTTTCGAAGATTCAGTGGCAGAAACCATCATGGGCACAGAACCTGAAGCTCGTGCCGAGGCGTTCAGGGCGGTTAGAGACAACGAAATCGAAGAGCACAGAATAGAGCTGCGTGCACCATACCGACCTAGGGGCGAACGGGCCTTGGGCCGGGACCGGGAAGGCGAAAAGGCGCGGAAGCAAGTGCTCAAGAATTGGGTACAGAAGAGAGAGCTGGAGTGGAAGCAAGAGGACCTACTCAATTCTCTCAACGCAGCTACAATGAAGGCTATGGACATGCTGGTCCGTGAGAAGCAGGAAGCTAGAGCACTTGCTGGTGACACTCCCCCGCATCCGCGTGAAGACCTGTCCTCGACCTCGCAGACACCAGCAACGAATACACGCGTACATTCCCTGGAGCTTACGACTACCATAGTAACACAAACGGCTGACTTTGACGAAGAGCTCATTGACCCACTACTTCGTAACCCTTCGGCTCCGCTGCAAGCTGGGACCCCTCAGTTCTCAAACGTCTCACGTTCACGTACACCCGAGCCGTTGGGCTCTGTTTTCTATGACAACTTCAATCCCGTTACACCGCCCTTCACACGCCTTCATCCTGCCGCGAGCTCGAGCACGCTGGTGGCCCCCGATAACGACGACCTCTCCGTTGAAGACGCAGCCTCCGCACCTCTTAAAGCGGATATCGCTCTCTCACCTGCAGCTCGTCGTCGTCTGCGGAAGAGAATGTACATGCGACGTAAGAGGGCGAAAACTAACGGCGGAGAGGTTGATCAAAGCGCAACGCGGCTGAAGCCTGGTCGGAAGAGGAAGAAGGTGCCGGGAGAAACAGACGACCCTGAGGAGCCGACTCGACATCCGCGCGCGTCGGGCAAGACCTTGACGTATAAGATACGAGAAGGGCTTGACAGTGCTGGGATTACGATAGACTGGATGCAGGAAGAGAACCTCGATATGTTTCATATGACTGGGCTGCATAAGCTCATGAAGTACGCTCTTCCAATCCCTCCCGTGGGCTCAGCTGACGATATTTCGCAGGATGTATAATAATCTGCACGACATCTCGGATTCTGTGGTGACCGAGATCTCTATCCACACGGTCCAACGCCTTCGTGACGAGCTAGTCCGCTTTATGGTCAGACTCGTCCAACGCACGATCGTCTCCCGCGAGCAGGAAATGCGAGCCAAGATGCATACCAAGGTCTGGCGAGTTGCGGAGAACCAGGTACGTAGCGGTATTCGCTGAATTTTGTGCACATGTTGAGGGGAGCTCGTCCAGGTTGTCACCGCTGCCAACGTCGCTCACGCGCTGTCTCTCATGGGCCAAAAATATGCGGACAAGAAGCCTCTCTTCGAGAGCCTTCTGGACCGGCTGGGCTTCACTGATGAAGACCTCGACGACTTTGACGAAGAGGCCCTCATATCATCTCCTAGCTCTGCGAAAGGGAAGAAACGAGCTCGAAGCGAGTCGGCAAGCGAGGATGCCGACGACTCTGAGGACGATAAGGACAGCACTCCAGGGTCGTCTGCAGACCTAGTCCTAAACCCTGTTTCTGTCCACCGCGCCATCTTTCCACCGTACATTCGACTACCAGATTCTCCCCTCGATTTCGGCTCTTCGTGGTCCTTCTTATCGCACATGCCATGGACGATGAGCATCGACATCGAGCCTAACGACGATATCGATGTCGACGATGACGCCGACGAGTCGGACGACGATCAACTCGAGCAAGAGCTTCAAGAAGAAGAAGATCTTCACGAGCAGGACAGTAAACTCGACGCGTGGCACGAGGACCAGCTGTGGAGCGAGTTTGGCATCGAAATGGCGAAGCGGGCGGTAGGGTACGATGGTCCGAGACGGCGCAAGAGGCGGAGAGTAGTCAAGACGACGGAGTTCGTACCAGATAGCGAGGATGAGTAAAAGTATCGTAAAATCTTTGTGTTATTTTGCCGTCTACGATCTTGGGTATGGTATTGCGTGCTGTGGCCACATCGCTATAGCTTAATTGATACTTGTAAAAAAAGCGTTTTGAAGTGGTGGCCAGTCATCGATGTGAGCTGTGTACATGGTCAATGTGTAAAACAAAACCGCGCATTGTTGGAGGTCCGAGCCTTACTACCTGGCCTTATGATCGGTGGCACACAGCAAAGCTGGCGGCCTAAATAGATCGGTGAGACAAAGAACTGTCATACCTTGGGCCACAACATACGATGGGCCGCCTGCGGCCAGTACACACGGGCCGTGTGTTGGGTAGTATATAAAGGGCTCTCATCTCGCCGTCTCCACCAACGATCACCCCGTCTCACTCCCTCGTATCCTCAAGGCGTTTTCCAACATCACCACTGCCGGGCGTACAGGCCACATCCTGCGAGGCTCTCGCAACTACCCACGTCTGCCTCTGGTAGTTTCACGGTGAGATATGTGGTAAGAGCTCCATATATCGCACGGTGAGTCTATCAGAGTGCTCACGGTCGTTGCTCGGGGGCCCGGTGAGTCATTCGTCGGCCCTTTGCTACGCTGACAGGATAGCACTCGCAGCTAGGCGCACCCTCGTTCGCCATGGGCAAGTTCACAGTGAGATATATGGTAAGAGCACCGTATATCACACTGTGAGTTTGTCCGTGGCCGACGGCCTTTGCCCGCTGCCGTGGTTCATGGTTTTCCTAGGTACGATGCGGCGACGTACTTTCGCCTCGGGCAAGTTCACGATGGGATATATGGTAAGAACTCCATATATCGCATGGCGAGTTTGTCCGAGGCCATGGGACGTCGCTTGGAGATGGTATACGACAAGAACATTTCAAAGGAGCACATGTTCGCTACGGGCAAGTTCACAGTGAGATATATGGTAAGAGTGCCATATATCGCACGGTGAGGTTGTCCGTAGCCAATGGTCGTTGCCTGATGCGTGCCGTAGAGGTGAATGGAAAGACAAGGAAGGATAGATAGGGAGACTTACTGTGCGTCCGTACCAGGTAGCTTCAAAAAAGGATATATATTAGAGCAACACATTTTACAGTGCCGATTTGCTTGATGAGGTGAACTGTCTTGGTATGCAAAGGCTATAGATAGATTTGATGTTTCAGCAAGCAATTGTAATACTTCCAGCAAATATGCAATCTGGTGAATGCCAGAAAGACTCGGAGTTTGTGCGTACTCGGGAGAAGCGATCCCACGTACTCAAACGAGACACAATAAAAGTGGATGCACAGGCCATCCAAGCCAATATAAAGGCATTAGGCTACGGAGGGAGCGGGAGGGTTGCAGCCGTGCCAGTAATAAAGGTAAGAATCCGATTACTTACGCCAGGCATCTGCTTAATATATGGGTAATAATTGGGCCACATCCCGCCGGTAGCACTGGGTATGCATCTGTAGGTTTGTCCAGTCTGAAAAATGAGTTATCGCTTACGTACCTATTCTGACCACTCTCATGTTTCTGACGAGCATGAGGATGTGGCCCAAGCCCCCGAGCTAATGCTTCCCATGGATGAGGAGTATGAGAACCTTGCAAGATGCCTTACATAAAACCCGATATTATGACCGCTATTGCTCGAGAACAGTTCTGACTGCGTAGGTGAGAAACGGCAAGCTTCCGCAGTAATGTGTCAGCTCAGACGAGGCATAAGTACTGCATAAGTACCGGATATTGATCCTGCGATGAGCAGATTGTGCGGCAAGTGGAGCTAATTACTGTAAAAGCTGTCCGGTCAATCTGCCTGCCCATATGATGAGACTCACTGCCGGCCGACAAGTCTAAAAATATGGACACTGGCAAGCATCCTCGGCTGCAGATGTTGCGATGATTGCGTATGTTCTTTCGCACAGCACGCCGTTCCAGTATGTTTCAGTTCATTTCTCTATAGCCTTCGTCGACAGAGGTTGCGAATGTACTCACTAATGGAAACGTCTGCAGAGGTGCCAGCCTGAGTAATCAAATAAAACGGAATGTGTGTGAAAAAAGCGCCCTGTTCCGGCGAGTGTGATGGGAACACATGGGCTCTGCAATTGGACGTTTTATTTCCATCGACCCTTCATGTGTCCATCGAAGAGTCAAACCCACGCCGGCGACGGCAGCCTGAAAGCTCTCTCCTCCTTTCCCTCTCGACGACCAGCGCCGCGGCGGGAGCTACACGTCCGATATCGTTGCCCGCGACGACTGCTACGAGCAGGTGAAGGAAACCGCTCGACAAGCGCTGCGGGGTAAACTCTGGGATTTTCGTTGCCGCTTCGTCGAACAGAAGGTCACTTGAGGTTGGTTCAAAACTTTTCCCAGCACAAGTCTCTCTCCTGAACTGCTCCCTGTCACTCCCTGCCCCCTGTCTCTCGACAGCTCCAGCGGCCAGGTCCGGCTCCTGCCAAGGAACCCCCCCCTCGCCGTCGGTCACTCGCCACAAGGTCCGACAGTCGACCACAGCTAAGCCCTACAACCCACTCCTTTGCTTTCGCCTCGGCCTCCACCATGTCGAACAGACCCGATGTCAACTACACTCCAGTGGACCGGCCAACCACGATGACAGACTCGGACCTGGACGCATATGGCACGCCCACGGGCACATCTCCGTTCATTCCCCCAAGACCCCTCGGGGACGTGCCAGCCCACATGCCTTCAGCCTACTCTCTCGCCACCTCGACCCCGCGGGACTCTGGGTACAACAACTACGGGGATACGAGCGGCACACCCAACAACTCTGCGCCGCTGCTACCACCAGGCGAGGGCGGATCGTCGGAGAACTACAACAAGGAGGCTGCGGGTTTCTACGGTGCCGCCGCTGCACGTAGACGGCCGTTTTACAAAAAGCCCTGGTTCTATGTCCTACTGGCCGCTGCTGCCGTTATCATTGCTCTTGCCGTCGCTTTGCCTGTGACCCTCATCAATAAGAACCACGATACTTCTTCGGCATCTACTTCCGGTGGGTCGAGTTCGGGTGGTGGCAGCTCTGGGAACACCGGCGGCGACGGTGGGGGCGGCAGCGGCAATACGACCACGAACCTTGCGACGTTTGGTGGTGACGGCAGTACGGTCACTAAAGCCGACGGCACGACATTCGTGTACCACAACTCGTTCGGTGGCTTCTGTAAGTCCAAACGACATCACTTGACATAACAGCATGCTGAACATGACTGTTCAAAGGGGTATCCGACCCTGCGAATCCCTTCAACAACAGTGCGAAACCCAACAGTTGGACCCCCGCCATCGGCGAGAAGTGGACATGGGGTGTTGACCACATCTATGGGTATGGCCATCACAACCGTAAGGTGTACGCTACCTTACGCGTTGCTGCACAGTGTCAACCTGGGCGGACTATTCGTACTTGAGCCATTCATTGTCCCGGACATGTTCCAGCCGTATCCCGACGCGGTAGACGAGTGGACACTATCTCAAGCGATCGTTGCTTCGTAAGTTTCATCGAGCGGCACGCATATATCTAGATCATTAATTGCTCTCATGTTCGGTAGTGGCAAGAACCTCACGGAAGTCATGATCGAGCACTACACCACGTTCATACAGGAGGAGGACATCGCTGCAATAGCCGGCGCTGGTCTCAACTGGGTCCGCTTGCCAATCCCGTTTTGGGCTATCGAGACTTGGAGCGATGTTGGCGTGGATTCTGGCTCCACCACCCCCGTTGCCGAGCCATTTTTGGCCAAGGTCTGCTGGCAGTACATTCTGCAAGTCTTGTCTTGGTGCCGCAAGTATGGTATCCGTGTCAACTTCGATCTACACGCTGTCCCGGGATCGCAAAACGGTGTGTTGCGCCTTGCACTTCCGCGAAGTAAGCCGGTGCTGACGCTTCGCGCTCAGGGTACAACCACTCTGGCAAGTTGGGCCAAGTCAATTGGATGGCCGGCATCATGGGATATGCCAACGCCCAGCGTACACTGGATTATCTTCGAACCCTTGCGGAGTTCCTCTCCCAAGCCGAGTACGTTGACCTAGTCCCGACATTCAGCATCGTGAACGAGGCTCTCGTGAGCACAATTGGTAGAGACGAGATTACCTCCTTGTGCGCGACTCTCTTCTCTCATACATTGGCTGGGCTGACTTGGATTTAGCTATCTCCAAGCTCATGATATAATTCGGTCCATCACTGGCTTGGGTGAGGGTAACGGCCCGTTCATTGTCATTCACGACGGCTTTGAGGGTATTGGCTCCTGGGCAGGTTTCCTCCAGGGATCGGATCGAATTGCAATCGGTGGGTGCCACATGCCACTGTTCAGCATGTGTTCTAACCCTTGGCCCCTGTAGACACCCACCCATACTTTGCGTTTGACGGACAGGCCAACAACGCACCTATTGATGTACAGCTGCAAGGAAGCTCTGACCCTACACAATTTGGCGGCCAGTGGCCTACGCAAGCCTGTAATGCATGGGCCGCGGGCATGAATCTCAGGTGCGCTAGCTGTGTTCGTAGCGGAGGACATCACTTACACTGGGTGATGCAGCCGAGAGAACTTTGGCGTCTCGATTGCGGGCGAGTTCAGTAACGCCATCAACGACTGCGGTCTGTACGTACGTGGCGTAGGGAACGGTCCCCAGTTCGCTGGAGACTGCACGGTGTACAACAATGCCGGCAACTGGACGGATCAAATGAAGAATGGATTCCTCAACTTCCAACTTGCAAGCATGGACGCCCTTCAGGACTGGTTCTTCTGGACGTGGAAGGTTAGCCCGTCCATCATTAGAGTGATCTTGGCTCACAATGCTGACGCCTCCCCGTCGCTCCGTCTTCGTTAGATTGGAAATAGCTCTGTCACTGGCACAGTTCAAGCCCCCTTGTGGTCCTACCAGCTCGGCCTCGAGGGTGGCTGGATTCCCACTGACCCACGTAAGGCTCTCGGAACGTGCGCCGCGCTCGGCATCAACACGCCACAGTTCAACGGCACCTTCAAGCCGTACCAGACCGGCGGACCCGGCGCGGGCACCATCGTCGCGTCGTCGACCATCGAGTTTGGCACGTTCCCGCCGACGAGCCTCGCTGGCGTCTCTGCGGGCCAAGTTTCGCTCATTCCGACATACGCCGCGTCGCGCGGCCCTCTCACGCTTCCCCCACCGAGCTTCACGGCGAGCGTCACCGTCAGCACACCTAACGGGTGGTTCGATACGCTGGACACGTCGTCGTTCGTCACAGCGGTGGCGGGCTGTGAGTACCCCGATGCGTACAACCAGCAGGGCAGCCCAGTCCCTGCGACTGCGTGTGGTGCGACTGCGTCCCTTGGCGGAGCGGTCCCCTCCTCTGCGGCCGGATCTGCTGTTGCCTCGTCTGTCCCAACGATCGCTACGACGTCTGCTGCTGGGGCCGCTACTAGTGCCCCTATCCCCGCTACGTCGAACCCGGGGACTGCGACCGCAAGTGCCCCGACTACCTCCAGCGCACCGGTCGTGCCTCCTGTGCGGAGATAACCCGTACTTATCCTCACAACGGCGAAAGAGATCCAATATTTGTGGCATCCATATATGAGTATCTCCGAGACTTTCATAGTACCGTTCGGTCAGGCTCCCGCTCACCGCATTGGCTCACACTCGTTCCTTCTTCCTCCACATGATACCAGGATCTTTTGCAGATATTTGGACAACTACTTGGACTTGTGACTGTGGTTCTTTACTTCATGTTCGTCACGAAGACCTCTCTGGTCTTAAATACGCTGGCTTCTTGATACGACACCACTGGCTACCCCGGAAGTCGGGTCCCGTGGACTATCTCCCTTGTGCATGATTAGATTTCATGGACCTCTTTATCTGTATATATGCCGTACATGCTATAATGTGTACAATGAATAATGCGCATCCGTAGACGAGGAGCAAGCTCGAGCGAAAAAAGAAACGAATAATGTAGACTCATTGTTTCTTGCGGCCTTTGCGTCGTTCCTGTCCGCCGATGATGATTGGTGCGTGCTTGTCGATACAGTGCGGGCAATACCACTTCTCGGGGAGTGGGGGCTTCAGGCTGACACAAGGAAGATGGAACTAAAGGAAGGTACGCTTCAGGATTGGCTCAAACACCCGGAGGTTGAGAAGACCTACCCATTGGTACGGACACGCAGGATCGTCGCACGCGATCATCTCTCCGTACGACATCTTCTGACAGATGCAGTACAACGCCTGGTCATCCGCGTCCCCGCTCTCCTCCGGCGCCTCTTCCTCGATGTCCTCTTCACCCTCGGCATCCTCGTCCGCGTCGGGGCCGAGCGACGTAGCTGTCCGCCGGCCCCGCCCGGTCGTGGAAATGTGGACCTGCTGGGATAGGCGGGACCGCGAGCCCGCGCCGCCGGTGCCTTGCGTCGGGGGGACTGTGGCCGGCGCCGGGCTGGGGAGCTTGATCGAGCCTGCCGACGGCGCCGCGGCCACTCTACGTTCTGGATAATCCAACATACCTCGTCAGTGAGCTCCTATTTCACTGCTGGCGAAGAACAGCACGTACTTTTTGGCGGCGGGCCGGCCGGCGGCGGGGCGGGGACAGGCGTCGTCGGGGTCTCCGCGATCGCGATCGCGTTGCGCAGGCTCTCGTTGAGCTGCGCGACGGGGTTGCGCGACGCGCCGTAGTAGTAGTACGCGGGCGTCGGGTCCACCTGCGGCTCGCCCTGCAGCGCGAGGATCTTGTTCAGGTTGCGGTCGAGCCGCGCCTGCGCGCGCGCGATGAGCTGCATGGCGCGCTCAGCGAGCTGCTGCTTCTCTTGCGAGAGCGTGTCGATCTCGGCGAAGTTTGCCTGGACCGTGGCGGGTATGGCTTGGTCCTTGCTCGAGAGGGGCTGGTTTGGCGGGGAGCGCAGCGAGTGGCGGATGTACTTTCCGCCCTCTTTCTGGATCTCATTGTGTAAATCTGCATGGAGGTATGTATTAGTATAATTAGTACAAAGGGAGTGGCGAAAAAATCGTACGCTGGGCTCGGGCATCCTTAGCTTTCATTTCGGCAAGAAGAAACTGTACCTCAGCAGGTAAATTATCAAGACCTAGACATAGGCCACATCAGATATCTGCTGTATTTCCCAATAACAGTATCAAATCTATAGGTCTCACTGCAACTCACTATAGATATATTCGGCGGCCACCGCGGCCGCCTCTTCCAGGTTTGTGCTGCTCATGGTTGCGGCGCCAGGGCAGTTACAAGAACCTCTGTCTCAAATTATGTCTCCAATTGATAGAGATGTTAGAGTACGTATACGCTCCTGTAAAGACGAGTCGAGAGGTAAGACTATGAATTGTCCAGGTTGGATTACTAACCGTGGTGGCGGTTGTTAGTAGAGTTGGTAAGCGCCGACTATGAGCGTCGGCTGAAGTCATTTGATTCGGACCTGCGCACATCTGAGTGCAACATTAATCCTCACTCACATAGGATGAATGTACAATATAAAAGAGTCTAGACGTTGTTGTTTTATTTGTTTCGGTGTCTATTCGAAATCGATGCACCGATAACCACCCGCCAACTTACAAGTGACTCGCCACTTATCCACTATCTCTGACTCAAGCTTGACTCAAACCACTATCACAAACCCCACCCCTCTCGCTGACTCTTTACAAGCAAGCAATGGCGACCATTCACGTAGATGAGACAACGGGCTCCGACGAGACGGGCACAGGCACATCCGAGCAACCATACCAGACCCTCGCCTTCGCGCTCTTCACGCACTCCGACGCAAAGCTGCTCACGCGCAAGGACGTGGGCAGCGCGTACGACGAGCCGACGCAAAGTGCAGTAAAGAAGGCGCGCAAGGGCGCAGACGGACTCGAGAAGAAACGCAAGAAGGCGGAGGAGCTCGCTGCACGCGAGGCACAAGACAAGGCGGCGGAGCGCGAACGTCGCGAGAAACTCATCGAGGAGAGCAAGAAGATCGTCCTCGTCGAGGATCCTGCCCTCCCTGTAGCAAAGAAGGTGCGTCGCTGCCGCTCTTGGCTGCGGTCGCGATGGAGGGCTCATCATCTGCAGGCGAAAATTGGCCACCTCGAGCCGTTGCGCGGGCAGCGCGTAAAGGTCTCGGGCTGGGTGCACCGTCTGCGAAGCCAGAAAGACATCATCTTCATCGTCCTGCGCGAAGGCACAGGTTACCTTCAATGTGTACTCTCTGGAAACGTTGTACGTGAACTCCCTGGCTTGATAACTTGGTGTCATAACGACCATTGCATATAGGCACAAACATATGAAGCTCTCACTCTTACACTTGAATCCACCGTGTTACTCGTCGGAACTCTCCAACCAGTCCCAGAAGGCAAGACGGCGCCGGGGGGACATGAACTTGTCGTTGACTTCTGGAAAGTCTTGGGAGGTGCTCCTGGCGGAGACGAAGCATTCACCAACAGATTGAACGAGGTACGCGATACCTTTCTTCCTGTCGCCGCTGTCTCTTTAGTTTCATTTAGAAATCCGACCCCTCCATCATGGCGGATCTGCGGCATCTCGTTCTCCGCGGCGAGACCGCCTCGGCTGTGCTTAAGCTGCGCGCCGCGCTCATGTCATCTTTCCGCGAGTCACTCGTCTCGCACGATCTCCTGGAAGTCACTCCGCCCTGCCTCGTGCAGACCCAGGTCGAGGGTGGAGCGACGCTGTTCAAGTTCAACTACTACGGCCAAGATGCGTATCTAACGCAGAGCTCGCAACTCTACCTCGAGACGTGTTTACCATCTCTCGGTGATGTCTTTTGCGTGCAAGAGAGCTTCCGTGCGGAGAACAGGTGCGCATACATCGACTGTCTCGCTACCAAACTCATAGTTCCGACAGTCACACGCGCCGGCATCTGAGTGAATACACTCACTTGGAAGCAGAGCTTGCCTTCATCGACTTCAACGACCTCATGACCCACATAGAAGCGATCGTAAGAGCGTGTGCCCACCCAACGGGTGCCTCAGTCCTCATGCACTCTCTAGATATGCGAGACCGTCGATAAGCTCCTCGCCAACCCGACGACGGCGGGCCTAATCAAGCAGTTAAACCCGAACTTCACCGCGCCGGCGCGGCCGTTCCTGCGGATGTCTTACGTCGACGCGATCGCGTGGCTCAACGAGCACGGCATCCAGCACGAGGCGGAGGACGCGGAGGGCAACGTGGTCAAGGACGAGCAGGGCAATGCGAAGATGGTCGACCACGCCGTCGGCGACGACATCGCGGAGGCGGCGGAGCGCCGCATGACGGACATCCTCGGCGTGCCCATGTTCCTGTACGGCTTCCCCGCGGAGCTCAAATCGTTCTACATGAAGCGCATGCCCCGCGAAGAGGCGCACGGCGGGCATCTCTTCACGGAGAGCTGTGATCTGCTCATGCCTGGCGTCGGCGAGATCGTTGGTACGTTGCATCGTCTTCGAACTTGCTTGCCGACACTCACTGGTGTGGGTGCAGGTGGCTCGATGAGGATGACGGGCCAGGACGAGCTGCTGGCGGCGTACAAGAAGGAGGGCATCGACCCCGCACCGTACTACTGGTTTACCGACCAGCGCAAGTACGGAACATGTGAGCATGGCGGCTACGGTCTGGGTGTCGAGGTCAGTCGCAAGTGCAAGCAGATCTTGGCTCTTTCACTGATTCAGATACAGCGTTTCCTCGCGTGGCTTGCCAACAGGTTCACCGTGCGCGAGTGCGCGCTGTATCCTAGGTTTGTGCATAGCTTTTATACCTTGAGGATCATTAACAGATTTTGGCATAGATGGCCTGGTCGCGCTACCCCCTGAGTCGTGATATAAGCCCTTAGTAGCGATAGCTGTCAACACGCCCGGAGGACGAAAATGCGTAAATGTAACATATGTATTTTTCTAGTGAGCTGAATGGCACGCTTTCCCCCGCCAAATACGTTCGCACATGCCATCACAAAGAAACGAGCCTCTGAAGCACAACACTCCAAACACAAGTCAAGCGGAGGGAGCGACACTACACGTCAGGGCACTCAAATCTCGGGTGTTCCATTATACCTAAGCGAATTATACTGCGTTCTTGCGCCATTGACTTTACCCGATGTCGAGGGCAGACCCTGAGGACTACCGGGGAATGTGCTAGGATCGTCCGTATTCTACAAAGCAACCCATGATTGAGCATTCTGCAAGCTGTGTGAATGATGACAAACTCACGTAGATCTTGTAGTATAATTCGAAAACAAGAACGTTTCCCAAAGAAGCAGAGTAAAGCCGGAAGGCTCGATGTTGTTCAAGTTGTAAAGGTAGCCTACTGGGTCGTACCGGAAATAAATATCAAAGCAGCTAATATGTCCTAATATATAGCCAAATTCAATGGTATACGAACTAGAGTGTGACCTTCTGACCCTTCCCAGCCGGAGGGACAATCATTCCCAGACCGACAGCCCACCCGTCGTCGGGGTGCTCCTTCAACATCTCATGGACCATATCCAGCCTGCGCCCGTAGGGCCTGCGCGGCCCTCTCATGTGGACGACATGTCCGTACATCGTCAGCCCGGACGTGCACGCGTTCGCACAACCGAGCAGCGCGACCGAGACGAGCAGAAGACAGCCGATGAGCAAGCTCCCGACGGTGGACGCGTTGCCCGCGAGCGCGGCGGAGACGTACACGAGCAGCGTCGCGCCGCTGACGAGGAAGCTCTCGAAGTTCGTCGTCTCGCGCAGCCACTGGCCCGCCGTGACGGCCTTGATGTCGTCGACGCGGCCGCGCATGCGCAGCCAGCGGTCCTGGCTCACGAGGATCATCAGGTCGCCCCGCGCGCCCGGCTCCGCCGCGCCCTTCCACCCCTTCTGCGCGCGCCGCTTGACGACGACGACGTTCAGCAGCCGCGCCGCCATCAGCATCCCGACGACCGCCACGCCCCAGAAGTCGCGGATGCTGCCGAGGAGGACGACGACGACGACGGTGCACGCGATGCCGGTGAAGTAGAAGATCGACGCGGTGGGTTCCGTCTTCAGGAAGGCGGGGACGAGGCCGTCTTTCAGTGGCGGCTCGACGTGGACGGTGGTAAGGTGCCCCGGCTCGCCGACGCGCTGGAGATAGCTCACAGTCGCCTGGTTCTCGACGCGGAAGACGTATCCTGTGGTCATGGCGGCCGTGGCGGGGTACTCGCCGCCGTTGACCTCCGACGCATCCTGTTGACAGTGGATGCCGGGCGCGAGGAAGAGGACATCGAGGAGCGAGGCGCTGCCGGTGAGCGCGGTGCGGTAGGCGATGGTCTTGAGGTCGGCGAGCGCGACGAGTCCGGCAGCGTCGAGGGAGACTCCGTGTATGACAAAACGATTGAACATCAAGGTTTGGGGGCTACCGGCGCAGCGTCAGAAGGGTCCCAGGAAAGTCGGTAGCGACTACGTACCGTTCTGGTGTGCGCCTTCTTCCAGCCTGTTGCAATTGTGTATGCGATATTGGTGGTTCAGTGTAGGGTTGGGAGATGAAAGGTGGCTCTTTCGACTTTATGGGACCAGTAGATAGCTGTGGCGTGGAGTTCGGAGATTATCAAGGAACTAGGTCCAAGTCCAGTCTGGTAGCTGCTGTCTTCGACCCCGTTGTGTTGTTGCTGTGTATTGCAGGCAGAGAGAAAGCACAACAAATTGTAGGATGCCACGACCGTCAAGGGGCCTCCCTGCATGCGTACGAAGTGCTGAGTACAGCCCCATCCCTGCAGACGCGAGGCGAACCACAACTGTAAACACGCTTTTCCCATGGGCTATGCTAATTGCTCACCGCATGTCGCGTGACGCTCATGTGTATCTATCCTCGAAGCTCCTCAAGGCCCTGTCCTGAATGCAAGGAGCTGCGTGTTGACTGCTCTCCATGATTGCGAGAATGATCATTCCAGTCCGATACGCTTCCGATGTCGTAGGACTCGATGGTGGATTTCGACCTCGGAACACAAGGATCGCTCGAAAAGGTTCGGGAGAGTCATCGTAATTCAAACAGAGTTGACATAGATTCCATCGAACGAGAGCTCTTGGAGTGTGACTAGGAGTGGGTACGAGGTGGGCAAGTGTTGGCGGCTGTAAATTACAGTGCACACGTTCTTGGTATCGGGGTCTCGAAGCTATCGCTGTCCGGACCCGGAACACCCTCGACCGTCCTCGCAAGAGCTACGTCTTCTGTAACATATTTAGCATGTGCAAACATTTCTAATGCTCCTCCACCGCCTCGTTTCAGATAGCCATACGCACTAGGTACGAATCATGGCTAGCCATCCACTCCTTGGCGTACGCCGCGGCACATCTGTACTGCGACGCCCTCAGGACTAGAGTACCCCAACTGCGACGCCATCCTATTGCTGCAATGAATGCCAAACATGTGTCGCATACCATGGCTTTGCGAGGATCGTCATGCAGGGCGTATCATCTGTAGAGTGGGGTGGGGACTCGGACTGCTCGTTGCTGTCCATGGAAGCATATGGCCATGCTTTCCCGAAAGTGAACTGGGCCGAACGGTTCAACATGTACGCATTGTAGAGATTCGTTCTGGCTCGAGCGCAGCCTCTTCGAGGAAGAGTTGGCCTGTGTGAACACAGCGCCTACCAGCCAGGGGGGAGCGACGTCGTAGCGGAACGGAAAATTGAGACTCGGATAAAAGGCGCGAACCAGAGGCGCCGAGGCTCAACGGCCGGCAGACAGGTGCTACTACAGCATTGTGACAGCTCTACAGCTAGTCCAACGCGCAGCCGTACACATCCCTCGCGACTCTCCTCCACGACGCGCGGTCCACCGCGAACGTCTCGGCGTACTCGACCTCGAGGTGGTGCAGCCGCCGGCCGACGAGCACGAGACTGTGCAGCGGCGCGCCGAACGCGGCGGGGGGCTGCGCGAGCAGCTCCGCGAGCGTGCCGGACACGATGCGCTCCTGGCCGCCGCCGCCGCCGACGCGCGAGACCGCGATCGCGAGCGTCGCGTCGGGCGCGAGCACGCCCGCCCCGCGCGCCGCCTCGACCTCGACGAGCTGGGCGACGGCCTGCGGGATCGACATGTAGCGCGGCGGCTCGTAGATCTTGCGGCCCCTGGTGCGGGCGTCAGTCTGGGGAGCGCGGAGCGGAAGAGGGGGGAGGCGCACCGGGCGAGGTTCTCTTCGCTCTGCTCCTTGACCTTGATGTCGAGCAGCAGCAGCGTGTGCATGCCGAGGTCGGCGTTCTCCTTGACGCGGTCGTAGAAGCTGTCGGGGCGCCAGGTGTCGGTGAAGAACACGAGCGAGACGGTCTGCCCGAAGTTGTAGAGCTGCAGGCCGCAGGCGCCGACCGCGTTCATGATGGACGCGTTGTGCACGACGCGCACGGGGATGTTTGCGTTGCGCGCCCGCAGGACGATGTCGGTGTGGGTCGTCGCGCTGGGGGTGGTGAGACGTGGGACGCTCGCCGGGCACCGCGAGCACGCACCCGAAGGGGTCCCCCACGACCAAGAGGGCTACGTCCTCCTTGTCCGCGTCCCTCAGGATCTCGTCGCTCTCCGTCTCGACCATGTCGCGATCAGCGAGGATCAGGTCCTTGCCGTAGAAAGCTTCCTTGGCGAGCCGTTAGACAGGCCCCGGCGGACGCGCTCTGCAACTCACCAGTCTTTCTTTGTGGACCATGAGGATGCTAGTGTAGGCCTCGAGGTAGACTCGCGAGCATCCTTTGACTGCCTGTGGGCCGAGTGAGATGCTGCCGCAGCGATACGGGTAGGTTGCGCACCTCGAGGCCTCGTACTGTGATGTCCTTTTCGTCGCACAAGCCGAGCCCGATGATGTAGAACATGGTGGTCGGGTCGCAGAAAAATGATGATAAAATGAAGCTGGTGCAGATAAGATAAGATGGTGATCGGCTCGTCTCGCCCAGCCGCTTGGCGGTCTGGTGCTGGATATTTGGCCAATCGTTACGTGTACGAGAGGTCCCGAGTTGCGGTGGCGTCCTCCCCAGGGCCCCGAGATGGCCGAGGAGACCGAACACGTGTGGCGGCCACACGCCACTCGCTTCGCTGAATGCGGCCAACGCCCTGACTGCTCCACCGCTGCCGCTGCCTATAAAGGCGTCCACGCCCGCGACCGCTCCTGCCATGGCCTTTCACCCAGAGCGCATTCCGGCGGACATCGTCAGACACGTCGTCGCCCACCTCGACAGCCGCAAGGATCTCTACCGGTGTGCGCTGGTCAACAAGCTCTTTCACCTCGCAGCCGTCCCGCTGCTCTGGACCACACTGAATGTACGCATGAAGGTACCGCGTCCAGCCGCTCTCTTCCGTCCAAACAATTTCACCGTTGGCAACAGCCGTGGGCCCGACCTGGGCCTCTCCACCCGGCCGCTGTGCTGTTGCAGAGGCCTGAATACTGCCTATATGTATTCGAGATCTGCGAAGACAGTGGGTCAACACTGCCACCGGGCCGTCGCCTGCTCTGATAACCCTCGCAGCTGGCTGGACACACATGAGCCGCGCCATACTGGAGGAGCGTCTCAGCGCGCTCCGACTGTGCGTCAACTTGCGGTCCTTTTCTTGGACCGATAGCAGCACCTTTTCAGAGAACGACGCCGCGTTCCTCACACATCTGGATGTCCTCCAGCAGCTCCACATCACAGAGCTGTCCGTCAAGGTCTCTGCAGGCATCAGTCCCGTCGTCTGGCAGAGACTCATGCAAATGCGAGGCCTGCGGTCCTTTTCCCTCTCGTCGTCCCAGTGCGTGCTCGACGACATATCGACATGGGCGGCCGCAGCGAGCAGCACCATGACCCACCTCGAACTCAGCGTCGCTTCCGAAGCCGACCGCTACCCCGCCTGTACGTCCTCCCCCGATGTCCCGCGCACCCACTCTCACGGGCCCCCCTGCAGTCATCGAGCAGCTGCACCGTCTCCAAAGCCTCCGCCTCGACGCGCCGTGCAACACCATCCCCGACCTCCTCGCCTACCTCCCCAACCTCGTCGCCCTCGACGTCCGCTACCGCCTCTCCGACCGAATCCCTGCCCCGCACCACCGCCGCCCGCCCGCCGCCCGCCTGCGCGACCTCACCGTGCACGTCGTCCACGGCCGCACCGCCGCCGTCTGGGACTGGCTCCCGCAGCTCGCGCCGC
>KN840471.1:0-28225 GCA_000832265.1 Phlebiopsis gigantea 11061_1 CR5-6 | reverse complement strand
CATAATTTCTACGCCTTTTGCCGTCGTTTTTGCCATCTATAGACCATTAAAATGCTCCATCATCGTGGCACGTCGTACGCGATGTTGACACGCAGTGTTGATAACTGTACAACACTGCTAACCAAAGATCGCTTCTGACATTGTGGCGCCCGGCATTAGCGGCAATCAAAGCGACGGGGCATCGTGAGAATCCCCGTCTTGTCATTGAAGCTTACTGCTCTAGACATCGTACTATCTACAAGATGCTGAGCGCTGCAGAGCCTCGACGCTGCCAAGGTGCGTGTTTACATGCATTCATGGACGCCGTCTGCGACATTAGCAGGGCCGTACACGACTTCATATAATGAAATGAGATTGTGACGCTGTCAACCCGAAGCTGTGTAGGACGATCACACCCGTGGCTAAACTTGTCCTCGACCTCGATGCCTGCGCAAAGGTCGTCCTCGCCATCAGTTTCCAATTGCAAAATAATTCTCTTGAGCTCGGAGTATCGTTTTCGGGAGTTTCAGACGGCTCAAGCAAGTGACGGGAACCGGAAACTGCGAGGGCTGCAGAAAGACATGCGGCTTACCTGCAGTGTGCACAAATCTGATCGCCTGTGTACCTTCCATTCCCTCCGACGCAGACGGTGTTGGAATCCGTCCAGGTGTTTCTACTAGTGAGTATTTTTGACAACGGCGATTCCCTGACGCACGAGCCACTGGAAGGCATGTACACCACGCTGGGTTCACGCAGTACAGTCCTGCAGGCTTGTTCTCATAAAAATCCATACACTTAGCTGCAGGCCTCCAAGACCCCCTGCGAAGCCCTATCGGGTGAGGCGAACGCAAAGGTGTGCACCATTCGCAAGCGAGCGAAAGACTAACTCATGACAGTGACTATAGATGTTCACCCAATTCTCTATCCGCGGGGTCTCTCTCGACGCCGCAGGGCTAGTTGCTCTTGCCGACCTCAAGAGCATTGCCATCCGTACCGCGCTCACAGGTAGCGCGTCCATGCTCGACATCCTCTTTCTCGCACCTGGAATTCACTGTCAGCGAGATGCCTCCGAAGTAAACGGCGGCGAGCACCCTACGGCAGGGGCGATGACCAACGGCTACGTCTTCCACATCGAGAACCAGGCCACGGTCAGCTACCTGCAGACCGTCGGGAAAACGGGCCACCTCACCACGATCCGCGTGTCCGGCGAGGTGCCGCGCAAGCACGGCCTGCTGCTCTCCCTCCTGCAGACGGATTTCTGGGCGACCGCGCTCTACCTCATCGGCATCGCGCTGACGGCCATCACGCTCGTCCTGCTCGGCGTCATCCGCGACTGGTGGGGCCTCGGCGTCGTCTGCATGCTCCTCGTCGCGCGCATCCTGAACGTCCTCGTCATCAGGCGCCGCACCGTGCTCGGCTGGAAGGGCGCGCCGGAGCCCGGCGTCGAGGGCGACCTGCTCATCCTGCTCAGCCAGGACCGCTGGGTCCGCATGCGCGGCATGGTCGACGACATCAAGAACGTCACGGCGGGGCAGTGGCTGCGCGAGGAGGAGACCGTCGAGAGCTTCGTGGTGAGCTTCGCGACGCTCCTCGTGTACGGCTCCGCGGCCCTCGCAGGGAACGCGTCGACGGTGGGCAGCCTCCTCATGGCGTGCCTGCTGCTGGTCTCTGCCGGGATTCTCGGGCTTTGCAACGCGGCGACGAAGACGTTGCGTATGTTTGACAGGATCGTCAGCGTGGAGGGAGAGCCCAAGAGGTACGAACGGCGGTTGGAGATGGCCCACGACCTCGTCCTCGAGATGAGGCGGGACGACTGGGCGGTCGATATGGGGCTCATTAAGAAACCCTACCTTACTCCGGAGATGCTTCAGGGTAAGTACGCCTCAAACTATTCTTATTGACATGCCATTGATGGTCAGCAGAGCCCGGTTATCATGGTACAGGGCCTCAGGCCCCAGTAACGGGTGCTAGACCAACCCCAACCCCAGAGTCCCCTGCTAGGTATTTCGACGAGAAGCCGGGTACCCCGGACATATTCGACGCCGCACCTGACCTCGAGAAAGGCGGTAGATAGTGATTAGATCTCCACTTGCCTTGTGTGATGTGCGGACCGTTTTTGAGCTTTTTTGAACCTTTCTTTTGAGCCTTTCTGACTTTCTAATTTGCATAGTACATGTCTCACGTTTCGTCATGATCATCAGCATGTACTATCCATCGCAATATCAGTGTATACCAACCACTGTAATACATCATTTCTGTACTATGCCTCTGTACGCCACTTCTGTCTACCTGTAGAGCACTTGTTTTCGGTAGACTCCGGCTTGTAAACCACTTCTGAATTGACAGCTGAGTGCTCTGCGGTGCTCTTAGTATAATTAGCTTGCGTATATTCACGAATAATATACATACATGATCATGAGTTTGTGTTCGTTGCTGTCCCTCCTAGGATCCTTCCTACTAACGCATTTAAACAATACTTGAACTCCCTCGAGTTCATGCGTTGATACAGTCTTTCACCATACATGCATATCTACGCCACACGGTCCTAGTACAAGAATACATCTCTACGAATGCAAAGCTTCCACCGCAAAGGCATGAATCTGTCTCTGTCTTCCTCAAATAGGCGTATCACGGAATGTTTGTGAAATGCGAGCACCGTTGCGTTATCGTATATGGCGTCGGCTGTACCAACAGCCCAGTACTCACAGCCTCCTCCCACAAGCGTGAACCGTTCCTCTGGAATCAGCTCCTCATGCGGCGCAAAGACTTTGAAAGTATATGTTCCATCTGTACGCTCGAGGACGATTTCTCCCTCTCGTACTTGCTTGCCCGTCGGCAACTTTGAGAAACCTCGGACTAGGCAATTGTTCAGAGTGTTGCCGTTGAACCGGAAGACATGTCCGTAGTCTTCAGGAAGAGGCACGTCCTCTATGAAGTCGTAGACGATGGGCTCGGAGACCTCGACACCGGAGACGGCGGGGAGTTCCATCTGGGTGATCTGTCTCCAGGACGGCCGCCATTCGCATGCGTTTTCTCCGCGAGTGGGGTATAGGAAGAACATGTCCCCGCGATATTTCTCGTGCATGTTTTCGACGAGACGCGTCCAAGCGTCTTCGACGTCTTCGCTTTCCTTGTAAATGGGCACAGAGGTCGATTGGAGGATGTAGGCGAGACCTGCAACTTTGTCGACCGGGTTGACGGAATCGCGCTTCTGCATGGCTGCAAGGATGGGGAATATGTTCGTCGGCCGCTCTGCCAAGAGGCCGACGAGGCGACTGAGAAAGGCGAAGAACCGATCTGCGTCGCTGTCGCCGTACTCTCCGGTATCAACTGGTGAAGCGTCCGTGATGCCACCGGTGATGCGCGTTGCGTTCGTCTCTTGGAGAGTCCACGCGCGGTTGAACCAGTGTCGGGGCTCGCCCATGAAGCCTTTCTCGACCGTGAACGGCCGCCCGAGGCCACTGAAGTAGCAGACCACATTCTGGTTCCGGTCTGCATGGTACACGTGCCCGATGGTGGGTACGTCCAGCTTCCACTCCTCCGCTCGTAGGTGCTCCTCCACCCCGCCGTACTGCCTCAAGCAGAGCACGTCCAGCCACATGTACTCCGCGCCGAGGTTGAGGAGCTCGATGCGGACGCGGTCGAGGGTGACATCCGTGGGCATCGGTACGGGCCACTTGCGGCCGTTGATGTTGGTCAGGACATCGTGACGCTTGTCGAGCGGCATCCAGCTGTGGGACACCGACCAGAGCTGCTGGGGTGCCAGGTGCGCGTCCATCACCCAGTAGGGGATGACACGGTTGCTCCACAGGTCCCAGACGCGGCGAGGTGGGATGAGGGGGTTCACGATCCTGTCCTCGCGCAGGACGCTCGAGCGAAGTTGCTGGTCTTTCTTGCGGACGTAGTCGAGAGTACGACCCAGCTCGGAGATGTTATACCACCGAGGTCGAAAAAATGCGTATGCGAAGCCAATGTCGAAGCCGTCGTCGACGGTGCGCTGAAGGTGTGGACGAACAAAAGGCGTATCGATGGTGTAGCTAGTGCGGAAGATACGGTTGAGCACGTCGAGGATGCCCTGCAGCCCGAGTTCAATGCAAGGGCGGTCGGCGTCCTCGTCTGTGATGATTCGGATAAGACGGTCGCTTTTGTAATGAAGTTGTTTAGGAACTAGTATCTGCTCTGCTGACGATGCGGTAAGGACAACGGGAAAGGGATTGGTGTCCACGTCTTCAATTGGTTGTGCAGGGGACGCGCCGGGAGGTGTATCCGCAGCGCGAGCCATTCTCATCGCTCGTATTCTGGCCTTATGCTCCGCAATGAGGCGGCGACGGACCTCTTCATCATCCACCAGAACAGCTGGCCCGCCTACAGGTATCGCGTTTGTGCTGTTCCACGCCGCTGCGGACGGTTCAGCAGGATGCTCAACGGGCGATGGGCGCGGTGGGGGCATGATCGGAGGAAAGAAGAGGGTGAGAAGGACGTTATCTGATTGAAGAAGTTGGTAAATAGATGTATTGTGAGGGAATAACGCACATATGTAGGCGAGGAAGGACTGAAACGGATACATTGTTGCGAAGGTCTGTAACGACGAATGTCAGTACTAAACGCCGCACAGCATTGTTTACCACGGAGGGAACGTGCTGACGGCCTGAAAGAGGCGTGTGTGGTAGGCTTTGGACTTGACATCAGAATCTCGGGAGTAGCAGGCACTGGGCCCTGCATGGCATCCAGAGATGATCTCCCGTAGCATTATACAGTCCATGTCTGAGGGGCGGGATCAAATGATATGTATTGCCGAGTATCATATACCACGCAAGCACCTTACGTGTATAACATTTGTAGAGCCCTTCGTTTGTCCTCACTATCTCAGCGGCAGTGTGAGCGGTCGGTTAAAGCCAAGTTGCCTCTTGTGCCTTACGGCTGCCGTGAAATATCGGAGTACACTTCATCAGGGATTCAGCAATCCTTTGACGCGATGCCAAGATTCGCAGACGGTATCTGCATCCGAGTAAGACAGGGAAGGCCTTGTACAGGTAGTTGTAAGAACCGACATTGGGTAGCCTTGACGCGAACGTATGCTCATGAACTTTTCCGAGACGCAGCGAGTTGTGCAGCCTCAGCTAGGGCAATTTCCTTAGCGGCTTGCTATAGAAAAACAAGGCTCAGTCGAGTCGTCTCTGCGCCTGAGACGTGACCTGGCTCACCTCTCGTTCCTCGGACTGAGCAACCTCCCTTTGTGCCACAGCCTACCAAGACCGCTAAGCTATAGACGGAGAGTTGATACACAATGAATTTCATACCTCTGCAACCACGAGATCCGCGTCACTATGTCTTGTCTTGACGAAATTACACATTACGCACCTCGTCCCCGCTTCAAAATGTCCATATGCACCACGCCCATTTCGTAAATGCCCCAGCCGGTAATGCCCACGAGGGTGTACAGGAGCCCGCGGTGCAAAACGTCGCCCACAGGCATCTGGCGCAATCTTTGGAAGGCTGACATTACACGTCTATGAGTCACGAGGAAGGCGGCGAGCTGAGCTAGATGAGTGTAACAAGTAAGAAGCCGCAGCGGCCCTTCCCCAAGGGGCGTCTAATATATCCAAGCCACGTCGCGATTGCAGCACGACCCAACTGTACGTCTCAGTGTGCTACCGCTGAATAAAGCAGAGCTGACAACGTCTGCCGTCTCATTCAAAACGCTCGCAGTAGGTCTACTAGAGGTGGTATGAATATTGAAGTAAAGCAATGTGCTAAGAGTACAGGAGGGTGGGGGACGTGCATAAAACGCTAAACGACTCAGAGGAAACAGATAACCACGACGTAGTGTACAGTCCGTCAACCCACTCAAGCTGTCGCGTTGTTGAAGATCAACAGGTTGACAGTCTCCTTCGGGAGGTCGGAGATGGCGTCGGCAGTGGAGAGAGCCAGTAGCGCTTTCTTCAGCTGCTTGGGCGTAAGAGTTGCCGGCGAAGGAATGGGAGCGATCTCCTCAAGGAGGCTAGGCGATGGGAGGAAGGTGGTCATCCAGCTCGGGAGGGCGGCATGGGCCATTGAGTATACGCTCGAGAACGACGCGGGTGCGAAGAGAGCGAGGGCCGGAGGGACGAGGTCAGGAGTCACTTCAGGGTTGAAGACCTTCGAGGGATACAGCGACAGCAAGTAGGCAAGCAGACCGGCAGTGTGGGGAGAAGCCATGGAGGTGCCGGACATGGTAGTCGTGGCTGTCTTGCTGCCGATGTATGTAGACTTGATCTGAAGGCCTTGAAGAAAGTGAGTTGCAGTAATTGACAAGCGAACAAGTGGACATACCAGGAGCGAAGACATCTACACACTTGCCGTAGTTCGAGAAGTAAGCACGCTCGTCACCGATGGTGGAGGCACCGACAGTGACAGCGTTCTCGGCAGCAGCGGGAGAGTAGTTGCAAGCATCACGGTTGTCATTGCCTAACGGAGAATGAATATAAATGTAAAACAGTGAGCGAATGTGACTTACCAGCTGCGACAGCAAAGTGCAGACCCTCGTCCACAGCCGAGTCAACAGCCTGGTCGAGTGCACGAGACTTGCCACCACCTAGACTCATGTTGGCAACAGAGCCTTTGTGAGAAGTCTTGCCGGTGGCAGCCAGCTCCTTCTTGGCTTCCTCGGCTTTGAGCTGGGCTGAGTCGGAAGCAAAAAGGACACCGGCAACAACGTCGCTCATGGTGCCGCTACCGTTCGAGCCGAGAACCTTCACGGCGATGACATGGGCGGCCTTCGCGACACCGTATGTCTTCGAAGCGATAGTACCAGCGCAGTGAGTACCATGACCGTTGCCGTCCTCGTCAACATCGTTCTGAGGAATGGTCTTGCCCCAGCTGGCGCGGCCGTCGAACTCGACGTGCTCGACGTTGATACCAGTATCGATGACATAGACGTCGACGCCCTCGCCACCGCGTGGAGAGTACAGGTACTGAGTGAACGTCCCTAGACGGAGCTTCTGACGGTGGCTCACACGAGCAAGACCCTACAAATATGGAGTTCATACTCGACACGTAAGCGCGACAAGAGGGGTGCTTACCCAAGGAGCGCCTTTCTGAGTCGTCACCGTGTCGTCGAAGGGGGTGCCAATGTCCAGAGTGCGGACGATCTGGTCCTTCTCCACGTAGTCGACCTCCGGAAGCTGTCGTATCCGGTCAATGACGGCCTCGCTGAACGCTCCGGAGTAGCCCTTGACGTGGCTGTCATATACATGTTGGAGACCGCCAACGATGTCGTCGCCCGCCAGCTGACTCTCCTGGTGCGCGAACTGCACAAAGTTCATGTGGTTCTGCAGCACATCACTGCCCGTCTTAGGCTTCAACATGACGATGTAGGAGTTGTTGACGGAGCCATGGGGATGCTCATCAATGTGCAGCGGTGCCATAGAGAACATGGACCTCTCCCGCGGGACGCCATGGGGGTTGGTAGAGAGCGGGGTGGCCGCCGCACCAAGTGCGACGGTGAGTAGAGTGAGGAATACAGCGGGCATGGTCGTCGTCGCTCGGGAGGTGAACGACGTTGTGGGGCAAGCGCGACCTCCGCAGTTCCGCGCCAGATAACCGAGCGCGTGTTTGGCTCTATTTACATTGGAGGCTGTACTGCGGCTAACCTAATAGGATTCTCACGGTACTATTACTTGCTTCCGCGATTGACAGCCCGCGGTGCTTAGCCGGTGCGGGGTTTGTGGGCATACCATACCAGGTATATTCCGTCAGCTGAGCTCAGATTGAGAAATAATCCTGAAGCTAGGGTTAGACCCAAACGCCCGACGCACGCTGGCTGACTGTGTGCTGACTCGCTCCGGTGTCCTCTGTGCTTGTGCTCTGCCCAAGGATCGACGGCTCTGAGATGCAACGCTCTGACATGGAGCTACAACGGCCAGTCACAGCATACCACCAGTGCAACCCTTATCAGCATCATTGCGCAAGGTGAGGCAACCCCAGAAACCTCGCACGCGACACCAAGCCGTCCAAGTCCGCCCTCATTCAAGAAGCAACCACAGCCAGAGTGACTGTAAGCCGCGCTAGACGGCGGGGCAAAAGGGCTGACACGGCTGTGTTGCGCTTACGTATGCTCTCCTTGGCAGGTAAAGGCATAGTCGCATACATACACAGGCATCGTCCAGAAACGCCGCGCGTGTCCTCGAAGTGCCATCCTGCGAGCAGATAACCGAACATCCTCCATTATCAGGGATACTGAAATGGAAACGCAACTACTTATTTCGGGGGTATGGAGTGTCCTTGAAATCCCGAGCGCAGTTGTGAGTGCGTAAGTAATTTCAACGCACACAGATGAAGTACTCAGGTATAGAATGTATTAGAGTTCACGCCGTGACGCTAGCACATAACACGCAGAGGACCTGTTTCGATATGCACATACAAGGTTTGGGGACTAGTTACTGTGCCCTGGTTTGCGATGAGTGTATTAGGGAGAAGACGGTCTCGAAGTCTTCAAACGTCTTCTTTCCAAGGACAGCGAAAACAACATGGTCAAATGACTTCTGGAATCTTGAGCCATCCTCGAGCAAGAGCTCTGCCCAGAGAGACGCCACCGTGGAGACGTCGTTTTGGAAAACTCCGGTGCCGAAGCTACCCAAGACGAGGTTCTTCACCCCTTGGCTCTCGAACAAGTAGAGGACCCTGCCCATGCGCTCCTTCATCGTCCTCCGAATCTTCTCCTCCTCGCTCTGCGCATCGGCGCCGTCCTTCAGCGCCCGCCGCACCACCCCCGCGTTCACCGCCGGGCTCGTGAGGACGTCCACGCGCAGAGGTGCGAGCCAGCCGCCCTGGTCGTCCCGGAAGACCACGACGTTGGGCGAATAGACCATCGCGTGCGAGTAGTAGCCGCCCTTGGGGTCGCGGTTGTGCAGCGTGTAGAACGCCTGCGCGATGGCCGTCATCAGCGTGGGGTAGAGCGTCGACGAGCGTGCGATGGATTCCTCCTGCGCCTGCGCGCCGTTCAGGAAACCTCCACCCGGTTTCTTCGCAGACGCGAAGTTGAGGACGCCGATCTTGGGGGGAGTGTCTTGTCCTGCATGCTGTTCTGCGAGAAAGCGTATGCCTTCGAGGGTAGAGATCTCGAATAGCGATGTCTGTGCTGGAATTTGTTGCGGTCGTTCCGCCGACGCCCACGTCGATAGCAACGAATTTGGAGCGTAGTAGCGCGTCCCCTGTCTCGATACAGCTATATCGTGCTTGATGTCGTGTTGAAGATATGAACCGTGTTCTATGGCACTTATCGTAGAGGCAGCGATGTCTCGCAGGATATTCTTGCGATCATCCTTGGGTTTGTTGTCGCGACTCTGCGACATGCCTGCCTCCTTGAGAGTGAGCTGCATAAATCCGAGTCGTATATTTCTGCAAAATATCCTCGTCAGCGTCATATATGCGCAAACAGGTCTGGGGCATACGATTGTGAGCGGAAGGTATCGTCTGTATCGTGGCCGACATGATGGTGGCAGGGACGTCCGATATTTGTACGCAGGCGCGCGCCGCTTTGACTTCGACGTTCACTGGGACTGTTGACTCCTCCTGACTTCGCCACCTTTCGCAGCCGAGATGCAACGCCTGAAGAGCCTTTGGCCACAGAGGAGTGGTCAAGACCTTCTCAGGAGGCAAGGCGTCCAGTCGCTTCGGAGTGTGACCCCACTATTCGAGTGCAAGCCCCCGCTGTCTGCGAGGTGGACATGGCCTTTGGTCACTGCCCAATTAATCATTTGGTAGGCACACGTACACATCCTTGTGCTTATTATTGACGAATCTTTGAAGTGCAGTAGGCGGTGAACTCATTCTGAACCAGTGGACGCGACGGGTCGAGCCGAAGGAGGCGTCCAAGTCACAGCCAGAAACGAAGCCTGAGACACCTGTGAAGCCAGAATATGAACTACGACCACTCTGGCAACGTATAGGCATGATGGGAGCTCAAATCGCAGCGACAGCGACGTTCTGCATGGTCCTGTTCCGCGCGCGGTCACGCACCATCCACAGGTTATACGTCCTTCCCTCGGAGGTCATAATAAACGCGTCGCTCGCGAAGAAACACAAGCGTGCGCTCGTACTGCAGAACGTGTGGCAGTTCAGCGGACAGGGAAAGGTCCTCCCGTTCGCTGGCACTCTCGAACGCGGGACCCACGATGGGGAGGTCATCCTCAGCACCCCGGAGGAAGGGAGCTACATATTGCCTCTCGAGAATGTGAAGATCAACGGAAAGCCCTACGATTCCGCGCACAGCGTCAAGGAAACGCTGTTCAAGGAGTGGTATGGGCCAAAGAAAGGATCGATGGAGCTGACGAGGCATGGATGGGTAGATTAATTAGAAGCAGGCGGGATAGCCCTGGGTAGTTATTATGACTAGGGGAGGGTTTATTCGAGACAAAATAAAAGTACATCCTATATATACTACTCATTACACAACGTATATGATCAACTAATACAGCAAGGGGTGATTCAGACCGTATGCCGAACAAACTAAATATAATCATACGTAGAGTTCCACAGGAGCGTTCGATGTGTGTAAACGGAGGCTGCCCATGTACGTACCATCCCAAAGGACCACGCCCTCGCTCTTCTGCCAGCTGCCCACGGCGGTAACCCTTTTTTCGCGACCTTTTCCGGAGGGGTCCGCAGGATGGCTGTTGTAAACAGCGACCATCTCGTTCGAGGTGGTGACCTGGAACTCGCCCTCCCACGTCGGGTGCATATTGATAGTCGCCTTCATGTTCGACGTGCGAGCGAGAACGTTGACGACCGAATCGACCGGCGCGGTGGGGAAATCCAGCGCGAGCCGGGCATTGGACGTGTTTGCCTCGATGTTGAACGAGCCGCCCGACCGATAGCGCACTGTCGGAAGGTTGGAGACCAGGTTCACGGCAGAGATGATTTGTCTCAACTTTCTATGAGTTCCAGGTAGTCATTGTGGATAAAGGTACTCACCTGTTAGACGTTTTCATGCGCAGAACGGGACCTGACGAGTCAGGGTTTATGTGCGTCATAGTCGCGGTAACATTGATGAGGTCGTTAGAGGTGACTAGCTCGAGGGACTCTGAGGCCCTGAAGTCACCCACGATGCGACTGTTTGTGGTGATGACTTGGGCGTTCGTCACAGTCACCGACTGCATTGCTCGTCAACGGAGCCGCTATGAAGGGCTTTGACGGACGCACCTGCGCGGATACGTGGGAATTGGTACTCTTGAGCGACAGATTCCTGAACAAGACCTGGTCCCCCAGGTCACCGATGTGGTGAGAGAAGTTTGGTAAATCGGTCTCGAGGCTTGATATTAGGAACGGCTCCGTGGATTTCAGCATGGGCACTCGGATGACCACTCCGAACTCGAGCTCTGGGAGCCTATACTGCGATCTCCAGCGGGTCGGGGACTGGCTCTTTGCGAGTAAGCGAGAGTTAACGTAAAGGGCTAAAAGCACGTACGAACAGACCAACGCCCTGTTCTCCCTTTTTGCGCTCGAGCGAGCATACCTGGACGGCATGAAGCCAGTCCGATGTGTGGCTGCGGGCGATCACGTCAACCATGACCGCGTCCGGTTGGTGCACGGACTCGTCGAGGGTGATAGCGACGTCTCCTGTGAGGTGCATTCCCCGCGAGAACAGGTACAGCTTGTCTGACCAGCGGTCGAGCTTGAAGGTCGTCATGAGATGTCCGTCATGGTCGGCCCAATGGTCTGCACCCTTGATGCAGCTGAGTATCTTGCCGTCTGGGGGGCGTGGCTGGGCTGTAACGGCATCTTCATGCTCCTGAGGATGAGACTTGAGGGGCGTTAGACGTCTGGAAAGCTATGGGACTCACATAGCGATTACCCAGCGAAGGCCCGAAGGCAATGTCGAAGATGCTCTTCACCAAGGCCCAGAAAACAATGTAGATGAAAAAGGCTATGAAGAATGCCTTGAAAAATCGCCTCTTCGCCCGGCGTGTAGCGTCGGCATCTGGCTTCACATAAACGGGGACGTAGATGGGTTGCTCTTGTTGATTCAACGGTTGCCTCTCGTTGATTGGCGGTGGCCCGGCGGCGATCCTAGAACTGCCTGCTTCGTGCCCTGGGTATGCTGGCGGTGCGTCCTGGACCGACTCCACTGTCTCTGCTAGTTGCGGGAGCTTTGACGGAGATTCTGGTCGGTCCTCTGGGAGGATCATGGCGGTATGAGTCGAGTTTCGACGAGCGATCACGCGAAACGGCCAGGGGCAGCTTTTATCTGTGCGTCGCACGTGGACTCGTAACCGAGCGCTGCGATGACTGCGGTGCCGGCTGCGCTGAAGCGTTTAGACCTGGGCGAATTCTGGTGACCATGTAACTGAATGACAAGCTTCTAGGTTCGCTTGAAAAGATCATAATGCGCAGGAGCGAGCCGTATGGAGGTGGGAGTCGGACGCAGTGCCTGTGGTCGCGGTCAGAGGCAGAGACGCGCAGAGCGTGCAGTCCGGCGCGTGCCCAACCTGACTTGAACGTCCCCACCATTACCTCTCCATCCTGAACAATCCGTTATGGTGTGTTCCGCCGTCGCACAAATTGACTAAGAATACTCACAAGCGTTGGATAGCTCCCACTATCTCTACTGAACGCCGCCCAGAACAAGCCAATGGTAAGCTCCTCCACTGCACCAGTCTCGGCAGGTTTATAGCTCATTCCAGGCTGTCATGTGTAGTTGGTTGAACTGAAGAATGGCGAGACATTTAACGGCCACCTAGTAAACTGCGACAACTTCATGAACATCACCCTGCGAGAAGTATATCAGACGAATGCGGAAGGAGATAAGTTTTGGAAGCTCAAGGAGTGTTACATCCGCGGTAGCACGGTACGCATAGATACACTGGACGTAACGACGAAACTCACTGTCGCCGCTGTAGATCAAATATCTGCGCGTACCCGACACTCTGCTCGATGTCGTGAAGGAGGAACAGAACCGCGCTCGCGAGGCTTCACGAAACGCGAGAGGTGGTGGCGCAGGTTCGAGAGGAGGTACGTCGACACATGCGACACATATATCCTTTCTTACTTTACTCGTATTTTACAGGGCGCGGGATGCCGCAGCGCGGTAAGTATCACATGGTGTCGACTAATACCCTTGCTGAGTGTGTCTACCTTCAGGTGGGCGAGGTGCAGTACGCGGTGGTCCTATTCGGGGAAGAGGTCGTGGTCGAGGCATATAATTGTAGACCATTGTGAGTACCTGGACTTTAGCGTCTCTCTTGACTTTTTCATAAGAATCCGGCACAGGTTGATGGTCGCTTTGTATTTCACTACGCATCGCCTCATATACGCGACTATATACGCGTTGTCCAGTGTGTTCGCTCGTCTTACACAACCCATGTTTAAAGATTCTAGCCAAAGCAGGCATATACATGATATACTTGCGCCTCATTATATATATTACACGTATCGTGAGCTCTCATACACTGAAGAACATTTCAGCAAATGTCCATGAAAACTATGCATCCGGCTGCCATCCATACACATTGCCCTTGATTTCTTTCGACACAACCTCAAACTCCGCCGCAGACTGCCGATGAACCCACTTCCCCTGAGCATGTCATCAGTACGCGTCATACATGAGACGGCCATCCTTCTAACCTCAAATAGCTCATCGCGGATCGCAGCTAGCGTGAGCTTCGACGACCCACGGTGCATCCATGTTCCAGCATGTTGCGCGGCGCTATTCGGCGGCAGCTTCGACTGGAATCCTACGGCCAAGAACTTCAGTTCCCGGGCCTTCTGTATTATGTTACTCATTGCATCCTACGTTCGTGACGCTTGCATCAGTCCAAAGAAGCTGTACAGTGCGGAAAGACGCACCGTGCACTGGCCTGCAATGTGGACGGTGAACCACTGAAGCGCGAGGAACTGCTCGCAAATAAATTTGAAGTCTTCAGGGGTAACGTGTAGACCGTCGAGAATCAGGCACTTCAAAGAGGATCCATGTGTTTCTGCGAGTTTATGGAAGAACGAGGAAGGGACAGTCCACTCGTAGGGAAAGCGGTATGCGCCGGTCTTGCTTGTTACTGCGGGGTCGCGTATGATGAAACTCTCTAGTGAGGACGCGTGTGGAACGATATGGTGAATCCAGTCCCACATATTCAACACCTGTCCGTTAAATATATGCACTTCAAGATGACGAAGTCGGCTTGAGGGCTTCGAAGAGAATGTCCATGGTGATTGGGGGATATAGTGAGTCTTGAGACTGAGCAAGTCGGGCAAGACGGTGAGGACATCTAGCACAGCATGACTCTTGGCTTCTCGTAGATAGAGACTCAGCAGCCGGGGTATCCGGGTGAAGACTGCATTGAACCTCACTCAGAGTCAGCCGGTAAAACATGATACGGAGCTAACTCACAGGAGGGATATGACTCCTTCTCGTTGCATTTGCCAACCAAAAAGTCCAGATGGGTGACCTTTTGCCTCAGAGCAGCCGCCATACTCTCCGTTCTTATAAAATCGGCGTCCTTTGTGTGCACGGCGATCTCGCGGAGGTCGTCCATACACATTAAGTTGGAAATTATTGTGGGGGTCACGCCCAGGGGCGCAGCGATAGAAAGACTTGGTACGCGAAGACGCTTGATGACATAGAGATAGTCGGCGAGGACTTTATCGAGACGATTCGCCCGGACGTTCGCTGGCGATGTCCATGTGAAGGAGCGCAGATTTGTGCAGAGGCGGAGGGCAGCAAGGCAGTCCATGATTAACTCCGGGTCCAGAGACGCGACAAGTGCTGCGAGCAAGGACGTCTGCCTGTAAGTGTCGCGGATCGACTAGGTACAAATGACAAGTACTCACGAGATTCGATAAAGCGCCGCACATACTTCGCGTACCACGGCTTCAGGAGGAGGGTACTGCAGGGATGAACCAACTCGAGCTCACCCCTCACATCTCGCCTCTAAACTCCACGGTGGGCTTCGGAGTGAGCTTGACACGGCAGATAGGGGATTCGGATACTCACGACAGTCAAGTCACGTACGTGTACGTTCCTGTACAGCACGACCACCGAGCTCTGGTGGAACGCCTGGCTGACCCGTGCACATCTACACAAGTCCGCGGTGTCCTCGAGCTGCTCCAGAAGCGGTTTGATGAGGTCTTCGGGAAGGGCTTGCGGAGGCATTCTGAGATGCAGAGGAGAAGCGGTCAGGAGACGTCGGTGAGGCTGAGGTCGGCGCTATGCTATATATCCTGGGACTCCGTCCCTCGACGGCTCAGTATGTCGCGATCGCGCGATATGCGGAACTCCCACCACCGGCGCCTTCGCGCTGCGCTCAGTCTTGCCATTTTGCTCTCACGTAGTTTCCCCCACACCGGAAATTAAACTCATACAAAGAATTCACGTTTTAGCAACATCTATCTCAAATAAAACCTCCATGTCCGTGCCCAACGTTGCATCTTTCATCGCTAACTGTAAGGCTGCAGATTGATTTCAAGTTATACCTATATATCACTGGACGGGCCCTCCTCGTCGTACTCTTTATGTCACAGTCAGCCAGTTCACCATCGCCTGAAAGGTCTGAACACGCGCCCTCACAGTCGTCGAACATTTACACTAGCTTCCGTGCTATGAGCTCCGCTGCTTCACCCGACCCTCATGAAGAGGAGCGAAACCAAATCCTTGCAAAGTATCAAAACAAACGAGAGGTAGAACGCCCCTTGGATGCTATGCAGATACTCCCTGGGGTAGTCGCTAGCTCAACTCGTGCAGATGACACAGAGCTGCCTTCTGTTACCCTCACGGCACCCCCAGGCGAGGGACTTGTGGTTCACAAGCAGCTTCGCTACGAGAGTATCCCCCGCGCTCTCCTTATTTCGGATGTGGACGCCGATCGCTCCTGCGTCGAGCTTGGGCTGGGTGGTACTCTCAAGACGCTGAACCACATTTTCCATACTGATTATACCCTCGACACACCTTTCGTCCGTCCTCATATAGAACAGACCCTTGACGAGGCCTTCGACATCGGGCTCGCACTCGCGTACCTACGCCCTCGATGGCATGCCTTGACAGATCTCGGTCCTGTCCTTGAGGAGACTCGTCTCAGGGACGAGCGGCTGCGCGCTAGCGTCTTGCAAGAGGACAGGATCACGAATCCCTTCATCCCCCCACGTCGCGTCTGGGACCTCTGGAGTAATCGCGTCGTCCCCTACTGGATCATGAACTCCCATCTGATTACTCCTGATCTCTGGACCGTATCCCATAGCTGGATGTCGCTCGACAAGCGTCGGGATATCTTGACTAACATCAACGGTCGCAAGTGGCCTGTCCCTATTCCTACCGACGCCACCCTCGAACAGGTTCGCATAGAACTGTTGAACTTCGGCGCGGAGTACGCTTGGCTCGATGTGCTGTGTCTCAGACAGTATGGCGGCGTAGAGGAACACTTGCGCGCAGACGAATGGAAACTCGACGTACCCACTATCGGAGGCGTCTACCATGCAGGCCGGGACCGCAACATCGTCTGCTACTTCAGTGGCCTAGGGAGGCCCTTTACTGTGGAGGAGGGATTCGTTCAAAACCCTCGACACTGGCTTAACCGTGCATGGACTTTGCAGGAGACGAGAGCGAGCTGGATCGTCGGTGGAGAGACAAGCACCTCGCCCGCCGCGCCAAAGGGTCACGGCGACACCGCCGGAGACATGTTCTACGAAATGCTCGACAATGTAACCATGCTATTCGCTGACCGCCCGCCGAATGTACTGCTCGTCCTTGCAGCGATGCAGAAGCGGGACTCCGTCAACCCTGTCGATAAGGTCGCCGGGCTGGGCTATATCCTTCGGTCGACGTCCTTGCCCATATACAAGGAGAACGAGAGCGTCGAGGACGCATGGACGCGCCTCATCGAGAATATGGACGACCGCTTCCGCGGAGACATGCTTTTTCTATACCCGACACGAGGAGACGGCACGAGCCAATGGAGGCCATCGTGGAGTCAGATCATGCAGACGGAAATGCCCAGAGCGGCAGGGGTAGAGGTCGCCGAGCGCGTCGTCTACCGTTTCATGGAAGACGTTCCCAAGGAGCTTGGCCACGTTTACTGGTACCATGGTCCCACGCTAGTCAATTGCACAGTCCGCGGGTTATCGTCTGTACCCTCCGAGAAGCCAAAACGGAGAGGAGAGCTTGTCGTCGAGAGGTTAGGCAAGAAGTACACATTCCAGGTTGTCGCACTGCACGAGCAAGGAATACCAGAAGAGCCCTCTGTTCTGGCGTGCGGAGGTGGATATGAGTTTTGGGTTGTAGGGCAAGCCAGAACCATCCGCACGGACCAAGCATTCCTGAAGCTACACAAACTCTCTGTTCTGCGCATGAATGATGAAGAGAGGGGTAGGCTACAGCAATTGAAACTTTGTGTGCAGCGTGACGTCCTATTGGCCTAAATCATTGACCCTCCGCACGACGTTCGTTGACGTTGAGGCGAACACTGATATTTACAATAGTAAATCCTACCAATTGCCCTTCCGCCGACAATGTTTCGAGCCTTGCCGAGCCACCGAATGCCGAACTCAAAATGAGGATCGTCTGCCCAGCAGATCTAGAATTGACATCGTACAGGGGCGAGGCTAATAGATGGCTATCATACACGCCTTTCAAGGGTGTTGTGTGCATACTGATTGAAGCGATGAATGTTCCCATACTAGAGACGCAAACATGCTCCTTCGCGCTAGCAGTGCGGAGGCTATAGCAGCCGCTCACTCCGCACTGGTACAAATTTCTAGAGCACGGCGATCAGGTAATACGGTCCGAGTGTGCTGCAGATTTTCACAGAAGAACATAATGGTTTTATATATTGTAGACATTTCATTAAAATGTGACGTGTAAAAGGAGATACACATAGAGTGAGATGTGTGTAGGCAATGTTTACGCAAATGTAGGCTTTAAAAATTATGATGTGAAACGTCGTGGGCCATAGTTCGAACGCAGCATGCATAACATCCGAGCCCAGGGGTCCCGATCTGTTCCCATCAAATTGAGGACCTCGGGGACTTCCAGCTTATTTTTCGAAGTTCGTTCGCTCCTTTCTCTCTACCTATGCATAACAGCAAAGCATGACAGGTATGGATCATAATGTTCGGCTATGATCAATATCATCATAAACACCTCTCCATGCTCATTTTCTGCGTTGTTCATTCCTCTAGGGCACTGATGGTGGCCACGGTGCAGAAATTAAATTACTTGCCACCCTAGCGAGCCCTCTCTTCAGTCTCAGACGTCAAGACCTGCTAGTAAGGCTACGTTTTGACAGCACCGATGAAACGGCGACACGAAAAACTCGTATAATCTGCTTACCCTCCGTTACAGCGTGCTCCCTTCCTACCACACGACGTGTCCGTTAAGCGGTCATGACGAGAATTGGTCAGCATTTCTCGAACCTTTAGAAGAGCCTCGAACCCATCCCCAGTGAGGCTACGGGAGGAATTGCTTCCATGTATGGGCACCTTGAGTGTTGAAGCAGGTGCCACCGACTCGGATAGTAGCAATTCGCCTCGAGGAGCACACCCGACGAACGACGGAAGAAGTGACCTGATCGTGAGTGCGAATTGCTTCCTGTGAGTTTCTCCAGGTCTATCTTATGATTGCAGCCGAGATGATCGATCTGAATTGTCTGGTCGTCCGAGCCATACTCACAATGTGACCTTCCGTGTCCCCAACCCCTGGGCATACATGAAACCCGTGAGAGGGATGGAGGGGGAGGCAATCGAGAGACATGAAGGGCATGTATCGATGGTGGTCCGGTGTCCAGTTTGCCTTCCATCTTCGACAGTTCGGTAAGTTTCGTTCTTAGCGTTCCTCTACTATATAGCCTTGTGCTACGTTTCTTAGCGACCTATCACCCATTTGTGCTCAATTTCTATCTTCGCATTTTTAAACACCCGTAAGCGGCCATTCACGCTCACAAAGGATCTAAATAGCTAATATGGTTTCTTAGCCGACCCATCTAGCGGTTTCTAGGCTTCTGTACTACCTACTGCCCCTGCTGTCAGAGCTGCGCAGAATCTTTGTGAGTCGTCATCACTTGGACTTTCAGACGTTTTTAGACGCAACGTTTACTGACGCAGTATATCTAGACGTATTTAGTGGATCTAACCATCGACCTTTCTCGGTGAGCAGTTGCCCCCTTTCGATATCAGTCGAAAGACTGACTAGGTATTATTGTATTGTCGGGTAGATAAAATGGGCCGCGACGCTCAGAATAGACGCAGCTCTCACAGACGTGGCAGCGAAGAGCGCATCGACGAAAGACTTGCGAGGAAAATGGTCGGTTTAGGGCTTTCCCCACGGTCTACGCCACCTCCATCTTCCCCGCTGTCCTCCATTTCCTCCATTTCCTCCATACCTCCATCTGTTCTCTCTTCCCTCCATAACATCCCGGGCGGAGCAGACCTGATGCGCGATTGGAATCTGAACTGGATGTTCTCGATGACGCAGGGCCACGACATCTCCCAACGAGTCAGCGGGCTTATCGAGAGACCCCTGCAAGCTCTCAGACAGAAGCCTGCGCGGTATGCCCCGGAGGGCGCGAAGGTCTTCACATTCGAAGGAGGCACCAAAGAGAAGCCCCCGCTCATCCAGCTCCAACAGTCGTACACCGGCCGACTCGCCCTCAACCACAGGTATCAGACACTCTCCTGCGATGATATGTCGGTCGAGGATCTCCTCAAGAGGCTCAACGACGTTCTCGGTACGACGCATACACTTGACACCCCTGGGCTTAGCAAGTGCCTGCAGGAGTACCTTGATGAATCGTGCGACTTCGGGCAGGTCTACAGCTACCTTCGCCCCTGGTGGAACACCTCTAACTTTGAGGATGTGCCTCAGTTCATGAACCAGCGCAAAGTACAGGACACCTACATGCGCGAGCAGGCTATCCGTGGCGACACCATCATCCAACGCGATATCCCCCCTAGACGACTCTGGGACCTCTTCAGTAACCGTGTCATCCCTTTCCACGTCCTTAACATCCCCCAGCCCGATTTCGTTCCTCCTAACGTGTGGGCGGTGTCACACAGCTGGGTGAAACGCAAGACCGATCTTCGATACGTCAGTTCGAGGATTAACAATGAGGAATGGAGAGTTCCCCTCCCCAGACACGCCAATCTCCACGACATCCGTATCGAGCTTTTGAATTTGGGCGCCGAGTACGTGTTCCTGGACGTGCTTTGTCTCAGGCAGGAGGACTCGAAGAAGCCGGGAAAGGAGTATCAGCGCAAGAAGGAGTGGCGGCTCGACGTACCCACTATCGGTCAGATATATAGACGCCCCGGGCAGACCGTCATCATCTACTTCAACGGGCTCGGCCTTCCCTTCACTATCACCTCCGACGCCCTCGACTCTGATTTTCACTGGCTTAACCGGGTCTGGACGTTGCAGGAGATCGGACATAACATTATCGCTGGCGGGTTGTGTCCCACGTCGTTCAAACAGAAGGAGCAGAAGCAGTGGAGGAAGTTCCTGGATGCCATGTACGAACTTTTCCAGATGACGAGTGAGAATTCGTACGATCTGTTCAAACTCATCGACAACATTCAAATTCGGAAGTCCTCGAATCCGATCGACAGGATCCACGGCCTCGTTTATCTTCTCGGCTGTACTACACTGCCGATATACGACGAGGACCTGACGGAAGAAGACGTCTGGGGTGCCATAATCGAGCGCATGACGCCGACTCAACGTACCAGTCTTCTCGTTGGCTGGGGGAGCCGTGGGGATGAGCTATACGACTGGAGACCATCTTGGGGCCAGCTCTGGGACTGCGACTGGCTTCACAAGATCAAGGCGCCCCTTCCTCTGAACTTAGACCCTGCCAAGATCCCACAGTACGCTCATCTGGAGCACCTCCCCCAAGCTGGACGTATCGACCAGTCGGACGTTTTCTGTCACGGTGCTCGAGTCATCAGGATCTGCGATGTCGCTCTTGACGGTGACCCCACGCCGGACGGCAGCGTCAACTCAGAGGACGACGAAGACGACGAAGACGAGGAGAGCGAGGAGAGTGAGGACGACGAGGATGAGGAAGACGATCACAAAGCTCAGTCGAGGCAGCCTCCTGGCGATGGATGGGAGGGTACCGTGACGATCAATCGGGGACCGAAGCACAGAGACGTGGAGTTTACGGCCGCATTTCAGTCTTCTATTAGGCGTGGCCGGTATACTCTGATTTCAGTTGCAGATCTCCGGAACTACTTGGTGGTTGGGAGGGTCGTTGGAAAGCGCAGAATCCCCGCGTTGAACCAGGTGGCGTACGTAATCTCCAAGAGATCCGTGATCAAGATCGCCGAGAAAGATATGGCGAACCTCGAGTCTAAGAAGCTATTCAAGCTATCTGCCGTTGTGTATTGTGGGTCGTCCTAATTGCTCACGATTTACGCACCCAATTCATCTTTCATGTAATTAATCCTCTATCTCTTTGTGCAAGATTCAGAATATTCATCGTGTAGTTATTCATCGTGTACTGTTCGTACGATTCAATGGCATCCTCGGCTAAGCGTCCTTATGGTGCAGTTATCATTCCTTCAAACATGAATATTACCTCTCTGGTCAAATGGCCCAGATGCTGATCGTTTTACTAGTACGTATACCTTCAAGTCCGCAACATACCCTCACAATTCTTTGGAGATGTTCTCTCATGGAATATACGAACGCATCATACTTACGAGTAGTACGAATCCGCAGAATTGGTCACGGTTTACATGCCGCATCAATTTGATGTGGCGTCACACCGCTTCCCATTTATAGAAAGTGTAGTAGTCATGTGGGTGGCGGCGCAAATATTGACGTGCAGGGACATAGGCACCTATCAAGATGCGAGCATGGAGGCGACATTTTATACGGGGGTGACAGCAATGCTACAAATAGCAAGTATGAGAAGGAGAGGATTCGATGTACAGTACATGAACAGTTATATGCGAGCGGGTGATGGTACAATGACGACGTGAGGATGGTGGGATATTGAGAGGCAAGCGGTTCGAGAGAAAATCCGGGAGAGAATAACTGAAAACGACATGCATATAGCGAACAAATACATCACAGGCAATACGAGGAAGTGTCGCGCCGATGAAGTTCGTTGTCGCCGGCGCAACCTGTACTCCACGTAAACAGAGCGGCCGGTACGGGGTGGAGAAGCACTCACATGAAGCCACTTCAAAAGCTAGCTTATTTCCTCAACCCTCCGCCACAGTCCGTTGAGCGAAAGCTGCTGGACGAATGGCTAAGCATCTGCGGCTTGGCAACCACGGGCGGCAGCGAGTCGACATCTGGCAGCGGGATGGTCCGAAGACGCGGGGCGCCTGGTGCGCACAGCTCATGGCGAATAATATACATTACTGGCACCTGCGTGTAGCCGGCAATGGCCGGCGGCGGCTGGGTAGGCTTATACGGTGTCAGGCTCAGTCCACACAACGTGCATGGCGGCGGCCTACCTTGAGGATGTTGTTGGCGATGTATGTCATGTTCATCACGATCTGAGGTATGTCCGCAGATGAAGATGGGATAGGAGAGCTTGGGTGTGTCCGGTGTGCCTACGGTGCACACCAGCTGTAGCACGACCACGGAGGCCGTTCTGCACGGGGAGAGCGAGGGGAGTGGTGGGGGTTTGGGAAGGAATTGGGTTGGGAACCCTTCCCCATGGTCAGCCTTTATATATACTGCCATGGGGTGGTCGTAAAGAACCGAGGTGGCACTGGTATTCAGACGCGCAACATCCCAGACCTGGCAAATCTGGCAGCAGACTAAACCTAATCGCTGCTCATAAGCGCTCTGACACGACCGTCTTTTTGAGTATCAAATTCTCTTACCAGAGTCTGCAGCGGCAGTGAGGACCTAGAGGGCTAAAGTTTGACCCGACAGTACCAGTTTGCGGCGGTTTATGACTTGGCCAAAGCGACGACTCCCGGAGTAAACTCTAGTTTGCTTTGACAAGTGCCATGGAATTGCACATACCTTCAACTCACGCTTCGCGTGGGTGGAGATACCACAGGGCTTTCCTTTAAGCTTGTTTGCTTAGACTCCATATGGACAAGGAGAGGATCACTGGCAGCTTGTGAGTAATAGCATCCCATCGTGAGCAACGGATTCTACAGTTCATATCAAATGCTATGAGAATAACAGGATTCGGCAGAGCAATTTCACATCCCTACCCACGTTTTTCACGAGGCTGGATGTTCAGGTCGGTGGAAGTTGTGGAAGTGGAGGGAAAGCCCTGGTTGGTCAGTACGCATCATTTTGATGTGATCAACTTCGGTCAGGCTGCACAGTGACGGCGACCTCCACGACGAATGGCACCCAGTATCGCTGTCCATCGTAGGATATACGTACCAGCATACTAGCACAAGGAGCAAGGGTCCCTAGTTTCCTACTTGCACTAGCAGTTGACTAGTACTTATACAGCAAAACCCTGAAGGGCCGCGCGCCTTGAGGGGCGCTCTGCTCCCCGCGCACCGAGTCCAGCAATCTCGACCGGCTGGCATAAGTCCGTTTAGGAATTCTAGTGAGCGTGGAAGTGCATTGAGAACTCATGTATATGGATTGCCCTGAACGCAGGGACGGCTCCTGAGTACTGAGTACCGAGTCCTCATTATCCTTGTACGCGTGATCTACTTCAAGTTGCGCGTCTTCTGGAGCCAGGCTCCAGAGGCTTCAGACTCAATGTCTCAAAGTCAAGACATGTCTTCAATTCCTTCATTCAAACATTTCCCTTGGAAATATACCAACAATTTAGTCACACGATTGCACCAGTGTGTCTAACAATGTCACGGCGGGCAGATTCTGGTATTAGCCTTGTACAGAGGTCGTACATCATTATCTAAGACTACGGAAGCGAACGTGAGGGCGAGGAAATGGGGAACGCAGGCGATGTACAGTTACGATGTTATACAGTCCATGATAGGATAGATTGGCAACATTGGATATTAAGGGAATGCATGTGAGGGAGATCCAGAGTCGTGTTCACGACGGCAGGCCAGCTGCGTACGCGTCGTGTGGGTCATAACGATTCGTGCGTGTCTGGGTTGTGCTGCATGTCAGGACCAAATGTTCAGTTACGCGATGTGTGTATGTGTACGCACCTTCGCAGAAACATGACACCATGCTACTTCTCATCCCCACTAGTCGCACTCGCAGAGGAGTACCCACTGTCCGGCCGAGTGGGCAAGTTCGTCTGCGATGTCGCCTTCACGGAGGGGCGGGGGTCGACGTTGGGAAGCGGAATCGTCGCCATGCGAGGGGCGGATGGACGAGGGGGTGATGGAGAAGAGAAAGGATCTTGGCGCTGGTTGCTCCAGTTCTGCCCAGGACGCGTATCAGACTCGCTCGACGCGTCGAGAACACCGCACACGCACCAGCAAGTTTACGCCCAGCGCAGGGAGCATGATTATACAGGATTATTTGAGCGTCGTGCGGGTGAAAGGAGTGCAGAGCAGAGTCAAGTCCGTGCGTAGTCGACTGCTGCTGCGACCCGACCGAGCTCGTTCCGCAGCGTCCGCGGAGGGGGATTTGGTTGGGGAAGGTGGTGGTGCACAAAAGAGTTGTAGTTGGCAGCGTTTCGCGCGGGTTCCGCCATTTTATGCGTCCTAAGGGGGCCTGTCAAGGTCATTCTGCACAAAGGGCGAGAGAGAGATCTGGCGGTTTCGACATTAGCGCGTTTGTTCCGTACTATGCTTTGGGTCACATTAGTCACGCCGCGTCTCCCATATTTAGTCATGGAATCGACGCGAGCTGAGTGACGTGACAGGGAACCTCACCAGTAAGGCAGGACTGGTGCAGACGAAATAGATAAATAAACACGCAACTGCGAATTCTTTGGCAAGCCTCGTGGGCGGACAAGCATCGCATACACATCGTGCAGAGTGGCCAAGCTCGCCATTGGCTATAAGTCGCTGATGCCCAATACGACCGATGAACCAGCATGTCCTGTCTTCTTTTACTTATCTGAGAAGACAGAGTATGTGTATAACTGTCAGCGGGCTAATAGCAGGACGGTCTAGTCATGTCCCGCGTCAGTTGTTCTGAATACCTCAATACACTCAAAATCCAACAAAACGGTTTGCTCACGTCCCAAATA
This sequence comes from Phlebiopsis gigantea 11061_1 CR5-6, assembly GCA_000832265.1. Classification (NCBI taxonomy): domain Eukaryota; kingdom Fungi; phylum Basidiomycota; class Agaricomycetes; order Polyporales; family Phanerochaetaceae; genus Phlebiopsis; species Phlebiopsis gigantea. The sequence continues at coordinate 3,185 of KN840471.1, read as the reverse complement.
TTACTATAAATTGATGCGGGAGGAGTGGACGTGTCGCAACTACTGAAAGAATGTAATAAGAAAATGACAGGTATCTGACGAGAATAGCCCAGTCGCGATACAATAAGTTATTTCGGCACCACTGCAAGAACGAAAGTGATAAGCCCGCTCTACGCCGTACCGACCTCCGAGGCCGACTCCGGCGCGACAGGCTGCTCGCGGCGCCGCTCGAGCACCTGTTTGCGGCGCACCCACCATGTGAAGAGCGGGATCGTGACGAACGAGATGCCGATCCACGCGAAGAGGATACCGAAGTTCATGCCCACTAGTAGCTCGGTTAGTGGGTGTGTCTGTGAAAAAGAGGGGGAGAGAAGGACGAACCCTCGTTGCGCGTGCGGAAGAGGATGCAACGCACGGCGCGCGAGATGTTGTAGAACGGTGTTGCGTAGCCGTACCGGAAGAGGGTGGGCAGGACCTCGATGGGGAAGAAGACGACGGAGACGTTCACTGCGGCGGAGGTGAGTGAGGTGCGGAGGAGAAATGCGGGAAGACGCACCGATGATCCAGGGCACAAGGAAGAAGGGGATGAAGCGTGGTGTGAGGATGGTGATGAGGGAATCTACGGCCAGGCCTCTGGGGGAAAGGTGAGTTACGGTTCTGGGGGGGGGGTCTGAACATTTGACGTACAAAGCGAGCACTGGCGGAACAAAAGTTTATATTGGGTAATCAGATAGCTGGGAACCGGTACTTACTTCCCATCCACGAGAGCATCCAGTAGATCACAAAGCCAGCATGTCCAAATCTGCAACGTGTCAGAACAGTGCATATATGCGGCGAGGTATACTGACTGTCGGTCAAAGGGGACGTGGAAGAACAAGCTCAGTAACGAGTACGCCAATGATAGCCACTGCGCAGTAGATCCGTAAGCATCGGGATGCCGCCGGGTCGCACCTGGTACTCACAAAGTACATGAGGATGGGGACAAGGAGACGGACCAAGATGAGGCGACCGAATGTTAGTCTCTTCTCGAGCCCGGTGACCATGACACGAGCTTGGTAATTGCCCAGCTAGATTCAGGTTAGTATCTGCCTGCACTGTATGAAACTCCAGCGGCTTACGACGGCGATGAACTAAATTAAATTTTAATTAAGCAAGATTCTGTGCTTAGAGATGGCGACTTACTGAGAGGATTAGAAGGTAAATGAGGCCTACGAAATCGATTGCTGTGCCTCTAGATGAATATTGTTAACTATATGCTATAAACGTGATATGAATAGGAAGCAGAACACGCACACTTGGATATCAAACGGCCTGATGTTGGCGATCGTGTAGTTGACCGGCTGGAACACAAGCGTCGGCGCCGTCGTGAGTAGTCCCGTTATGCTATCTCCGAGGCGTTGTGCCTGTATCATTGGAAATGCAGAGACAGCCTGATCTAGCGGCTCCTTGAGCTGGGGCCCTACGAAGAATAGACTGGGGCGTTGAGCATGTCAGCACGGGGCAGAAAGTGGGGACTTACTAGGAGTTTTCGTTTCGCGCCTCGGCGGCGTAGGCGGTTGCGACTTGGTTGTCGTATCCCGCGCCGGATCCTGCAGCAATTGCCGCGTCAAGGCGGCTTGTAGCACCAGCATGGACTAGGGGGAGCTGTGAACGGTGGGGGTTTACCGGGGGCGCTCAGGACGTACTTGCAACGGCGGCCCAAGCCTTTTCGTTCACTATCGCGTCTGTGATATCCGCCTCTCCGTTCGGGAACATACTGGCTGGTACAGTGTACCAATCAATTTGGGTCTTTTGGCCGGTATTATTGAGATAGGCCTGTGTAACGGTCGCGCCAACAATACCGCCATCAAAGTCCTGCGTTACTCCGTGAGGAATGTCAAAGAAGACGGAGGGAAGGGCGCGCACTATTATCCATCCGTTCAAGTTGTGGATACCGGTCTGAAATTTCCAGTTGGCCCCTAGAGTACGTCAGCACATCCCAATGGATGACGATAGGAAGAACGTACCCCAGTAGATACTCAAGATCGCCCAAATCGTTAGTGTTATGAGTGCGGTGACTCCAAAGTTGATTCGGGCGTATAACTTGAGCTTCGACCTCGCCTCGACACTATGTTCGAGTATGTGATGAGAATACGGCTCGTCCAGCTTTTCGTTATACATGTTGAGTCGACGATGACGATGGCTTGAGGGGGCGTGGGGGACGGTGGCAAAAGAGGTGCGGGGGTGGACTGAGTCGTGGAGCGAGGTCTATATATGCGGCGGCTGACAGTCGGTATCTGGATCCATTAGCGTCTTGCGAGCTAGGGATGATCGCGAGCCAGGACGCTGGTTTGTCATCGTCTTTGTTCAGCCCGCTTCCGAAATGCTCTCCTCGCGCCTAGACGGATCAGCGCGGTGACGCCACGTCAATGAGTCAGCGTGTACAGGCGTTGTGGCGCACTTCGGAGCCCTCCCTTTGGCGCGCCCGCGATATAGTATTCTCCTCCTCGCTGGTTGGAATCCAGGCTCTGCATGTCAGCGACATTTGCCAGCAATATACGGGCTGCTGTGGCGGGCAGTAGCTTGCTAAACACCCGGCGGCACTGCGGTCTACAATGTAGCTATGCCGTTGGCTTGCCGGTAGCCTACGTATGCCCGCAACCGCCCCGAACCCTAGCCTTTAGCACATAACAATCTCGTCAGGCTGCCCGCGTGAGCGTGTCCTTGCTAGGCGCCTCGCTCTGCCCAACAACGTTGCTCGGTGGCTCCCAGAGTACCTGAACAGCCGTGTCCCGGCGATCATATGTAGAAGATACTTCCTGTAACGACGACGGACTAGTAGCAGCTCTTCGACTGGCGGGACCACGCCTTTCTCGGCCGCTTCAACACCTGTCCAACCCTTTGACAAGATTTTCGCAAACGCTAGTCCGATGCTGTGTCGGATACACCTTCTCTAGTCCATATCGGCCTACCTCAAGCTGCGTGACCGCGCTCAGAGCCCATCCGTCACGGCGCCACCAGGCGGAGCCTGAGTGGGTTTGGCTACTTTCGGGATACGGAGTGGGTGGACTATAGCGGGCATGCGTCGAAGACATTGCGACGAGCCCTAACCCTTCCGTGCGGTTCACTTAGTCTCGTTCCCATTCCGCCCCTAACTCCGAAAGCGCAAGGCTTTCGGCCGGCGAATCGGACATGATAGAACAAGAGTGAGAGTCGCAGGATGAGGG
>KN840470.1:124487-190119 GCA_000832265.1 Phlebiopsis gigantea 11061_1 CR5-6 | reverse complement strand
ATTTGTACAATATTTCCCGCTAAGATCTTATCATGTTTTCTCATGGGTTATCACAGTATTTCTCAGCGTCCACTTTGGTACTGTACTGGCACGACCAAAAGTTCGGTCGTCCGGCTCAAAATCGCGGTTTGTACCCGCCCGGAGAGCGGCCCTCCGGGGGCCCCTTTTGTATCCGCAGGCCGTACGGAGCTTTGAGAGGATATGCCGGGGTCCTTTCTTTTCACTGCTTCATTTGATCCCATCGCCCGCCCTTTTGCTGAACGCTTTTGCCTCGGTGAGGCAGGTGCAGGTGTGGCACACTCGACCGCCGACATAATTTTATAATATATCCTTCAAATGCCAGAACTATCTCCAGCCACCCTCTACCGTTCTTGCAGGTCCAGGAGGTCCAGCGGTCGCGGTGGTCACACTACTAGCAGGTTTTGTACTGGCATAAGCAATATTAATCATCAGTCGTCATGTCGCCAACGTCGTTCGTTTACCCGTTGTACTGTGTGCAAATCTGTATCACGTCGTCGAGTTTACTTGTTCCTGGTTTGAGCCTCCCATACGAAGAATTGTTGACCAGATGCCATTCAGATGTGATACAGTGACGCTGTGGTAGTATATGAACTGTAACAGTGAAATGTCCTATTGATACAAGAGCCCGCAGACACAGCAACCTCGAGAATGCCCAAATAAAATGCATGGAAAGGTATAGTGTGTATGTATAGTCATCTCACGCCTCTGTGTCCATCTTCGTCCCTTCTTGACCTCCTGTTGGTGGGTCCACCCATGGAACTGTGAAGCGCGCCGTAAGACACCTGACATTCTCCCAGTCTTCGAGCTGTCGTCCGTCCTCCGGGAGTGGCGGCCGTGCTGCATAGTACCACTGGCCCTTGCGGAACAGAATGACGCTGTCGCTGATGGGTATCAATGTCTTGGACTCCAGGTGGAAGAGACATGGATTCCGCGTCGTCGGCGCAATCTTGCAAAACACGAGTAGGCAGTCGTAAGTGAGCGGGCTATTAGACCCCGTGTATCGTAGACGGAGGTGGGTCGCGCCCTCTCCGGCCGCACGACCTTCAGCCCATGGGTCCAAGTCTATCTCCTGTAGGCCACGTCAGAGAAGCACTTCATTGAAGGAACGCAATCATGCGCACCTTGATGTTCTTCTCAATGAAGGACTTGAGCGTGAGGCCTGCGTTCCACACGCCGAACCGCTTCTTGGCCTCTTCCCAGTGAGCCTCGAATATTTTGCGCGCGTCCTTTGCCATGAATCGTTTGACGGCTACTTCTAAAACAGGACTCGGTGGCGGAGTGGTAGACTTGAATAGGGGAGGTTTTGCGTGTGTTGGGCGGCCTTGCACAGTGGTTACAGGGGGTGAAGTAGAGGCTGCACATTATAGCTCAGGGGCGGCCACACAAAGCGGTATGTGGCACACGTACTGGAAGCAACGGAAGTCAGCATCTATGTGGCTTTACTGAGACTTGGATTAATTTGAGGATTATGGGGGATGCACTTAGGGTAATGTTGGTAGGGTGTGAGGAGGAGAAAGATGAAATGGCAATAAAATGGCCACTGCAATATCTAATTCGACAAGCGGCAGGCGGGATTGTGGGATTTCGCTCGAATACTTCGGCGCTCGCCGGACAACTTCGCATGTTTCTGTGCCATATATGGCGTGCATTTTACCCCGAAACCTGTTCAGCTCACGTGAAACTCACGTGCGCGCTCATCTCGCGACACGATCTGCCCAGGAGCGTCGCCCACAAACGTCGACACGACGGGGCCTTCACTCTCAGAATTCTTAGGGCTGGCGTAGGTATGAGCAAACCTATAACGCTCTTTCGTCCGAGGCGCTTGGTCACCTCGGACGATGGTGGCACCACTATCGTCAAATACTCCTTGCCCCAGCCTGTCCCCGCGCCATATGACGCCTCACAACTAGATGGAACACAACGGACCTTCCTTGTCTATATACCCTCACTCCAGTCGATTTGTCTCAAGAAACTTTCGGAATATCCCAATCAACTTCATGTGCTAGAAGCCACGCGAATACAGTACAAGCCACCAGAGGACGACCGTGACCATGACTTACTACGCGAAGTCATACCCACATACTGCCACGAGAACGCGGAGCAGTTATCAGAGGAGTTTCTGAAGACGGTAGATCCTAGACTGTGGGCCACACTGATCCAAATATACACCGACCTCCCAGACTCGTTACGAACTTACCAGCTTCCGCTGTCCGACGCGCACATGCCCGTGCTTCAGGACATACCAAGCACGCGGCACTTCTCTCTGATAACGATTCTAGAGCTACGAAGCTGTCCAGAGCTCAATGACTCCACTGTCGTGGAGCTAGGTCAGTTGCACGGCCTGACCGCCCTGGATCTCGGCGCGACAGCCCTGACTTCGCATGGTCTCAAGGCACTTGCTAAAACTTTGGTCAAGAATTCGGCACACTCGAGAGTCTTGTCTGGGCCATGGGGCCTACGCATGCTTAGCCTTCGAAATTGTATGAAGATCAGCGATGATGCTCTCGAGAACCTGGCTCGATTCCCGCTTCTGAGCGCAGTAGGTGAGTAAAAGCCCTAGGTCCATATATGCTTATTTACGGGCGTAATGCAGACCTCCGCGGGACATGTTGTACTCCGACTGCTTACCGCAAGACCCTATTTTCTCCCAGCGCGGACGAGACCCTGTACCATCCTACCCCGTTACGGGACGCGCTGTCCGCTCTTGCCCACAAGTCTTCGACTATCTACTCCCATCCGGAGCCATTCTTCATACACATTGATAAGCTAGCACATCAACCGACCATGCCTCCTCCCATTAGACGACCCGGACCAGGTCCCCGATCTGCGCTTGGAAGGCTTACAGCCACTGACGTATTTGGTAGTGCGGCCACGACTCGACCATCCAGGGTTCCTCCAGGCAAGTAGGCGATTACTTGGTAACGACCAGAGTTGTTGTGAGTTTTTCAACTGACTCAATGCGGTCAGACGTCGTGACACTAGTGGACCGTGCACTGTTCCCACCTTCGAGACCCGGCTTCCGACATGACATGGACCTGATCGCGTCTCTGGAGACCCAGAGACTGGCCTCTGAGCAAGCCGCTGCGGCGTTCTATTCCGCATTCTCCGATACCCGTACGAGACTGGGACCTAATTCGCGGCCTGTCGTTTTCAACCACCGGCACACGACACCTAGCCGTTCGAAGGATTCGGGTTCACTACGAGTATCGTCAAGCACGAATCAGCCACCTGATTCCCTACGATTATACCGCGACCCTCCACCGTGGAGCACCCTTGACGACATACAAACGTCAACTTTGGAAGAAGCCTTCTCTAAACCCGTGAGCCGGCCTCGCACTGATTCGGACAACAGGCCGCAGTCGTCGCAAGCCCTGGTGGAGAGCAACGCCGCCCGCCAGTCCGTACGAGCGGTGTTTGGGCTGCTCGAGAAACGCATAGGAAGCTCAGCGCACTCGTCTGGCGGTGGTCAGCCATCACATTCGAAGGCGACACGCGTCAACCCGTTTTCTAGGGAGATGGTCCGAAGCGTCTTCGCGACGAGCGACGCCACAGCAGAGCCCGAGACGTCACCTGCCAACGCAAAACATGTGCACAAGAGGCGAAGAGTGTCTATGGAGGCAGGTGTCGCCGAAAGCGAAGCCGCAGACCGTCCGACACCAAAGTCGACCCTTGCCGTGCCGCCGCGTTCGACAAAACCACTGAAGCCCATATTCTCGCTCCCCAGGCCTCTGTTTCCGGAACAAGAAGCAGCCCGCAAGCAAACGGCACTACCGCAGACACCGGCGCCCGCCAGGCCCTCGCCGACCGCAGTTCAGGCGAAGCTGAGCTCGTTCGCCAGCGAAGCGGTGCCCGCACTGCGTCCTCCGGGCACCGGCTTCCACCCTGATAAGCCGCGCAAAACTTTGACAACAAAAGCACCTGGTGACAGCGGGAGGCCGTCGGGAGCGCAGCAGCAGCCGCTTGTGGCACTGAGCGGTGGCAAGAAGAAGCGGAAGAGCACGGACTCGAGTAGCTCGTTTGACTGGAAGAGCTGGGGGCGTTGAAAGTCGAGAAGGCGATGGTATTTTGCAATAATTATACGAATTCGGTTTATGAGGAGCGTGTGGGGCTGTGCTCACGCGGTGCATGTCCTCGGAGCGCTAAATTTTGATCCGCTGCCACGTGCGTGCTTCTTCGATCAACCCGCGGCCGACATGGAGGCGATCGTCCCTTTTGCCTCCTGCTCTCACTCTTTCATGAACCTCTCTTCGTCGCTGCCGTCTGCCCTCGCACAGGCCTCTCGCGTACCAACCGCAGCACACGCACGCCATGTCCTCCCCGCATGTCGCAGGACTATGGCCACAGCCTTGCCCAGGCCATACCGCTTTCACGTCGGCGCAAGCTGGGCAGGCAAGCCCGCCCAGCCACGCCAAAGACAACTCAACACGCAGCCCTTTGCCAGCGACAGCGAGATAGGACAGTGGCGCGACCACGTCCTCTCCAGACCAAACGACAGCATGGGCAGGCACATCGGCGAGGACTTCTTCTACATCCAAGAGGTGCGTCACCGTGGCGCCCCCAGGATTGCCGCACCGGTCTCTGACGTGCAGTGAGAACAGATGCGCAGCCAGTCGGTAGATCTCTCTCGCTCTCTCGCGCCCCGCATTCTGGCTTATCCTCTCTCCTGGCCGCGCTGCAGGGCATCTCACTCGGCGTCGCCGACGGGGTGGGCGGCTGGGTCGACTCCGGCGTCGACCCCTCGCTCTTCTCGCAAGCCCTCATGTACCACGCTCACAGGTATGCGAAGCAGGGCTGGGCGGGCGAGCCAGAGATCGACCCGACGCAGGACTACGAAGACCGCGAGCAGGTCGAAGGCTGGGAGCTCACGCCGATGGAATGTATGGACCTCGCGCACGGGGGCGTCATGCGGGAAAAGGGCATCATGGCTGGTGCGTCCGGTTGTCCCCGCGCGTGTGCATGATCGTGCTAAGTTTGTCTTTAGGCTCAAGTACGGCGTGCATAGTCAACATCAACGCTTCGTCTGGGCTATTACGAGCCGCCAAGTGCGTCCTATATCAGCCAGTGTTACTGTCAGCTTACCTCTCTCAACCTTATAGCCTAGGAGATAGCGGCTTTTGCATAATACGCTCGTCCTCCATGATTCATTTCCAGCAGCCGCAAACGCACTTTTTCAACTGTCCAAAGTTGGTACGCGTGTCAAGGGCGCAGTGCCTTTACTAATACTACTCGTGTCTAGACAACTAGCCAAGCTCCCGTCAAGGCTACAATTACGCGGCGGAGCTTGCTGTGACCCAGCAAGCGACGCAGACAACGTCTCACTAAAACTCCGGGATGGCGACCTCGTCATATTATTCGTACGTCAGCCCCGAAATACTCTGTGCGCCATAAATCTTATAGGTGTCGTGGAGACCGACGGTCTCTCAGACAACGTCTTCCCCGCGGAGCTCATCTCAATATGCTCCCTAGTCACCCGACAGTACCAGCAATCGCCCTCGACCCAAATACAACCATTTCCACAAGGGCAAGCCAAGGGTGAGGTGCGTGTTCTCTCTCCGTTCCTCGAGAAGGCTCTCAAGAGATAGGTCGCATGCAGCCATTCGAATTCGTGCGTGAGGAAGAGGATGCACAGGTGCAGACGATGGCGGAGCGCATTGTGCAGTACGCGACGCTCTGCATGAACAACAAGAAGCGCGTCAGCCCGTTTGAGCGTGCGGCTGCACGCGAGGGAATGTTCTTCCGTGGCGGAGTGAGTTGCGTTTGGTTGTCGTGTGAATGGCTAGCTGACTTACGGCCTGGTTAATAGAAACTCGATGAGTGAGCCAAGGAATCAAACGCTTTGAGCCATCAGCTGATGTTCTTCTTTACAGTGTGACGGTCATCGTAGCGATGATTCGTGAGACGATGTAAGGCGGACTCGTCCCCTCGCTGACCGCCAACCAATTGCTTTGCGTCCGACAACCTGGAAACATCTTCGAACACTCACATACAGCTAGCACACATATTTTTATGTCATATATCCCCATAATGACTTCATTTTGCGCCCTCAGCTATGATACATTGAATCACTATTCAACTGTTGTCCTTCAAATATTCCTCTCGATGCAGCTCTCAATGACACCCTCGGGCGTCGAGGGATACTCCTTGAACGCGACCTCGCCGTTCTCGACGAACGTGTTCGGCTGCACAAACACCTTCCGCGGCTGCCTTTTCCTGAGCACAAGGTCGCGGATCTCGCCGTCCCAGCCGGGGAGGGGCGTCGTGAGGTTGGTGTAGAACTCGCGTGCGCCCGCGCCGTCGGCCGTGCTCTTCCGCACCTGCAGCTCGATGAGGAGCTTCCCTGCCGCCGCGCGGCCCTCCTTGAGCACCCTCTCACGATCCACCTGCAGTCGGTGCGTCAGCGATAATGCCCAGGCGGGAGGAGCACGGGCAGAGACGTACGTGGACGTAGGCGTTCTCGAGGCTGCCGTCGGCGCCGCGGACCTCTTCGAGGCGAGCAATGCCAGACTTGATCAGATGCTGAGTGATGCCCAGGCTGGAAAGGGAGGATTAGGTGCCAGAAGAGAGGAGAGGAAGCAAGGGCGTACCGAGCCTGCATGTGTGCCTGGCCGTGCTTCTTGGTCGAGGGGTCGTAGTACTCCAGAGCCTTCAGGCCTGCGCGGGCCATAAGGAGGAAGGTGATGTACTGAATGTCGTCAATGTCCTGCGGATCCGTGTACTGCAGCCAATATTAATCATGTGTGTAATTGAATTGTCCGATCGGGCACATACCTTGAAGATCCTGAGGATGTCCAAGTCGCTGACGACTGCAATGGGGTATGGGTGCTGAAAATCGACATATGACGGACAAGGGGCTTACGGTACAACGCAACCGTCTCCGCACGGCACTCCTCCATAGACGACGACACCTCACCGAGCACAGAACCAGGTGTTTGGCCGGCTTTGTACCAGGACGTGCTAGAGTTTCATGTCAACCTTCCCACTCCCGTAAAATCTGGCGAAGGAACCCACATCGCCTTGCCGGTGAGCGGGTTGATGACCTTCTTAGGGTCGAAGTTCAAGGTACCGTCCTCGCGTTCCTCGAACAGCTTGCCGGTGCCGTGGCCGAGCAGCTCGTGGTTAGCGACCTGGAGTTCGAACGCCTTGCTGTCCCACTTGTTATAGACCTCAACGTCATCGGGATGAATAAACGTAAGCTCCTCGTCTAAACGAACCGGGTCAAATATATGATATAACATCGCGGTGTGGAAACGTACTAGGTGCCTTGGCTGCGAGGATGTTCTATACTGATGGTGAGCATGAGTACTTGTATACCGTATATGCAACTTACTGCGAGAGAGACATTCTTGAATCCAGTCTGCTCCCTTACTTCATAGTAGTTCTGGTGGGCTTTTCAGATTAAACTCATGCATGTGGTCGTACGGTGTACATACCGGGATCTGAGGGTGTACTTAGTCTCCACTGTTGTAAACACAAGCACAGGGAGACTTACGTTGATACCAGCCGGAATACCACCCGTGGCAAAGTTGACCACCTCCAACGCCGTAAAGTCGGGTTTTCGGAAAACATCGACCTCAAAGTCCTTGCCCCAAGGAAGGACCTTGATGAGATCAGGCGCGTTGTTAACGAGCACTTCGTACTGGGCACTGAGCGCTTTATCGACGATGGCAGTGAAGCCCTCCCACTCGGCACGTCCACCGTATGGGTCAACGTAGGACTCGATGAACCCGATGTAGCTTTCGACCACGGGGCCGACGTCCTTTACCCAGGAGGTGGACGCAGTCTTGTGGTCTGGGATCGATCCCGTCTCAAAGCTGGCACACGTTGAATCAACCGAATGGAAGCAAAGCGAGTTGTATGGTACATACGACCGGATGTACCCCTCGAGCATGGCCGCCTGGTGCTCATTTGCTGCGAAGTTCTTTGCCTAGTACCGTGACATAGTAAGCACGTCATCCGTCGCGAGATAATCGAAAATAGGCGTAGCGCTAACCTGTTTCAATGCTTCGTTGACTTTAGCCAGGTCTGCAGAGTAGTCACCAAATTTGACGGTTAGCTTTCCCTTGTTGTTTCCGATTTCGAACTCATGAGTCTCAGAGCTCGTGTTCACGGATGCCACAAGCAGAGTGAAATCTGTGGAACTGTCCTTCTGAACACTACAGGAAAGTATCAGTAGCTCTGTCTACGCTAAAAGTATCTCGACACTTACCGCGTGTTGAGAACGTCGATACCAAGCTTCTCCGCGGCGGTCTGCACTGCCGCTACCTCTAGGTCGGTTATGGGCTCTCCGAGGTAGTAATTCGAGACATGTCCTTCCTGTCGCTTGCCAATATAGTTGCTCGAGTCGGGAAGAAGCTGATAGATGTGATCCTTCAGCTGAATAATGACCGGTGAATATATGCGGCTGGGACAACAATGAAGTGTTCGAACCTCGTCCCACAAAGCGACAGCTTTCTTTGAATCGGCAGACTTAGCAACGACTGCAGCGAAGCTGCTCTCCGGAACACGAGGCACAATCTTTGTGAATCCGAAGCTTCGGTAGTTTGCAAGGTTACTGAAGACCTAAAGCCATATAAGTACGATGGGAATGCAGCCATAAATGTAGCCCAACCTGAGTTGTGTACTGCAAGAGGTTGCTCCAGTCGTCGTCAGAAACGCCGGATTGTTGTTTGAGTTTCGCAAGATCTGCGAGCTTTCCATCCTGGCTGAATGTCAAGATGAGGAGGTCGTATAGCTTGCGGGCCTGCGGGGTGGTCTGCTCCTGGATGATGCGTGCACCAGCCCAGGAAGCCTGACCGATGTAGTGCGCATATTTTTTCTCCTTTGAGCTGCGAGAACGGTTTGAGAGAATTGACCGATTCAACGAATGTCCATGTGCACCTCAGTTGCGCAAAAGACTTGCCCACGGCCAAGCTGCAGACGGGCGCGTCGCGGTCGGCGTAGAAGCGTTCAGTGGCAAGGTTCGCCGACGCCATATTCCTCAACTGGGGTGTGAGGGTATGTGGGCGAGAGAGATGGTGGTGATGAGCAGGAGACACTGTGCGCAGGGCATGTCGATATCGATGCAGGACTTGCATGCCACAAGACCCTGTGATTGCCCCTCGCGTCACGCACGCCCTTGGCTGCGGAAGCGCCCATTTATACTTCACATGGGCGCCAGTAAGTGCCGATCTCAGATCGTAGTGGGACTCCCGGCGGGAGGCTCGCGACCGTTTCATCTCTCCACTATCGCTCTCTCCGCGTATGGACTATTTCTCCAAATTTCTTAGGTCAGGACCTCAACCCCCTGCCAAAGCTGAAGTCAGTGAGCCGCCCCAACTTAGCGGGTATACCAAGGTAATCGGACAGCACTGATCGCATAATTACCAGGTAGACCATGCGCAAGAGTTTCACAAATCATGGATGTTAGTCAAGGTCCGTGCCAGCATCCCAGAGCCAATCAAACGCCTATACTCACACGACACTCGCTACAGAACACCCTATTGTATCCCGATGAACGGCAGCTCGCTCGTGGAATCAAGGCAACCGATGTACCCGCACGCTTACAGGCTATGGTCGACGCGCTTGTCTGGGAGTCCACGCGTACGGAGGAGGGGTTAGTAACATCGCACGACTATTCTACCGGGGTTAATAGGTGCTTGTAGTGGTACAGGTGCTTGCCTCGAGTACCTTTTGAAGAACGGTATGTCATACTAGTAGCTAGAATATTACCTTGTATCTGATGCGCTTCAGATGTCCTCGGAACGCTCGTCAAGCTCAGCGAGGCAGACAGGCCAGTCGGTATACAAGCCGAGGTACTACGCGCAGTACAGAACATGGTTGTCTTACTTGATGAACAATTTCTCGTCCATTCGGTGGTTCACAAAGCTGTTCTCCGACTACTTCGTCACTGCGCTGGGGATGATATTCAAGAACAACTTGATGGCCGGAACAGAGTTGTCGGTGCAGCAGGCGCATCCACCAGGAGCCAGCCATCAGAGTACGAAGCGGACTGTATGTAAACTCTTCTCGTACGCAACAAACTTCATCTAATGTGCTACGCTAGTGGTCAATCTCCTCTGTATCCTATGCAGTCGAATACGAAATTACCGCGAACTCCTCATGATATTTTTCCATGATAGACATTGGTATCGTCCGGAACCTCTGTTCTCAGTCGAAGAAGAAGACGAGGAAGAGGAAGACGAGGAGGAAGACCACGAAGATATGGCAGAAGATGAGACTATCACAGTAGGCAAAGTCGGAGACTCTGTAGAGAAGATGCAGGAATCTCCTCTTGCAGAAGACCCCGCCATGGCGCTGTCAGCGGCGAAGAAACCAGAATACGAGTTCCTCTTATTCAACTACCTGCTTCGTTTCATCCATCGTGAGGGTCAAATAGGCGACTTCGCGCGCGCAGGACTCCTCTTCCTCATGGACGTTGCCATGTCTCCGATTGACCCCGGCTCAAGTAATGCGGGTAGCGACAACCATACGGCTTCGGTTTCCTCGGTTTCATCTGTATCCGACCCCACTAACGATGCTGCTCTCGCACTCGCGGAGTACATCCTGGACGGCGACTTCTCCGACGTTCTGGCTGCTGGCCTTGCCGCCGTCTATTCCATCCTGCCAACGAAACTAGAAGTGCGACCGCCCGTGCAAACGGAGGCACCGTCAGGTATGATTCTAGGCGGAAGCTCAGTGAGCTTTACCGAAGAACAAAGGGAGAAGGCTGAGTTAGAAGAGGAGTCAAGGCGCGCTACTGGCATGGAAGAATCTTCTAGCTCCGACTTCAAGTCGCGTCTCGACCATTTCCTGAAACTTTTAGAATTCTTGCAGGACGTCCTTCGACGGAACGTCGTACAGGAGTCGCTAGATGAATCCATCGATCCCACCATGCTCCTAGGGTCTGCTATCGTGCAGGCTATCCTGGGCGCTGTTAGGACAGTATTCTTGGAGAACGTGCTTTATCCTTCCATCCTCGAGTGCTCGGATTCAGATGGTAGCGCTGTTGCCGTCATGTCATACGTCGACATCATGATTCGTACCCTCGAAGATGGCCAACTGGGTTATCTCATAGTCGACTTCCTCACTAGCGAAGACAACACAGAAGACTTGACTCGATCCCGTATGCGCCCTCGTTCCACCCTAGACCTCAGCGCGTCTGCCCCACCTCCTGCACCGTCAGCCCGTGCAACGAAAATGCGCAGACGAAAGAGTACCGCAATGGTTCTGCTGGAGATGGAGGTCCCGCGTACCAGGCAGCAGTCGGGATACTTTACGTCCATGGGTCGCTTTACACTCAAAGATCTCCTACTCAGCTCTCTTCGATCGTCATCTCCTGAAACAGTGACGGCTTCTCTTCAACTCCTTCATACTGTGCTCAACCAGTACTGCCATCTTTCTGTCGACAAGCTGTTCGTTGTAATTAATGACCCATTCGCGACAAGCTTTCCGCAACCTGCGTTGCTCTTGCCCCCTACTGAGGGCAAGCCAAGGTCGGACGACGATGAGGATGAGGATGAGGAAACCTTTATATACCCCGGGGCACAAGACGAAAGTATCTCTACGAACGAAATGGCACCGTCCGGTCCGAGCTCTCTCTTCGTGCAACCTGATACTTCTTTCTGGACGCATGAAAAGGAAATGAATCTCTACCTGAGCCTCGTCTCCAGGGTCAACCCCAACCACAGCGAGGACGCGTTTAGCACGGGGTATGATCACTACCTCCGGGACGCGTTGCTCACGCTCGAGGGTCAACAGTGCTTCCAGCTAGACATAGACCTCAAGGAGCGAGAAGAGCTAAAACATCGGCTGAACCCAAGCGACCCAATGCTTGCCTCGCTGCTAGAGTCGCTGAGAAGGTTCTTTGGCAACACACCAGAACTCAACATGGCTTTGACCGGGGTCTTGTCCACGCTCGCCACATGTCCTGATAGGTCACTGGCGGGCTGGCTGACGTACGCTAATTCAGCAGACAAGAACTCGACCGACGACGAACTCTTTTCTTCATTGAGCGGATACAAAGACGACGGCGACGATCGTTCCATAGACTGGCGAGTTGAACACGAGCTGGCCTCCCGGTCGCACCCATCGTCATTATCTACTCTCGGCAACCGCCCTCACCCAGTCATCTATACGATCTTCCACGGACTTGTGTCCCAACTCGAACGCTACCGGCAGCTCGTCGACGACTTCGATCACTTCCTGCAACAACGCCGGCAGGGCCTCCTCTTCTCGGAAAACATGACCGACGCGCTGACCCTTGCGCTCGACGTCGAGTCGAACGTCTTCACCAAGCTCATCTCGCCGTCGCCCGCGGCCGAGACGGCGGCGCGTCCAAAGCCGAAGAGCAAGCCCTCCTCGTTTGTGTCATTCCTCACGCCCCGCAAGCGGCCCACGAAGCAGGGCTCTCTCGACGCGACGGTGCCGCGCGCACGCCATTCGGGCCTCGAGGCCAGTCCCTTCGCGCCGCATTACCAGAAGACTGGCGCGATCGTTGTCGAGCCGTACCTCGCACCTGCACCGTCAGACGGACCCTGGACGCCCCCGCAGCCGAAGAAGTGGAGTGCGGATGAGGCGGACGTGCTCGCGTCGTCCGGGCAATGGGGTGAGGGTGGCTTCTCACAACAGGAGCGGCAGCCCGCCGCGGAGCGGGAGGAGGGCCAGCCGAAGGTCGCACATGTGACGCTGTCGCAGCTGCTGGACAATGTGGTCATCCTGGAAGAGTGTATGAAGGAGCTGGTCGCGATTATGCATGCGCGAAGGAGCTTGGGCATCGACAGCGTCAGATATTTGTAGATGTAAGTGACATTATAGAGATACCATTCTTTTGCTCTTGTCAGACGTGTCATACACTCCTCGGAATCAATCAACTTGGATCAGCACGCATTTCACACTACCACTTCATAGCACCGGACCATGCTACGGACTCCGACGAAACTGTATCGACAACCAGCCATGATTTGAGGACCCGCGACCCGTTCTGATGCTGTCAGGCAAAATAGGCCACTGAATATAGAGGAGCCCGGAGTACACATCCAAAAGTGGCAGGTGTCGTAGTTTGTAAGCGCCCTTCATTTTGCCAGCCTCAATCGCGACGCGACTTGCTTGCGTCCGGTCGACGAACCATAACGCGACACTCATATTTTCAGCCTCACGCTGACCTACATAAATATTGCATCGTTCCCCCCGAGATTGCGCCGCGCTAGCTCTCACTCGCAGTCACCGCAATTCGAGATGCTCACAGTTCGAAGCGAATTTAAAAGGCTCTCAAGTTCAACGAAAACAGTAGCAAGTATAGCGGGATTGTCTAGGGTAGGAATGGGAGTAATTGCTAACATATCCGATAAACATTATACATGGGGGTATGGAATCCTCCTGGGTGATTGATACACACAGTACAGCAAGGGCAAAACGCAAAGCAAGTCCGACAGATTCATCACCGCGCCTTCTTCCCCTTCGCACTCCGAGTCTTCGAAGATGCGCCACTCTCAGGCTTCCCCTTCGACTCTGGTTTCGACTTTGCCGGGAACAGCTTGGCCTGGAGCTTCTCAAACTCGTCGTCGTCAATGTCAGGGGGCGGAGGCGCGCCCTTCCTCGTCTTCTTCCTGGGCGATTCCCGCACCACCTCTTCATCATCTTCGTCAACTTTGGCACGCTTCTTCTTGCCCTTGCTCTTCGTAGGCTCAGGCTCTGAGTACTTGGCCGCGAGGCTGTCGAAGAAGCTGTCCATGTTCTTTCGCTTCTTCAAGATGAGGGCTTGTAGGGCGGATGTATCTTCGTCCTCCTCCTCTTCCACTTTCTGTCCTTTTCCCTTCCCCTTTCCCTTCGGCTGCTTCGCAGTCGCTTTCCCACTGCCGTAGAACTCATCCCAGACACCTAGCTCTTTCGCAAGTTCCTCGGCTTCCGTCGCCTCCTTCTCGCTCTGCTTCTTGCGCACAAGCTTCGCCTTTTCGTCCTTGACGCTCTTCTCCCACGTCTTGAGGGATGGAAGATCGCCTTCCTTAATGAGGTTAGAGATGATAACTATGAAGCGCGCCTCGTCGTCGAAATTCGAGTGTGGAATATGTTCCATGATAGTGTCAATTGAACCGTCGTGTTCGAGGTACGCGGCCTTCAGGTCCTCAACCTCCTCGGGGGAGCCTAATTGACGTGTCAACAACAGCAATAAATACTCAGCCCATATGACATACCTTGATACTCGTTCTTCAGCTCATCTAGCTTCTCTCTGGTAACCCTCTCGAACAGGTCCTCGAAGTAAGCATCCCACCCATCCTCTCCGGGACCGAAGTCCATCCCTTCATCCGTCTTCCCTGTCTTGTCGTACCTCTCCCTCCTCTTCTCATCTCCGAGTACAGAATACGCGAATCCAATCTGCTGAAACTTCAAGGCGGCAACAGCCTTCGCGTCTTCGCCCCTTGCCGTATGCTTGTCAGGGTGGTGTATGAGCGCGAGTTTGCGGTACGCCTTCTTTATGTCGTCCGCGCTCGCCTCTGATGCGAGAGACAGTACAGCGTAGAGGTCGACACTGTCAGGATCTTGGTCGGGGAAGAACTGGGAGATGGGGTCTGGCCTGTCGTCCATGGTCGTGGCTCTGTGAGAGACGCGTTCGTCACGTCACGCGTTCAAACGCGTCCTTAGTCACACGCATGATTGAGTGTGACAAGGCGCGCTTTCCTCCTGGCGACCGTCACGCCGTTCGGCGCGGGTACGACAGAACTTCGGCCAAATGCAAGTGCCTGAGGAGATGAGGATGATGTCGGTCTCAAGCACGGTCAGGTTTTCTCATCCTTCTTTGTCCGTGATGTTCATCTCGTTCGTCTCTACAGTCGCTCTTTTATCCCTCGTTCTGTCCGCCGAGGCCCAGGTGGTCGTCAACGGTCAAATATTCACCAATGGTCTGGCCATCGTAGATGCGCCTCAACCCGGAACGTAAGTCCTCGTATTCCTAAATTTCTGCATACGCCACGTCTCACCGATATACGCAGCACCCTACACGTGGGAGCGACACAGAGTGTAGCTATCGACGTTAGCGGAGATGGACACCTCCCTACCTCGTCTGTGAATCCGGGCTCTACCTCAGACACCCACTTCGACAGCCTCGAGGTGTACTTAGTGTCCTACACAACCTCATTCAATCTCACCGTGTCCTCCGGCACAGGCTTGCTCACCCAAGAAAGCGGTAGCACGGTCAAGCACATCAACTGGCTGATAGATTCTTGCGTTCCGTCCGGCAATTACAACGTTCGTACCCTCCATCATGTCCAGTAGAATTGAGAGTCTAATTGAAACCTCCCGCTCAGCTCACGTTTTACGAGGCGTCGCGAATTAATCAGGATTCGTTTTTCATCATCACACCTCTCCCGTAAGTACCAGTGAGACCCGCAATTCAACAACCATCACAGCCAGTAACCCCTTTCTCTGATTTCTTGCAGGATTGAAATTCAAAACACCGTGTCGGGTGGTCACTGTGCGAATGGTACCAACCCCATTCAGCCGTTCCCGCAGGCCGAGTCGGCGCCATCTCACAGCCCATGGCTCGACGCGAACAACTCGACGTCAAACGTGCAGTACCCGAGCACGGACGCAGCCGTACACTTCGTTGTCTCACGCTTCCTCGCTCTCATGGCTCCTCTCTTCCTGTCTGTGCTTCTGTGATGTAAGACACATACGGGTCTTTGGGTGAATGCAGAGCATACGTACCGCCCACCATCGAGTACGCCTGTTTCGAACAGCTCGCAGGTCATGCCAGTCGACAAAAAACTCAATCCCTACATCCGCATGGTATTCGACTACTCCTAAGCAAAAGCCGTCATGGTGGAATAGTATATAGCGAGGTATAATAAAGTCAAGCAAACTGTCATAAATTATGAAGGCGTAAATTGAGTCCGATATAACCAATACAGCATCTCGTCACGCGTAGGAATGAGGGTGTATACCAGGTCACAATGTGTGCGGAGAAATCGTACATCGAAAGGGCTTCGTCGTCCATCCGGTCCGCGCGGAGGAGCTTCAGGTCGTCGTATCATCGTCTTGGCCAGAGCACCGGTCGAGTCTTGCGTTCTTTACTCTATTGAGATGCGCGGTTGCAGCTGGTGGCCGGCGTTGTACTGCTGCCCCTGTTCTTCGTCGTCGTGGTCTCCTATTTTGTCAACGACAACGGCGGATGAGTACTGCTTTCTCCGCGTAGTGATATCTACAGTCAGGCGAGGGAGGAGGAAAATGAGTAATCACCGAATAGGTCCACCTTCGCGAGCTTGGTGGCAACAGGCTTGTAAGACTGACCGTGCAGCTTTGCGCTCTGCAGTCCCTTATCGAAGTCGGCAAAGCACCGCAGCCCGACCGCGAAGGTCGCGAACAGGAGCAGGAAGGCAACGATAGCTAGATGGACCTTAGAAAACACAAGAAGAAGAGGCCACCAAATGACATACTGAAGACCGTTAGCGTTGCTCGTGTCGTTTGATACTGCTCTTGTGACGAAGGCTCGTAGAATCGAACAAGCTTGTAAACTTCATGCACTGTCAGCAGCTTGTAGTCATCGGAGGCAGTACCGGTGACTTACTAACTGAAAATGACATATGAGTTCGGGCACCCATCTACATGGCGACTGCAGTGAAGACTTACAGTATGTCTCAGCCGCAAGCATCAACGCAAGTGAGATCGACATAAGCCTAAGTGCGATCATGGATGTCAGCCATTTATCATTACAGGAGAGCACATGATGGCATACCACTTAATCTCCCGCTGTACCGCTGTGCCACAGCCAATCAAGAGGAATAGGACCACTGGAATAGCAGCTATTGTCAGACCAAACTCAGCGGAGTTCGTTTGGAGGACAACAATCAGCAGCTATGACGGAGGTCAGTCAACTTAGGCAGGGGCTCGTGTTGCGAACACATACCTGTATTGATACGCCGATGAAGCAGAAGAAGTCGAACTTGAGGAGACAGATAATGATCTGGTAGAATTGGTACATCGCTAATTCGCAGCCGTCAACAACGCAAAGATGGTGATATCATGTGACGAACTTACTCTTCATAGCGGGATTCGCGCCTACAACGTGGAATATTGCCCAACTATCCATCGGATGAGATGGCGACCCGGACACAATGGTGAGACACGTACCCGAACTCGTAATAGAGCTCGCGAATCCAGAAAATCAACGCCAGCCAAGACACGAAAATAATGACGGGCGAGACGATGAGGAATGGCTCGACCGCATGCCATAGTGACCCGGAACTTGTGTCCAGCTGCAAAGAGTTAAAAGAATGCTTCTAGCTCTGCGCAAAAATGACTTACCGGCCGACCCCGTGGGTTGGTTGTATTGGGACGGACAACAGCTGCTCTCGTTTCATGAACTTGAATGGATGCAAACACTACAAGTGCAAGGTGGAAAACTGCGACGCCAAGGCTGGTCAGAGAACGCTCCGGTGTTGCTGCGGGAGTTGATGCACTGACTGAGAATTCCCACTAGCTGGATGACATTACGCAGTCTCAGAGCATCGAAGGCCATGAGCACCTCAAAAATCCTAGTAGTATACTTAGCAGTTCTCCACGTGGATTGAGCGAGAATATCTGACGCACTCTGCCAGGATGAACAAGGCGAGGTAGCATGGCACTGTTTTGTACTGAGAAAGTGAGAGATCGACGTTGTCCTCGACCTGCGCGTAAGATGTGAGCGCGTTGGAGCACGAGAGGAGTGGAGTCACGCACGAAGGCAAAGACTGCGGCAACCATCGCTAGCACCACGAACCCCTCTGCGATTACATGCCATGAGTATCACGCTCCTGCTATCAATAGACCGAATTGAACTGACGTAGGAGGACTTTAGAAAAACAATAAATCAGTCATTAACGTCCAGCGGCGGCCCGCATAACTGCTTACTTGTGACCATAAACCATCGTTGGGCTCTCGTAGACAAAAGCGCTTCGAGGGCCATGTCACTGGGGCGTTGAGCTAATGCTCTCGACGGTGCCGTAGGCAATAGAGGACAAGCGGATAAGAGATGGAGGGATAGAAAGCGAAGGTTGAGTGAGAGTCGGAAGGTGAGGGAAAGATGGATATGGACGACCGGTCGGCAAACAGACGCGGGATGGCTAAAGAATATGAAACACGCGCCGAGCCTCCTTCCACCGCCACAATGGGGCGATGCCAGAAAAGGAAGGCGGGTACATGCTACCACTACAGCCTCATCTTGTAAAGACTTGTATACACGGACACAGCTTGAAGACCACAGGTCAAAAATCTACCCCCGCACGCACGCTCACCGCAACTGCCTCTGCTACCTCTAATTCTTCCCGCCACAGCATTTCGACATTCTCTTCCACCCAATTGGACGGCCTTTCCGGGTGTTTCGAGCGACATGACACAATTGCAGCAGTTGCTCGAGTCGAAACTTTGTCACATATCTGCAGTAGACCATTCCGCCACGCTTTCTCGTTCTCTGCAGAAACGATCTCAGCCTGTCCCACAAGTACCAATCTCCATGATTCACACGCCTCCTCGAACTCGCGTCCGGTGTTCCCAGGGACCGCATGTAATAGGCGCAACGCCGACATGAGGCGGTACGACGGGTATGCCGGCGGAGGGCGGGAGTGCATCGTCCAATCACTGGCAGGTCGATGAAGACAGCAAGCAAGTATATTAGTGCAAAAGGGGTATGTACATAGAATGTAGCTGTACCCCCAATAGCCTTCTTCCTCTAGAACATCCTTGAGCATCTGCCCTGCGACGCCCCGACTTGCGATTAGGTCTTCCATGATATCCTGTACATCGACTTCGCCATTGGATTTTCCTTCATGACATGCACCCTCGTTCCACGAGCTGACAAACCCATACTCCACGAACAGGGTGCGATTGGCGTGGCCTCCATACCGCAAGTAGAGCTCCTCGTCTTTGCATACGGGCGTAGCACTAGATGCAATGAACATGTAGTCCCCAGCAAAGCCGTTATTGCCGCGTTTTGACGAACCAGGCGCCGAAGGGAATAGTGTAGACGGCAGAACTGGTATGATGTGTGTGACATCCGGTACATGGTTCGCGAAGTCAAGGACGGGACATAGGGTCAGATTCTCCGGTGCTGAAGCGGTTGGGTTCAATTGATAGTAGATGCAGCGGGTGTTGACTACGCCGTTCATTAATCAGCAAAGCATTTTACGTCTGTGTACGCAGCCCAATTACTAACCTATCAGCCATGCCCACAGAAAATCTTCTATTAGGGTAACGTGGTCTGTACGGAAGTCGTTGAGCGTCAGCGTATGCCCGGATGACTTCTGGACTAGCTCAGGCTGCACTGTCTGAATACAGCGTTAGATTATATAGGAGCTGGATGAAGAGACGTACTATATATTCCACGACAGCCTTCCAGTCCGTCTTGAATGTACGGACTTGCTTCTCCAGAGCAGAAGACACTATCGGAGGAAGGGAGCTCAATAGCGTCATTTCCGCCGTGTTTGCACGGTGTAGATGATTGCGAACAGCCCATGTAACAGGATGAGTGTCAAACTCGTGTGGCATAGTTGAGATGTATGGACCGAATGTTGGATCACGTGAAGTGCCTTCTTCTGTTGGCCGGTGCAGCAGTAAATGCAAGGAAATAATCTGCGTTGCCGTCAGCGGTGGATTGGTAGTAGAGAGGCCGTATATTGTAGACAGAGTTTTAGAATTAATCATGGCAGTGGACGGGATTGTGAATAAAGTGCTTGAAGGCTGAACCAATGAGTTTGTATTTTGGCACTGTACTACACATGTTCTCACCGAACACGGTTCCAGGGCAAACAAACCATACCCGGCACCTGAGAAACAATGGGTGGCTGAGGGTTGAGAACGTTGAGATGCAACAAGACCGAAATCGTACCTTCCACTTTTCTGCGCTCGACGGAGAGCCCGCTCGGGCCTACATCCATCCCATGCTCATGCTGCAGCCACTTGAGCAGTCTGATCCACTTCTCGTCGTTGTCGGGAGCTGGGACGACGCCCGCGACGGACGGGAGAGGTCCACGGCCTTCCGACCGCATGCCGAGATGATAACAGTCCAAGTGAGAGTTCGCCATCCTTGCTCACACCCGCGCTACACCGCGCGGAACTTTCACCCACAAGAAACCCAAATTCAATAAACGGCGAGTCATGTACGAGAGCACGATCGCCCATTATCAGATTGATTTGACGAGAATTTGGAAAACTATATAGTGACCGTGGCGTCCCTGCTGTTCAGGACTGTCTCCCCACTCAGGACCCTTGCGTTCGCTGCGAGGACACACCACATCCCACTCTTCAGCTTCACCACTAACCGCACCATGTCTGTCTTCAGCTCCGCTCGCCTCTTGGGCAAGACTGTCCTCATTACCGGCGCGAGTGCCGGCATCGGTGCTGTACGTGTCCTGCCTCAGTGACCAGACCCTGTGCTGACTGCCCCCCAGGCGACGGCGATCCTATTCGCCAAAGTGGGTCAAGAGGTTCCTGCGGCCGGCCACCTATGATTGACATACACACCACAGGCAGGCTCGAATGTGATCCTGTGCGCACGGCGTGCAGACCAGCTCAAGTCGGTCGCAGACGCGTGCGCCGCTGCACACAAGGAGGCGGGCGTGCAGGCCGGGGGCAAGTTCGCGGCCGTCACGTTGGACGTCGCCGATAAGCAGCAGGTCGCTACCTTGTTCGACCGCGTGCCCGCGGATCTACGAGAGGTCGATGTCCTTGGTACGCTCGCGCGGTTCATTAGGTGACCTCTTGCCTGACGCTTTGCAAGTCAACAACGCTGGCTTCGTCCTCGGAGTTGACAAGATTGGCGAAATCTCAGATGCGGACTACGAGGCGATGTTCCAGGTCAACGTGTTCGGTCTCATCTCGGTGACCCAGCTACTCGTCCCCCGTGCGTCGCTTCACAACCGACCTGCAGCGCGATACTGAGCGCATCCCACAGGTTTCAAGGCGAAGAACGCGGGTCACGTTATCAACCTGGGCTCCGTTGCCGGCCGCGAGGCCTACGTCGGCGGTGGCATCTACTGCGCGACAAAGCACGCAGTACGGTCGTTCACGGGCACGCTCTTGCGCGAACTCGTCAACACCAACATCCGTGTAACAGAAATCCAGCCTGGTCAGTATATCTGCGACGTGTCCCACTTTACCAGTACTAACGAACGTGATGCAAAAGGGATGGTCGAAACTGAATTCTCCATCGTTCGATTCCGCGGAGACACATCTGCTGCTAGCAAGGTGTACGATGGCCTACAACCCCGTAAGTCGGAGAGCCGAAGCTGCGTCCCGCCAGAAATCTAACCAGTCTTTCATAGTGGTTGCCGAAGACATTGCAGAGGAGATTGTCTGGGCAGCCGCCCGTCCTCCCCATGTCAATCTCGCCGAAGTCTACGTCCTCCCTGTGAACCAAGCCTCGCCGACCATCAGCTACAGGGGCGGAAAGTAAATATATGATTGTATACAGAGAGATAGGGTGTACTAATAAATGTACGGATGGTGTAAATTGAAGTGCTACGTCCCATTTACAAATCAACAGCAAGCTGTAAGATGTTAAAGTAAGCGGTGACAATACTGGTGCTGCACACAATATATCACAGTGGCAAAGACAGATAGATATTCAAGGAGAGTAAGTATATACGTGGTCTGCTTCAGGATCGTGACTTCTTTGATTTGCTTCGTGTCGGCTTCGGTGCTGGTGCTGGTGGAGGTTCGGGAACGGCTGCCGCATCGTCCTCGTACACGAACTTCTTCACGACGATGTTTTCAGGGCGAACGTTGACTATCGGAGCATCAGCGTTCAACACGTTGCCCATCGTATCGAGAGGAAGTTTCTGTCGAACTAGATGAGTGGACGCGAACTTTGTCTACAATATGAGAATTTACCTTCGCAGACGGCGCTAACGCACCCCTCTTTGGTACAACATCATTTGTATGTCTCTTGGGCTTTGGAGGTGTATCGTCGAGATACACAGTGGTAGCCAGACCATGGTCCCATTTGACTCTCTTCTCGTTCTTCGACTCCAAGTTTTCGCCCTGTCCATCGTCGAGGCGCGTTCTCTTCGCAGGCCGCTCCGGCCTCTCAGGAGTCTCAAAGTCCTCATCCTCTCCAGGCCCTCTCCGATGCCTCCGCGGTGGCTCCTCACCACCAGTTTCTGCGCCACTCATATTGACGTCCGCATCGTCGCCCTGCTCGGCAGCGTCTGCGTCGAGTGAATCACCCTCCCCAATCGACCTCCGCGCCCGCCGCTCGGCTCTCTCCTGCCGCTGCTGCGCCAGTTCCTCCCGCTGACGCTCGAGCGACGTGCGCACCTTGGTCGTCGGGCTGTCCGGCCGCTTGCCATCCTTTATGACGACCTCCATCTGGATCTCGGCGACCTGCTTCTGGTTTCGCTGCGTGTTCGTCGTCGTGAGCGACTTGAGCGCGAGCGCCGTCATGCCCGAGAACACGCTGTTGTCCGAGAGCACGATCGTCGGGCGTCGGCGGGTCTGCGCGCGCGGCGCGGCGACCGTGCCAAAGACGTCGGTTGTGTTCTGGGCGGATTTGCGTGAGCGCGTCGTGCGCCGTAGCCCTTGTGAGGACTCGGGTTCCGACTCGACATTGATACTGGGCTGGAATGGCACCGAAGGCAGTGGGACGGTTGGCTGGATGGACTCGGCGGCCTCAGATTCTGGCGTTGAAACGGTTGCTTGCGGAAGGTTCGTAGTATCTGTGGGAGCATCGGCCGCTTGCTTAGAGGTTGGTGTTGGAGGTGGTGGGCTAGGCTGAAGTGAGGCCCGGATCGTAGGCGGGGACTGAACGACATCCATAGGCTTGTTTGGCGGGGAGCGGGGAGGACTCTTCGGTTTCTTCTTGTCTATCACCTTCCGCATTCGGATCTTTCCTTGCACAACAGTAGGGCCAGGGCTCTCTACAGAACCGGCTCGCGTCATAGGCGAGCTGTCACTGGTCTTCGCACGATGTTTTGGTGCGGGAGGCACCTTCCGTACAAAGATAGGTCGCACACCTGATGGCGAGGCTGTTGACTCCTCGGTGTCCCGCTTCCTCTTAAGACCAGGCGACCCCATGTCATTGGCGATTGGTCTGGCAGAGCGGCTTGCTACCGTCCGAGGTCCAGGGCCTGCTACTGCCTGCGAGACATTGTCTTCCGAGCCACTGCTGATCTCGACAGGCTTTGACATGACTTTGCGTACCATGCGCATGGGTCGCGCCTATTGAGGTGGAATGAACGGATGAACACCAATCCTCCATATGCATAACACTCACAGCAGGAGGAGCAGGCGCCGCCGAAACAGTTTTCTTGGGCAGTGTGGCTGCAGGTTTGGGGATTTGTTTGACCCCGCTCGCTGCAGTGGGTCGTACATACGGTTTGGACCCTGGCCTGGGGATCTTGCTTTCGGTTTTACCTGTTGGGGGTCGTAGAACAATGGCAGGCTTAGAAGGCTGGGCTAACCCCTGGGGCTGAGGCTCATCCATCTCCTGGATGGACGGCGGGATGCTGAAAGGGAGCGTCGAAGTAGATGGTTCATTCGAAGCTTGCGAGGATCGCACAGGAACGTGCTGAGTAGATGTGAGCTTCTTGAATATGTCGCCACCTTTTGGACCAAGCTGGGCAGGCCGAGCGAGGTCTGCCGACATACTCCTCTGAACCCTATGGACTGCCGGTTGTATCGGGTCTTCAGACAAACTTCGTGCATGTGTTGATTTGACGGGCGACGCGGGGCGACCAGAAGGCTTTGCGGGAGACTGTAGAGACGACATTGCTTGAGCATGGGCAATGGGAACTCTCTTTGCTGGGCTGCGAAGCGAGTCCTCCGGGGCTCGCGGCTTGAAAACCGGTGCTCCCAGGAAAGCAGCTTGGAAACCAGTGGCGCCAGAAGTCTGCCCGCCCCGTACGGCAGAAGGCTTCACGGGGGATATTATTCCTTGACCAATAGCTTGCGAGATGGGAACTCGGCGTGCGGGTGTGCGAGTAACGTCACGGGCTGGCTGTGATAAAACGCCGTTGCGGATTGGCGTTGACGGACGCACATGCGTGTCCACAGCAGCGGGAGTAGCGTCGACTGGCGTCGTAGGGCGCTGCTCTTCGTTTGAGCGCTGGTCTATAGGCTGCATAACACCTACGGCGGGTGTTGTAGGTTCTTGAGCAGAGCCTGCGGGCAGAAGCTGCATCAACAAGTTCGTAGACGTTGGCGATAGCGAGCCCAGACGTTGCTGCGCCTCCGGCCCCTTGCCTTTGCCTTTATCGTCGGCCGGCAGAGCATTCAATGTAGGAGCTGGCAATTCGACGTCCTCCAATACGATATCAACCAAATTCTTGCCGGGAGATTCCTGCGGAATCTCGACGAGATCGACCTTTTCGTCATCTTGCTCTTTGACTTTGATTTTTCTTCGTCGGGCTGGTCCCACTTCAATCTTCGGCTGAGACGGACTTGATTGAGCAGAATCGGGCAACTTTGATGGAGAAGTTAGAGGTAAGAAGTATGGTGAAACACTTCGGCGAGGTCTAGTGGATCTGCGGAGGGGCGTGTGCAGAGCGGGCTCAAGGAGCGTTGCAGGAATTGATGTCTCCTCAGGGTTTTCGAGGGCTACAGTGGAAACTTGTGGTGATGATGGGGCTGTGACATCCTTAGGCTCGCTAGATAGCGCAATGAGGACTTGTGCTTCCTCGTCAACAGACGCAGTGTCTTCATGACTTGGCGACTTCAGGTCTGCAAGGAATAGGTCGCCCTCTTGAGCTGCGTTGGGCGCGCGAGCTACCTGCTCGAAACCTTGGGGTGGACGGAGAGGTGTGGAAGCAAGAAGGTCATCGACAGTGTACGGTGCGCCTAAGGGAGGGGTCGCCGGCATGAGCTGAACAGCAGGAGTGTCGCTAGGCAAGGCGGTGGTGAATGAATCAAAGTTGATAAGGTCCGTTTCATCAAAGTGCCCTCTGGGTAGGGAAGCTGGTGCGCTCGAGCCTTGTGGTTGCTCATTGGCTGCTGCTTTCCCGACAGGGTCAAACGCACCATCCGTGTCCATCTCAGCGTCAGAGTCAGCCAAAGAGGGCCCTGCATCCGTCACGAGCTGGAGGAACTCGTCTTCATTATGCAGTGGACGCGGGCTTGCATGAGGGCTCGGTGGTGGCGAAGGGTTATCCCAGGCTCGCATGACCTTTGTAGCAAGAGCAGACGGTGGCTCTGTAGCGTATAGGTGAGCCCTACCAAGCTTTTAATATCTAGGCACACACCTTCAAGAACGTCATCCGTTAGCATGGGCGTGTCGGGTCGAGAGAGGTCGGATGCCATAACATCATTTGGAGAACCCTCGCCGTCCTCGCTCTGCGACACCGAGTCCGCATGATGCCTTGGAGACCTTCGAATGGGAGTGTTCTGTAATGAGTCCCGGGCACGAGTAAGCCTTCTTTCTGCGGGTTGTATGGGTCCGAAGTAGACTCGGGAGGTGGAGGTGTTCACGGCGTCGCTGTCGGATGAGGTACCAGGCGAACTTGGGCCGCTTTCGACGTTGGACGCGTCAGCAAGTGCCTCACCGTTCATGCCGACCTGGACACTGGTGGTGGCGCGAAGTGAGCGAGAGGGAGACTGAGCTCAGGGCAACGCCAGAAACTGGGTCAACATCCGCACCGCGCTGAAAGCACGCGAGTCGGAGCCCACGTGGTGTCGGCGTTTATCGCATCATGAGCGCCTGTTGTTAACTGGTCGCAGCCCATGACATGACGGTGGACAGTACTCGCGCGGATTACTTATCATCAGCTGGTAGCCGCAACATAAGTAACTCTTTGCGCAACTCCTTGCGGGAGCGCACACACCCGATCACTTCGAGGATGCCGTTGCGCTGACAAAGCAAGATTTTTAGACGATACAGCATTTAGGTTTGCCATGCAGCCGTTGATTACGTACGCCCCTCACTTTGACAATCATTCTGTTTCACTGTTTCAACACTCCCATACGTATAAAGGATCGCGTGCAGGGGGCACGCCGAGCTGCGTTCCTTGTTAATTACTTAGCCTTTGCCATAAGCCGCGCTGCTCAACATGGCTCGAACATGTATGGCCTGCAGGTGCGCGCTTTGCTCAGGCTACTACTAGATGTCGGCCTAATCTGAGTATGACTGACGTATTCTCTTCGCAGAGCTAGGAAAATGGTAGGCATATATCACTGAGATAGCAATCCTTGTGCTGAATATCTCAGCGATGTGATGGCGAGACCCCCGTCTGTGGACCTTGCTCGCGAGCTCGAAAGCCCGTAGAGTGTACCTATACCGACACAACGGCTATCCAGCGCAAAGCTGCTCTTCTGCAGAAAGGGGCAGCATGTCTACCATGTAGGTTGGTGGTATACTTCACGTCGTACTAAATTCTGCGCTGAAATTCCTCTTCCCAGGCGCAAGAAGAAGGTCTGCAATCTGGACCAAGCCAGCCTTCTTCTTTGCCCCTGCTGACTTACTGCTTAGAAATGCGACGCCGAACGTCCATATTGTAACACTTGTCATGCCGCTGGCAAGGAGGCCGAATGCGGATACGACGAGGAGGTCAGAGAAAATCTTACCATCGCCCTTCTGTCCCGCAATCGAGAGCTAGAAGAGCGCCTGGCATTGTACGAGGCTCGAGGACAACGCATGTCGCAACCCCCAACCGCGCTCATAGATGCATCGTTGGACCGTGCTATACACCTAGAGTGGCCTCCAGAAATTTCATCTTCGTTGGTGACAGGGACGGCCAATGGTACGTCCACACATGTAGTCCGCATCACTGCGCCCGACATTGACTGTCTCAGATTCACCTTCCATCAGCGTGGGCGAGTTGAGCTCCTCTAGCTCCGATTCATCACCATCATCTCATTCCACTTCCTCCCTGAACAATTTCGCACGTAGTCTTCTGTCTGACATAGCACCGCGCCCGAGTCAAGGTACAGGGCTTATATGCCAGAACACGTTTGAGCTGTACGTTTTGCAGCCTATTGATCGCGTAACTTAGCTCACCTTGGACCACCAGCCGTTCTCTATTCTTGAACCATCAGACTCAGATTGGGTTCTATCTACGCGAAGCCAAATGGCAAGCAGTCAAGAACGGGGACTTTTCAGGTCTCGTGGTTCACCGCGGCTTGGTGCACCTTTCGCAACTTCTCGGCAGCCTGTTATGGCGAATACACCATAAAACTGAGGTCCTTGTCCTTTCCGAGGCCGTCGAGATGCAAAACCTCTTGAACGCGCTCGAATACCCTCCGGATCCCGCTACCCTGGTCATGATGTATACGGTCCTGGCTTGGTATCACCTATACGAACGAAAGCTCGAAATAGGTCGACAATACTTGTCGAAGGCAGTGGATGTCATCATGCTCAACAACCTCCAATTCGCGATGCAACCCATCGATGTCATGCTCAGCTTGGAGGAGCCCGACGAAAATACCAAAGAATATCTCACATCCATGTGTCAACTCCTTTACATGGACAAGGCTGCAAAGATAGTGCTGCAAATGGCACCGCTCATGGACGCTACATTTGATACGCAGTTCAGGACTTTAACTGTAAGTCATCGCATCCTTGCGGTCCTACGACTGCTGACAATCATCTAGTTCATTCAACCATGGCTATCCAAACGTTCGGTCGTTATAATGCGGTGCAAGAGTATTATCCTACTTCAAGACTGCATGCGGCTGTCTCGTATGCGCGCAGATGCGATGCTTGGCTCTACGTCCCGCATCTTGGAGCACACGGCGTTGCCCCCCGAATGGTACACTCAGTACTGGGAAACGCTAGAAGACGTGACACAACACGTTGCCCTCCTATACCCTCAAATGCTGCAAGCCAGCCTTTGTGCGGACCCTCGCCACGGGCTTTGCCTCAAGGTCTGCATCATCGTTGCGCTAGCGGCTCAGGTGGAACTGCATCGCATGCCCGGCTCCTACCACGCTGAGTCGCGACAGAAGTCGTTGAGCGCGATCTTGGAAGTGATCACCCTCACCAAGGGGCTGAAAGGCGATGATTATGACATGCTCGAGCCTATTCTTGGGGTGCGTTTTGCCCGGATTACTGGAAATATAGTACTGATGTCACTGGTTAGATCTGTTTCACTATCGTTGCAAATGCGCTGCGCGGAGACCACGACCTTCTCCTCGAAATTTCCACACAGGGAACCAGTGGCAATAGCGATAGCGATGAGAGGGACAAGGAAGCCTTCTCTGTGCTCATCGATTCTGCGACTCGACTTTCAACAAAACTTCCATACGTTGGTACGTACTCTCTCGTTCATGCTCGGAAGATGGCCTCTTATGTCTACTCCCAGAGAACGCACTGCGGACGTTGCATGACATCGCCTCAAATATCACCTCAAATACCACCCCAAACAAATAGATACTGATTTCTTTGCCAACCTCTGGTCGCCATGGATATGACGTGGATTGTGGCCTTCGGAGGCCTGTATGTATAGTCTGATAATCTACCATACGCCGTTGTATTTCTCGCTCTTGTAAAACCACTGTTCTCCAGCTTCATGAATCATCGCCCATGCCTGCGATTGAATCTCGATACGAGAGACGGCGCTCCCGATGCGCTACCGCCGTGAGCTCATGTTAGCATCGACCTCGACGACGTATCGGCTGATTGCCAACATCTTGCCATGATGAGTAACACATGTGTCTACGCCCGTGTTTCCGTCCGGCCAGCACCTAGCTCTCGACGCGAAGGCGCGTGCGTCGTCTGTGGAATAGCGCAGCATGGGACTTATCGGCGCTGCTCTGCTCTTCGTGCTTGACACCATGGGCTCTCTCATTCGTTGGCTGTTTCGCCTCAACGACACCCCGAAGCTCATCTTCCCGCCTTCAGTCGCAACCGTAACCGTGCGGAAGTCGAACAAGTCGGAGGATGTGGCAGACGTGTCGTTGCAAGAGTTGGTGGAGACGCGTTGTCCCAGTCTGCACAATGAGTTCCGCCCAGCGTGGTGGCTTCCGAGGTGAGTACTCGCCACATGTTTACACGTTGTCCTAGAGCCCGACGCGTGTTATAGCGGTCATTTGCAGACTTTCTACTGTGTGATGGGTGATTTCTCGAAAGTGGATGTGGTGAATTACGACAGGTCAGCAGCTGCAGCTTCAGGCTGGCTGCCGGACAGTCTATTTACGGGGAAATTACAGGACCCTACTACGAACACTCGATGGCGGAACAATGTGGGTGCATGGGACTGCCTCGAAATCATCGTTGTCATCCCGCAAATAAAGCTGACCTCTTGGCTAGAGGACTGGACTTCACGCCGGTGGGCGATCAGTCCCATTTTCAGAAGGATACTCCGGTCATTGTTGTATTGCACGGTCTAACAGGAGGTACGTGCCGTGCGGCTGCGATAAAGCGTTGTTGCTGAACGTTGCGCTGCTTGCAGGATCGCACGAGTCCTATGTGCGGGCGATTCTCGCGCCAGCATGTGCTCATCCGGAACAGGGAGGCCTCGGATACCGAGCTGTGGTAGTCAACTTCCGAGGATGTAAGTCTCGACCATTCCGTGTTTTCCCTTTCGCGCAACCCAGAGGGTGCGTACACGTTGCGTGATGCTCCATTCACAAACCGTCCGCTCTCGCGCTGCTGGATGGTCGGACTTACCGAGAGATCCAAGTCCTCCGCCTCGATCGTTACCCAAAGGCATGCGGAGATTGACCGAGGACTAACCTCCATTAGGACGCGACTGATCAGCACGCCACAACGCCTCCCTGGGGTGGTCGACGCGCGATCCATACATCTCACTTCTCAGTCAATGTGTCACTTTGAGCTGATTTACAAATCGGTCAAAAACGACGCACTGCCCTTGCATGCCCGTCGTATGTCGCACGAAAGCTAATTAAATATCGACTGCAATAGGTGCAGGCGTACCTCTCACCACACCACAACTGTACTCCGCCGGTCACACCGACGACATCCGCACCGCCTTGCTGTATATCTCCTCTAAATATCCGGACGCCCCGCTTCTCGGTGTGGGGTTCTCCCTTGGAGCCAACGTGTTAACACGCTATCTTGCTCAAGAAGGCGAACGGAGTCGTCTTTCCGCGGCGTGTGCTATAGGATGCGTATGGGGCTCTCCTATCCTTGATATTAACGCTGACATAATCCGCATAGCCATGGGATCTGGTCGCAAATAGTGTTCGGTAAGCGTGCAGTATCTGGAAATGCCGTCCTAAGATCGTAACTGTCTTACCGCAGACTTCGCACCAACTGGTGGAGCCGCCAAGTCTACTCAAAGGGGATGGCATCGAACTTGAAAGCACTCCTCCAACGCCACATAGCTGCGTTTGAGGCGCACCCTAATCTTGAAGTGACCAAGGCAATTCCTCAGGTGTTCCAGAGTTCGTGGACGCGCACCACGCTTCAACAGTTCGATGATACCATCACCCGTATCGCTGGAGGATCTTCTCCCCCCTTTCCTTTCCCGACCGCTGAGGATTACTATGTTTGGGCCTCCAGCCACACCATGCTCGGCGATGTTCGCGTCCCTCTTCTGGCACTGAATGCGGAGGACGACCCCATTGTCACGGTTCTGCCGGTGCATGTAGAAGGTATCGCCATGAGCCCCTGGGTTGTATTCAGCACCACCAACGGCGGAGGGCACCTGGGCTGGTTCGAGGACGGATCCCAGCCTGCGCATCCTCTCCGTTGGTTCCGGAGGCCAGTTCTGGAGTGGCTGAAGGCCATGGGGGACGACGTGGTTTTACCGAAGGTTTCAGCACGGCCATTACTCGAAAAGGACGGGTGGATCATGGAGGAAGGCAGAGACGACCTTGGATGCCACGAGATCTCGGGAGGAGGACGTGTTGTCGGCGCTGAGGGTGAAGAAGGCCTATTGGCTGGGCTGTAAACTTTGCGGACAGGTGTCCGAGCATGCCAGTATTGTACTGGTTAGACTGGTGGATAGTACTCACATCACGTAGACAGAATGCCCTTGTATACAAATACACTTTACATAGCTTTTGCCCACGCGTCCGCTGTAGCACTATCAGTCGCTATCGCTAAATGTGACTTGGACCTCGTCCTCATCCTCATCCCTGATCTCTCTCTCGTACTGGCTAACATCAACAGATACAGTGCCTTCTTCGAGAAGACCGTCATCTGAGATCGCCAGATTCCTGTCGCGCTCGAATAATTGACGGCCTACACAAAAGGTTAATCCGGGGGACGGTGATAGGCACCAATAAGCCAACCTGTTAGCCTCGTTCCGAGTTTCTTATACTCCTCGCGCTCTTTGACACTCATGCCCTTCATCTTCTCCTCATCCTCTCGAGCCTTCTTTCCGGCCATCTCCTTGTCAAATTTAAGCTTCCAGGCCATGAACGATTCCAGTGAGACGGCAGTGCCTCGCGTCTTGGCTTCCTCCGCCTAGGGGATCTTAGTACGGAATGTCGAATGTAGGTACGTGAACTGACCTCCAAGGCTAGCCTTTCCTTCTCCGTCTCTTCGTGCCGCCGCTTCTCTGCTCTTGTGTGCACGAGAATCGCGAGTTGCTCACGTAAATGAGAAACAAGCGTGAAGGTCATTGCCATGCCGAGGTTTTCTTCGCCCTTCATGAAGATCGTTCAGGATCCCAAATTGCCAGTGTGCCTAGATTTGACTAACCACTTTATGAAGCTCCTGCTGTAGATGCTGTATCTCTTCGTCTTCTAGCTCACCCTCTAATGGCTCCATCACCAGCTCGGGAAGCGCGTCTGGGTATCCCTCAGGGTATCGGACGTCCAATGTCAGCTTCACTGAAAAATAGCGTCAGAAGCACGGTTTGGGTACGGCGGGTTGGTCTCACCAGTTTCCTCGCCGTCCTCGACCTCTTCCGGTTCGACCTCTATGCGTATTT
The DNA here is from genome assembly GCA_000832265.1 of Phlebiopsis gigantea 11061_1 CR5-6. Classification (NCBI taxonomy): domain Eukaryota; kingdom Fungi; phylum Basidiomycota; class Agaricomycetes; order Polyporales; family Phanerochaetaceae; genus Phlebiopsis; species Phlebiopsis gigantea. The sequence continues at coordinate 158,326 of KN840470.1, read as the reverse complement.
CATTTTCGGACAGCTCTTTGGATGTGCTCAGCTAGATTGGGATTGCACAAGTGGGCGTGAACGAACTGGAGAGTTCTGTCGGATAGATCGATTCGAGGACCTGTATAAAGGCGTTCGACTAGTATCTAACATATCGCTAAACAAGCATACCTCGAATTCTTCTGCGAGCGTGTCTGAAGACATGGTGGTTAATCAAGCGAAGCAGTGAAGCGCGATGTCCGGGGTCCGTGCAAAACATCTCGGGCTACCCTTGCGGCGCCTCCGCCGAGTTCATTCGCGAACACCGACTCGATACGGAACCCCCTCGAGCTTGCTGGTCTCTTGCCTCCCTCTACGTGTCCCGGGAGAAGAGACGGCTTTCCAGGATGCTCTCTATACTTGCGCGCCAGTCTACAAGTGCTCTGAGGAGTCCGCGGCCGCTATCCGCCGCGACATATCTACTCGCTTCGGTCTGTAGGAGGAGCATTTCGACCCCCAGCGAGCTACCGCCCCGACCGCCTACGATGTCTCAAATTGAGCTTCGCGACGCAAGGGATCCCAACACTTGGCTACATGTCCAAACTCTTCAGAAAACAGCCAGTGACATGACAGCGCAGGAAGCCTGGGCAAGGCGAGAAGCCAGAGTGAGCATACTGGATCCCCCTCAAAGCACCTGGAGCGGTACATGCACTTCTATCTCCCGCTACCGAAGGCTAAATCGCCTCGTTGTAGGTCGCAGTGTCCCGGTTAACCAGCAGGAACCTCTGCACAGTGCGTTTTCAAGGCTCAGCAAGATCATGAACAGGAACAACGTCCCGCGAGAGCTCTTCTTGACTCGGCGGCATGAAAAGAAGGGTGTGAAGCGAAGAAGATTAGTAAGCGTCCGCTGGAGGAGAAGGTTCGCTCACGAGGTATGTTCCGTGCCGTTGCTTGTCATGTCAACGTACTGAAGCAGCTGCAGGTGAGGAAGAAGGTGCAGCTTGTGAAGGAGATCCGTGCTCGTGGTGCATGAGGATAGACTGCATTTATTACGGCACTGCGTACACTATCTATCTTTCTTACCCCGCATGGATGAGAACATAAGCGTGTGGTACGCGGCCGTTGTGTCGCGAAGAGGGTCGTCGTCGCCCCAGGCCAGCTACGTGGCTTGGTCGCGTAGGCGGAGATACCGTGAAATTCGCGAAGAGAGCGCGATACAGTAATGTGTTCCCTTTAAGCTCTCCCAGACGCTCATGACGCGCCGTGTGCCCTCGCTCATAGGTCCAAGTCCGGCTACACCCAAGACATCTCCAGCGCGAGTGCCAACGGCTGAACACACGCCTCCGCCACGCCCCTGCCTCGTGCGTGCAGCGCGAGCGAACGAGGACAAAGTTGATTGATTTATCCTTCACTTGTCTAGACGCCTCGGCCTTCAGCTTGTTCAGTGAACGCGCAAGAATATCTTTTTACCCGTGATGGCTGCGGCGTCGCAGCCTCCCCTTCTTTCTCCATGCTCACTTCCCAGGACATGTTGCCAATCAGCCAGCCCCGCCTCGCTCACTTTGGGGCGGATGGACGCAACCCATACCCACCCCATCACCGAACGCACCGATCGACTGACAGGACATTCATGGTTTCACGCGAGGCCTAGGATTTGGTGAGCTTGCCCTGAATACACGATGGGTGTAGCGAGGGGCCCCGCACGCCTCGATGCCTAGGTCAGCCGAATTTTGGGCGTGGATGAGGTCAACATGCAATCGCTTCTGCAAGTAGCGGTGCCTCGCTTTCCATCTGTTGATGATACACATTTCCAAGTCGCACATATATATAGGTGACCTGTCGCTCTGGTTTGTGGCACAACTCCCATCTGTATCATACATACCTAAGCTAAATCTATATCCTCCGTCTATTACTGCACGACAATATGTGCCACAATGTGAGTCGCGATATTCTCGTTTATCGCTCGCTCACTCACCATATGTCCCGTTAGATTCAAGACGGTCGTTACCATACCGCTTGCCACCACTTCATCGCGATGTCCACCCGCGTTCAGGACTGCATGCAGCCCATCTGCTTGTTCAGTGCACGCCATATTCACCCAATAGGTACGTCCGCTATCACTCTTGCGGTGCATGCGCGTGACGATCGCTCACACTACTCCGGCTATCTAGGTTGTAAGTCATCTGCCTGCCATAGGTTGATGTCTCCGCCGCAGCGCAACCCGATCAGGATCAGCGACTCCAAGTGCGCAGATTGCCTCATGAGAGAGCGTGATGGTATGATCGGCTACGTTTAAAGCTGGCCTTCGTCGTACCCATCTCACGACTTGCATGGGGTCCCGTTTGCTGCGATTTAGGCAGAACAAAATCTTGAACGCGAATGTTCTGCCCATCTTTGTATTCTTTTTATCCTGCGGCGCTAGCGCCTATTACCACGAGCCAATTCTCGACTCGGACCAGCTCGGACCTCTATTTGCTTGTGTATCTCTGTAACTTATCGCCTCATTAGTGTCTTTCTATGCCCACGGACACCTCCTGCTTCCTCTATCATACCGTATGCGTCTTATATGTCTCCATGTACCCGTACTTTACGCTCTTGTAGTCGATCTATGTTCTAGCTTGCATCGAGCTATATTAACGATCTTACCATCTTCGGCGCCTACTAACGAATGGAACCCAATGCGGTATTCCTTGATAGTTCAATCCCAGCGACTCCGTGTGTCGCCGACGAGGGCACCTTGTAGCAACCCGCTTCAACGGCGACCGACTACCGCCCCTTTGCGTTGTTCTTCGCGAGGTATATCATGATCTATGTACACAGTGCTTCTACTGCTCGAATCTCACCATCCTCCACCACTTCCCCGTACCTTGAGTCACGATTATCAAGTGAAGTAGAACATGGTTAACATTCGCGGACTGGTAGCCGCAAATTCTTCGAAGTGGTTCGCCCTCACGGCAGCTCCGGGCACAAGCAATCTACGTCTCTACCTACATGAAGCGACCTTACCTCCTCTGGAATATGGGTCAGGTTTCGCCGCGTTGCCTGTCCCCGACTGCAAGAGCCATGCCAACCACCTCAATGTCCAAGACGAGATGTGGCGCCGGTTGAGGGTCATGGACAGGCTGATTCTCGATGTGTTCAACGAAGATATCGGAGATTGTAAGTACCTCTCATCATACGCGAACTGTTGCTCATACTGTAACCTAGTCGTGAGCACGCTGATACCCTCCACAGCTGTCGGGCGCGACTGGGACCCAGTCTTAGGCGAGATGCTCACAGTACCATGTCCATCATATTTCCGTGTCGAGAACAAAGACATGTGTTATGCTTTGGACTTAGAAAAGTTGGTAACTTCCTCCGTGCGGTATCGTCGTAGATCGCTGACCCTGGTATTGAAATTGTAGAGTGTGCCGGTGGGTGAAGGACTACCCACTCGACACCGTACAACGTGTCTTGCATGCCGCTTTCCCCGAAACGCGGTGCTGGTCGTTCCGTCCCTGCGACATGTCAGAGCCAGACTCTTCTCTCGCTCGGTTCTTCACATGGGATATAAGCGAGGACGCATACTCACGTTACGCCTCGTCGTTAGCCTCTGCTACTTCTGTTGCTGTCATGGTACAATGTCCGTGGATATTGACAAAAAAAGATCTCCACGCTTTTATACACTGCCGCAGGGTTAGCTAACGATCATTTTATACTGTTGTAAACGTTACTCACGGTGAAATTAGCTTCCACGTAGACGTAGCGAAGGTGAACGGGTCCAGTATCGCAGTCAGGAGAGGACGTGGGCTAAGGTGATCCTTAACACATCCTTCTTACCTCGCCATGTATCTGTAGACTCACCAATTTCTGTCAGCTATGGGACTTTTGTTCCCGAAGGAGGTGTCACTATTTCATCATCACAAACTATTCCGAATGGGTGTTCGGTGCCTTCACCCCTGGTATATCCAGTTATCAGCCTCGAGAATTTTGGAGATAACAACGTGGTGTAGGACGGACGAGGGCTTTTGTGTCGCCGATCAAGGAGTTCAATGACAGAGGAAACGAACCCACCGTGCTGGAGGCTTTGACATTTTGGGTCGCCTCAGCCATACATCTACCCAAGGGAAATGATTTGCCACCGGTCAGTAACTCGCCCAGCTGAGTTCGCATACTTCAAACAAGTTCTTTCTGCTGTGCCGGTCCTTGATGGCTCTGTTTCCTCTATCGTATATCTTACCATTCACACGTGCAGGTCCTGGAATCGGTGGAAGACATATTGGCGGAAGCCACTGTCAATATCCCACCGGCTCCCAGTGTGCGCCTCCCATCCCCACCTCGTTCAGAGACTGGTTGGTCGGAGGACAATGGTGAGGTAATCTGTCACCGATTGCTGGCTAAGTGCGCTGATCACTGGGGCCGCCAATAGACGAGATGGATGAAGACCAGGAGGAAGCAGAGGAGGTCGCCAACATGCTATATGTTCCGATGGCCGTCCCTGAATCAGCCCCCATTCTCCCGCCGCAGCCTCGACAAAGGGACAATGTCGCAGAGAGAGTAAGGGCATGGCACGACGGTCTTGAGGACGACGCCATGTCTGAGGCACCCAGTGAAGCGATCACAGTGTCCTCGGCGGCGACCACTGTGCGCGGGGCCGCAGAAGACGAGCAGGGGGGCGCTATGGCTGGTCGAAACATTGTGTTCACGAGATCCCCGTTCAGTTTAATGTCGCGCGGGTAGAACACCCGCTATTTACCAATTCCCTGTACGAGCTTCGCATCGACGAGATGGGCGTATTTCACGTATAGTACAATTGACGTACAGAGTACGGATGAAGCATGCACGAGTTCCGCCAATTTCCACGGGTCTAGTAGCTCCGTGCAAGACAGGACACGTCCTGCCAGGGAACCCGGTGCGCTCGAGCCGTTCTTTGGACGCGCTCCTCCGTCCGTATGGGCGCTTCGCGGTCGCCGGCTGGTTAGATCCTGCACTTACCCCTCTGGCGGTCTGCTCCTGCCTCATCGTCCGCCTGCCTGTTCATTCTCACCACCTCTTCCCCCAATTCAGTCCTAGCACGACGCAGACTCCGTCCCGCACTGACAGCCACCGTACAGCCCACATCCGAGGATTTGACCTTCCAACTCTTGCCGCACATCCCTCGACGCCAGCCTGCTGATCATGCAGGCCACAGGCGTGTCACAGTGGCTATTCCCGGTATCGGCCGTGTTGGACTGCACGCCGAGCCGGACGACGTCCTCGATACCTGTCGAGAAGGAGCTTTATGATCGCGCGAGAGGCGTCGAGTTCCTGTATCGTCTGGGGGTGACCCTCGGCCTGTACGTTCCCCAGTGTCGCTCCTCAACCCCACATTGTGATCTTCATGTTCGAAGCATAGGCCGTCTTCCGCGCTGTACACCGCCGCGACATGGTTCCACCGCTTCTACATGCGCCATTCCATGGAGGACTATCATAGACAGGTACGCTGCTGAGCCACCGCCGCCGTCCTGCGTCCGGTCATGCATCAACCCAGGATGTCGCAGCAGCGTGCATCTTCCTCGCGACAAAGACCGAGGAATGCGGCCGAAAGCTGCGGGATGTAGCAAAGGTGTATCTCGCAAAGCTCACCAAGAAGGACGCGAAAGATATAACGGACGACAACAAGGTACGCATGCGTCATACTTCCACCATGACGTCTCGCTGACGACAGATACAGGAAGTTGAGGAATATCAAAACGCTATTCTGCTCACCGAAGAAGTTCTCCTGGAAGCGCTCTGCTTCGACTTCATTGTGACCAGCCCGCACTCCGACCTCGTAGAGCTGTTTGATGCGCGCCCGACGCCTGAGTACGTAGAGGAATACGCATGGTCTGTCGCGAACGACTCGTAAGCGTTTAGCGTTCTCGGTCAAGGACGATCATTCACGGCCCAAAGGTTCCGAACGCCTCTATGCGTCTTGTACAGTTCAAGAGTGACAGCAGTGGCCTGTTATATTCTAGCCCAGCACTACGTCAATGATCCCGAGGTAATGACTCTGACAGACCGAATATCTTCCCCCGCACCTTCCACATCCCTTCCTACGCCACCATCCCATAAACCGTATACAGAATCAGCGCGCTTCGCACTGGAATTCTTCCGATTCAACGAGATCGAGCTGGCATCGCTATCTGGTAGGTTCAAAGACAGACCGAGCGCTGAAACGCTGAGAATAAGTATTATAGATGCTTTGACGATCCTTCTCCAATTCTACGCGTCACCGGGGCTCGGGGGCTCGGTCGATTATCTGTCGGCGTTGAACGCGGTAGGTTTCGTTTGTGCCACTCCCGACGCGCCTTTTCTGACGGATATAGATTTCCCCTCCAAATCCTACGGACGCGAGAGTGAAACACTTTATGCCGTCAACGACAACGACAACGAACAACCAGAACGGTCCGAGTGCTCAGCAGCAGGAAAGCCCTGCAGAGAGCGGGGGCGGGGACCAGCACGATGGGGCCACGTCAACAAAGTCACCTACCAAAGGTTGGATCCCCGTAAGGGGAAACACAGAGAACCCACTCCAGCGGTTGGATCTTAGTTAGCTCTCGTCATCTCGTTGAATTGGCACGCATTGTCGCCTCTTACCTTGTATGTTTTGCTTTGATCATCGCTGTGTATCATCCTGTAATATTTCACCACCACAATGGATAACCGTGGTGTACAACCCACATGATAGCACTGAATGGACCATGTCGTGAATCGATCTGCGCCTTAACACCTTGCGTCCTGCGCATGGGGGGTACAGCAAAGCCAAAGAGGTGCCTTCATATATTGTCACCGGACGGCCGCGGCCACTATAGCTCGATGGTCTCCTTGTGCTTGAACTTGCGACTCGCACGATCTGCAGAACGGAAACAGAACTGATTACCGTGCAACTCCAGCTCGATTCTCGGGAGGTCGAGAATTGTCCGCCGACGCGACGTCATGGCCCCTTCCTCCGGGCCTCCGACGTCGAGGGTGGAGGTGGACGGGGAGGAGTTCGAGGCTGGAGACGCGGGAGTTGCGTAGAGGGGTACAGAAAACGCGAAGACAGAGTTTCTCTTCGGTACGACTGTGGAGCGAGCTAGAAGTCAGGACGAGCGATTGCAATGTGGTGGCACCTTACCCTTCAGCTGATCTGTCTGAGTGACGAGTTTGAAAGTGTTCTCGGTCTCCAAGATTACGATCCCTGAGATACCCACGAGGGCCGGGTTCTTGCTCCGCTTTACTAATAGGCCCCGATGGGCTGTCAGCGCGACTGAGCCAAAGGAGGTAGGTCTGGAGTGGTACCTATGATCATCGCGCCGTTGAAGTCAGCTTTAATCAATTTCGCATGCATACCCGCGCTCTGCGCTTGAGCATGCTGGGTCGACCCCGATGAGGCTGGAGGAAGAGATAGAAGCTCGGAAATATACTGCATCCATAGGTCGTGTATGCCCACGTAGAGGTCGAATCTGGAACGGTACTATCAGTATCAACCGAGTAAAATGTGAGCACACACGAACTTGTGCTTTTCGGCGGAAGCTTTCCACAGTCCTTTGCGCTGGGCTGTGCTATTCGCAATAACACCCGCATCGGACCTTTTGTTGGCGGCTGCGCGTCTGGCCTTCCTCTCCTCGCGCTCTTTCCTCACTTTAATTTCCCGCACTGGGTTCTCAAGCAGTATCTGACGTCCTCTGACGCGGCTCTGGTAGAGCTGGGCAGCATCGGCCGAGCGCAACACGTTGTCTTTTACATACTGGGGTACGAACGGCGTGTCGCTGTTGAGCTTTACACGCTGGTTCTGGACGGACTTAGTCTTGCATGTGGGCACGGGCGGACAGTGGTGGCGCTCACTGTGATAGGTGAGAGATCGGTGTAAATGTCTGTCGACACCTGGCTGCGGCTGGGAGACACGTGAGGACGAGCAGCAAGATATATGATAAGACGGCACCTTGCGTAAATCATGGATGAGCTTCGAGCGGACGAGCTGAGGACGAGCGGTGTGGATGGCGGCTTGCGGAGAGAAGGGCGACCTGCCTAAACGGAGGATCACCGCCTGAATTCACGTGCGAGAAAAAAGGCACAACGAGCCTCCAATTGAGTCTGCTTCTCTGTGTTCCTTCAACGCCCTGCATCCCAAAACAAGGCATCCAAGTTGGTAAACGCCTCCTGCGCAAAACATATCCTGCCCGCCGCTGACATCCCTCTTGTAGGCGGTCCTGCAGTTTCTCAGGGTCCTGCGCTGGCGCAGCGATATGGTGCTCGCCACGCACCCGCGAATGGGCCGCGTTCAGACGCGCTTCGACACCGTACCGCGCGCTTTCGACAGAGTTTGCGGACATCTAACCCCCACGAAACTAACCAGAACACTCGCAGGAGGTCGTCGACGCGTCTCTACACCAGAACCGCCCTGCCGATCGCTCGTTGCCTCCCACCGTGTCCTTCCTTCCCCCGAGCGCAGGACGCCGCCGCGACGAGGAAGCGTCGTCGATGGGCCACAGCTCTTCTCGATATCTCCTAGGGGCCGAGAAGGTATCCCTGTACGACATGGCTTCCAACGCCAGCTCGTGGTGTACGACTTCTCACATTCATCCCCCCGCAAACCGTGCTCGTCTTCGCGGCGGCTCGTTCCGCCACCATTCCTCCGAGCCAGGGCACTCAGTTTTAATGTAGCCATTTGCTACTGATGGGCATACCCAATCTGGCGTTCTACTTCCACAGCAGTATCATCTGATACTCAAAGAAGCCCCGCTCACCAGGCATGTTTCGGGATCACTATTCTCTGCGGTTGTGAGCTCCGTAAACCTGCTGGCTTATCTTTCCCCTCATCTGATATTCCTTTCGGGATAGTTAGCACCTCTCGGGCTCGCAGTATGGCGACATCGGGCACGGCTCCCTGACTCTCGCTCGCCACGTACGCCGATTTTTTCCAACGCCTTTACTCCCGAGAAAACAATTGTCTCCAGGCTCGTGTACCGGCTTCTAGGTAATCCGGCCATGCGTGCTGCAACTGGCGGTGTTGCCGCTCAGCCTCGCTTGCTGGACGTGCGGCCCTTCTCGGAAAGTGGGATCGTAAATCTCCGGCTGGATAGAATCCTGTCTGTCACGAAGCCATTGCCCTGCGCCTGCTATGCAACGACGCAGGCCGCCTATCGTTCCGATGGACCCGCTGGACTGCCTATCTCTGCCTGCTCTCACGGCGTGCTGGTCGTCTGTCTTTCCGACATTCCTTGGCACAAGGTTTCTACTTATCAAGCCGGTCTCCCCACAGTTCAGGCCCTCAGGTCATGCACGTGTCTGTGTACACGGGCCTGCCTAGTTTGTCAGCCACCCATTTCATCTTATCGTGCGACTCATAATCTATTTCTCCCAGCTCTCGGATGCTACAGCTGCAATCACCGGCGGCACCTGTTCCGAGATTGAAAACATCTGTTCCCTCGTCAGTCATCTGCGTTACACAGACTAGTCCACAAATTTCCGTAGACCTCTTCCACACTCGTTTCGAGCTAGAGAACGTCGGTGGCGAGTAAATTCTGCTCTGGGCTCTCTCAAGCTATATTGCCATGGGTAGCTCACTCCGGGTAGCGGTCTGGGCCAGTCACCTGTACTGTTCGGTCCTCGAAGATCGCTTCAAGGCAGGCGCTCGGTCAGGCTAGCAGCCAATTCAATTCTCTTTCTATGACATATGAAATCGAGGAAGGCTGATCGTATTACAGACTAACAGCCCGAAAGAATGGCTCCGTACGATGACGAAAGGTGAGCTCTACTCAAAGCAATACATAGCGACGCATCTCTGAAATGTCTACGAGGAGGAGTGTACAGCATAGCGAACCAAACGGGAAAGCAAATGTGGACGGTCTATATCAATACTTAAGCATACTTGGAAGCACTGCCAGTGGCACGTCCACGGCCAGACTGAATGCACGATGGGCAAAAGTCGTCTATGACAGGAGCTGTCGAAGGGGTGACGTCAGACGATAGCAGCACTTCGCGGCGAAGGTTTGCGTACTGAATTGTTGCGGAAATTGTCGACTGATGACGCAGGATCAGCCGAGGGCTAGACGTGCAGAACAGGGTGCACGTACTATTGCCAGCACGTATCCGTACAGCGTGGGGACACACAGTCTGGGGGGTGGGTGGTGCTGAACTTGCAAAACCGGTCGTCACATTGGATCTGGGAGCGTGCAGAGGTCAGTGTGGAGTTCTCGTGAGACGGCGAGAGGCTGACCATCTCGTCGGGCTGGAAGGTCACCGGGTCAGCTGATGCCAGAGCTGTGCAGAGAAGTGTACGCACTAAGTCAAGATAATGATTGCAACGTTTATAGTGGTTTCGGACGCTGTACGATGGTGGTTCGTGATCGTGGAGTGGTCGTCGCAAGAGGCGTCTTACCGTCGCCAGTGACACATGAGAGGAACGGTATGTACAAGAAGGTGAAAGGACGAGGACTGCTTGACATACTCCACTCCCTCCGCCGGATTTTATAGGGAACCGCAGCTAATCGTATCGGTTGCTATTAACTCCTAGGACATAAATTGTGTACTAGGTCGGACTTCTGTTCGATAACATCATACTCGGGCCGTTTTCATTGTACGTGCCTCGTTCCAGCAGATCGAGATGGGTCGGAGTGACACTCTGCACGAGGAAAGCGAAAGTCTGCACCTTGTCTGAAGGTGTTATCGAGGAATGATCGGGATTTGTACCCTTGTGGCTGGCTCGTCTTGGCCACTTTGCGCCTGCTTCCAGATCTAAAAGCTAAAACGTTAAATCCCAACCTGACGCGGCAGATTCTCTACGACGGCGGGCGTCGCACGACCGGACCTTCGCCTGTTGCTAAGATTTACTCATACACGACCGGCAACCAGTAGAAGCTGCGCAGCGACATGCATCCCACCGAGACATCGACCTCCATGCTGGAGGTTTCTCGAACAGCATGCTGAAGCCTGCAACCGCCTGCTTGCAATTTGCGGATCTGTGCTACTATAAACACAGCCGGCCACTCCACGAGGGAGGCTGAAAGCCCCTTCGATCGGTACGCGATAGTGGGCAGCCCGAGCCAGAAAGGTACCTCACATGGTAATCATCATTTATTCGTGTTCCGTAAAGGCATGAGGATAGGCTCACATTTCGATGACAACCCCGGGACTCCGCCCTTGCCAGGAAGATTGCGATGTTATCGATCATCCCGCGTACGGCATTATCTCGTGCAGACCGTCGCTGGTTGCAGCAAAGTGTCTACCACATGTTCGAAGAGCGTCAGGATGCGAAGAGCAAGATACGACATGACCTTGACAATGCGCTCATTGCGAAGTTGCTCCTGCAGATCGGTCGTCTCGGCTGGAATAGGCGGTGACTAAAATGCACACGTGGATGAACGGACTGTCTCAGGGGATGGGATTTCAAGAAGGTTATCGTGAACTCTATCGAGATCTCTCGTTCGGAATGCGATCAAATGGATTCTTCCGTCATCCTGCAAACATGCCCACCAAATATTGGCTCACTCCCTGCCGCGAGTAGAAGCGTAATCAGTATTAGTGTAAGGGTGCCGCTGAGTCGACTCACTTCTGGCGTCAATATGCCGACATCTGAAAAAACGAGCGAGATTAGGTCTGGCCTGTGAGATTTTGTCAGTAATTGGGATTTGGTCGCCAGCGGAGGGAAAGGATTTGCCGTGTATAGTCAACTTCGGGGTTACAACTTATTTGTTCTGCAGTCATGCGCCATTCTGGGACCGCTTGTGAGGATTGACGGGCACGAGAGTTGCCGTCATCGGGCCCTGGTGCTACTTCGGGAGAAGTCCCGGAATTTTGATCGTGCGTGTCCGAACTTCCAGCAGAAAGGACTGGGAAAGATAATATGCTCGGAGTATGGGTGGGCAAGTCGTATTGCGAAAGCGGGAAATGACGATGAAATTTATAGCTGCCGAGCTCCTTGCTTAGCTGCGCTAAGCCCAAGATGAACGGGCATCGTACCTTTCGGCCAAGGCGTAAAACGGTTTGCGGGCTGCTTGGGCAAGTATGGCCATCTGATTGCTGCCCACCGCGTTGATCAATCCGCCGCTTTCCACGACCGCTTCCGAGCCCACGAGGACGAAGTCGACCTTGTCCATGACATAAGCGACCGCGGAATCTAGAACTACTGTGCATGGGATACCAGCTTCAATAAGCTGTGCGTAGGTCTTCAAACTACGATGCGGTCAGACACCCGCGGATGCCGAAGGGGAGAACATACCCGAGGCCGTTCGGACGTGCTTCTGTGACGTAGACCGATATTCGCTTAGTCTTGTGGGCGTTGAGAAGCGCTTTCATAACTACCCGCGAGTAGGAGTGCGTCAGGATCTAGACACACCATATCTTAGAACTTCTACCGAGGACCCTCAGGAGAGTACTTACCACAGAGTCGTCTTTGATGAACCCCAAAGTAAACTGGGCGATCTTGTCTCGATACGACAGGGCCTCGGCCACATACTTCTGGCCCTGGGTGACGAGCTCCGCCTTTAGGGCAGAGAGGGTCTGAAAAGGATCTCCGTCAATAAATAAAGATCAAGGGCCCAACGCGTGAAGTTACTCACGTCTGCCTCGTGGGGGAACAGCGTCATGAACGCAATGAACAAGTCGCACCCTGCTTGTACGCTGACGGAACCGGGGGTACGACGCTTGAGCTCGCTGAGGGCCTCGAACGTTTCATTCACGAGCTCAGCCGTGGTCCCGGCTGAAACCAACGTCATACCGGCACCGTTGGGAGGGATCTGGGCCCGACATACCATTCGATGCCTGGATTAACTCGGTTGATACACCAATGGCGGCCAGAGGTTGGGAGATCTAGACCACGATTGAGATGTCTTAGTTATGCATTACGCTTTCACTGAACGATCGCGTACGTCCGGGTCCTTTAGTATACGAAGGTATGCTTCGTAAACGTCTAGAGGAAGAACCGCCATCGTTGGTCGGTTTATCAATTGCTCGCGTAGAGGTTTTGCGTGAGTAACTGTTAGCTAAGTTCTGGTGGAAGTAAAACGGTGCTCTAAGTCAAACATATGTAGATGCTAGTATACCACTCACTTAGAATACGTTCTGTCTTGCCGTGATCAGAGTAAGCACTCAGCAGCGAAATGTGACGTGACTCGAGCAAGGTGTGACTGATCGCGATCGAAGATCTCTGCGCGCTTCTGCACTGCGTTCCCAAAGAGGTAAGGCAAGTTGTTCGACTGGCACACCGAACAGCACACAGAGGGAAAGACGATCATAAATATTATGAATGATGTTGAGATCTCGTGTGCTGCATTCCGGGCCTGTGTCAATGCTGTGCGACGCCAATCTTCGAATCCGAGGGCAGGGAGCCTTATAGCTCCGTTTTGAGCATGATCTCCGATTGTCCAGTGCACAATCTTTCCAGATTGACTGAAGCACCTGCGTGTCTAGAGGCATTCAATAATGCCAGGAGCCGGCTCCGAATTGATTCACGCGATAGACCTTCAATCATACATAGAGGTCAACATGGTCCCACATGAGCCTCGAGGCCCGTGACGGCCAAGTGCCGTTGCATGCTTGTACCCGCCACCAGGCCCTCGCTTGTATGCCGACTTCTAGGCCTTACCTGCGCTGCGTTTCGTCATAGTCGCGTCTGAGCGGCCCAGGAGTACTCCACCGACGCTTTACGTATGTCCGTCCCGAGCAGTGCTAACGTACAATATTATCTGACACAAAATCGGGCTAGCAACCGTCTATACAACGGCTGCAGGCACATTTGTCAGGAGCTCGGGCGTCCGCAGTTTGCGGCGTACTTTTAGCACCAGCGCGACCCTCGATGGTTCAACCGTCCTGTCGAAGTTGGAGCCTCGGCGATTCGGCTGGGGCGCGGTCTTTGTCCGCGAAAAGGATATGTCAGTTGTTACTCGGGAACGTCGTCAAGGAGACTAGGGCAAATGAGGCCGCCGGACACCGCTGGACGTCATCGAACAGGGCCCCGCGACCGTGTGAACAGGACTCCCCGAAACTCGGGACCGAGCGTTCACTAGAGTTTCCTGACCAAAAGGCCCAGGCAGCCGGACTGGGTCTGTAAGTTCGGGACCACGATCTCAGCGAACAAATCCAAGCAGACTCCGACAGTACTCCGACTGAAAACGAGGCCGCACTAGCAGCCAAGTTCAAGCTGAGTTGCTTACCAAAGAGGCTCCGATCAAAGTGTGAGAGGTCGGGAATACATCGCTTCCGAATATGGACTTAGACGCAAAAAAATGGTGCTACTTCGGCGTCGAAACACGTTCCGTGTTTGCGCCGCGTCCAACACCGGGCCAAACCAAATGTGGCCGACGCCGGAGGCATCGCAACCCGCCAGGACCAATTCAACAATCCCAGGCACGGTCCCTCCGCTCCCCAAATAGGCCACACGAAAATGTCTCCGCTCTCAACCTCTCACTAATCGTCACGGTACACGACCACCACAGCCGCGCGACCAAACGCACTCTCCGCGGACGACGAGCGAACTTAAAAACTCTTTAAAACGGTCTCGCCTAAGGTCATCAACGCAGTGCGTACCGAAACGTGCACGTCCGTCTCGTCTCGCTGACCCTAGCCGTAGACTTCTCTACACACACACACACACCTTCGACACCTGAACGTCATCAAAACTTAGTCCGACCGACCCCAACTCCGTCATGCCGTCGAGTACCGAAGTCTTGTTTTGCTACGACGTGGCAAGGATAGACGAGTGGGCGACGCGCACAGGCATTCCTCTCACGTCGGTCGAGGCGCTGGGAACCAACTACCGTCGGGCCCGCGACTGGATGCTCATGCTGAAGAACGAGCTAGTTGCTCAGTATGGGTGGCGTGAGTCCCAGCCGGTCAACCCAAAATTTCTGTTCGACATCGAACTTCCGTACCCTGAACAGCCACACCGCGCACCTCTTCACATCCGCCTTCCCACACATGCGACCACCTTCTTTGCGCCAGACCGACGTGTCGATTGGGAAATGATCTTCCACAACTACGCCTTCCTGATCATGAGGCGTACAGTGCGTCCCATCAGCGATATTCTACATCTCCTCCAATGCCTTCTCACAGGCATGTTCCAAATTGTCATGGACGAGGACAGTGTCCGGACTATACGCGCACTACCACCAGCCGATTGGATTGCCGCGCACGAGACGGAGCTTGCGAGGATAGTGGGCTCGGCGAATCAGAAGCAACTCCTCCGTGCCGCTAGCGACAACCGTGTCGCATTCAAATGCGAGCGCATACCTCGTTATTAAGACGGCCATACCGAACCATGGTCCGCTTCCCATGCCGTTAATTGGAGTTGTAATGGGGAAGGAGTTCGCTGTATAGGTTTGCGTCAGGGACGTGGTATGGTACGCTTCTATCATTATGCATCTGTGTGTCTTTTGCAACTTGTCCACTTTGTGCTCAGTATTCGCTCGCTTTAATGCTCTACAGTCGCAGTAATTGCTATGCTATAGTTGGCCTCTGCCTGTGTCCGTACCTCAGTACATATTATCTTGACCTTTTTGGTAGTCTCCTATCATACGTCTGTATTCAATAATACTTCCGTCATCGTCGTCAATATACGCATCCCCGTAATTAAGTACATTCCGTCTGCTCCGCGAGTTTCAGCCTCGCACATTGCGCGAGCAGTCGCTGGGCCGAGTACATTGAAGAAACGATGGACGTAGGTTTCCGGCTGCACCGTCCTCGACTTCAGTTGCTGATGCAACGAGGACACTTTGCCCCAACTGCGAGTCCACCGCGGCGTCCTCGATCCGAATGGTTAAGTACTTTCCTGATTGAGCACAACTCTCGGTGTGCCTCACTCAACCCGCTCGATCGCGAGGGAGGTGCTTATCCGACGATCTATTGAGCAATCTTGCGCGGAAACCCCGTAGATGTGTAAACCGATCGGCACTGCCGACATGGTGTGGCGTGTACGACGACGACACTAATACACGACCGACATACGTTTCTGCTAGCTCCTACTTGAGACCGTCGATGGAGCCAAAGGTCACAGGTTCAGCCGTGCCAGTTTACACGCGAATGGCATGAAGAGGACAGTTTAGGCCCATATCGCCAAGCATAAATGGCTGCCGCGCAAGGGCACCGCGAGCTCAGTGTCAGCGAGATGACCATACGACATACGCACCGCTTCGCCAGTGTGTTTCTCAATTCCGAAAACCGAGGGAGTATACTGGTAGTTCCTCTAGCGTTCCGCTTTCGTTTTTGCGTCGCTGACAAGAGCAAAGAGCGAGAACACTAATGACAGTCGTAACGCGTACTGCCGCTGGGAGATCGTGACCGATGTAACGCGACGTGTATCGTGCTGTCACAGCACACGTGATGTCACGAGGCTTGCGTGACAATCGGCTGGCTGAACTTGAAGCTCTTGAACTTGCCTGTTCATTCGACTCACCTGACTTTCCTGTACGGGCATGGCCGACCCACCTCCTCAAGAGGAAGATTTCTCAGTGCTTTCTATAGCAGACCGCCTTGCACATAAAAACTGGAAGGCCCGTGTTAGTGCATACGAGGCTCTCATCAAGACCTTCCAGACTACTGCGTCAGAATCCGACCCCGCCTTCAAGCCCTATATTAACAATCCGGACACGCTCAAGAAGATCGTCACAGATACGAATGCGGTAGCACAAGAGAAGGGTGTCGACTGCGTGGTCAACTTTGTCAAGTTTTCTGGCGAGAGCGCGGCTCCAACAAGACCAGTAGTCGTCCCCGCATTAGTAGACAAGTGTTTTGGCTCTGCACGAGTGGGGACAAAGAACCAGGCCGTTGAGCTTGTTCTGCAGTATGTAGAAGTTGAGAACGGAGGAGCGGGGGTAGTGGTACGTCTCGCGTCTTCGCCAATCAGTACCGTACCATGACATATCGACAGGATGATATTCTCCCCGGCCTCGCAGCTAAGCAGCCTAAGATTGTCGCGGGCACAGTATTAGCTCTAAAGGAAATTGTTAGGTATGCTTCAGGTCGTTGTATGCGCCTCTTCCGAAAAATAACGCGTGTTGTAGACTATTCGGCACATCCGCAACACAGCCAGCCCCCATTCTGAAAGCTCTGCCCAAGATATTTTCACACACGGATAAGACTGTCCGTGCTGAAGGGACGCAGCTTACGCATGCGCTTTATCAGTATTTGGGATCAGGAATCGAGATGTTCCTGGGTGATCTCAAGCCTGTACAGGTCAAGGAATTGAAGGAGGCATTCGAAGCCATGGAGAAGGAAGGGAAGGGGAAGGGGAGCTTGAAGCCAGAAAGGATGACTCGGGCTGCGGCACGCGATGCTGAGGCGAACGAGGCGGCCGGTGGAGGAGATGAGGGTGCTGCTGCTCCCGTGGAAGGTGCGCGTACTCGACGTTCCCTGAAACCCTTTGCTCATGGCTACTGTCAGAGGAGCCGCTCGATCCACGAATGCTAGCTGAGGAGGCCGACATAGTCTCCAAACTGCCCTCTAACATGCAAGCAGGGCTCGCATCCTCGAAGTGGAAAGAGCGAAAAGAGGTGCTAGACGAACTCTTGGCCGTGCTGAATGCTTCGCCTCGTATCAAGGACGCCCCAGAGCTCGGAGATCTGGCTAAATCGCTGGCTAC
The DNA here is from genome assembly GCA_000832265.1 of Phlebiopsis gigantea 11061_1 CR5-6. Lineage (NCBI taxonomy): Eukaryota > Fungi > Basidiomycota > Agaricomycetes > Polyporales > Phanerochaetaceae > Phlebiopsis > Phlebiopsis gigantea. The sequence continues at coordinate 140,811 of KN840470.1, read as the reverse complement.
ATGCATTCACAAAGATGCCAACATCAATTGTGTCATGACTGCCGCAAACTGTCTTGAGGGTTTGGCAAAGGGGCTGATGAACTCGTTTGCACGTAATCGCGAAGCCGTCGTCAGCCCGATGCTCGAGCGACTCAAGGAGCGGAAGGCGACCGTAACGGATGCCATTGGAGCAGCGTTGGACGCTATATTCGCGACGGTATGCCCTAGCATGAGACTTGCGATGCTCTCCTCTGACTGCACTACTCTAGACCACGTTGCCCGACATTCTGCCTGATATATTACCAGCGCTGGGATCCAAGAACCCGCAGGTGAAAGAAGGCACATTGAAGTTTCTCGGCCGCTGCCTGGCGACATCCGCGTCGCCGATACAACCGCCGCAGATCAAACCGTTGTCGGAGTCGCTAGCGTCACTCTTGGAGGATTCGTTTGAGCCCGCTCGTAATGAGGCCGCTGTATGCATGGGCACCCTGATGAAGATGGTCGGCGAACGGCCGCTCAATGCTATCATGGATGGTCTTGCAGATGTGAGAAAGGCGAAGGTGAAAGAAGCTTACGAGAAGGCGACGGTCAAGAGCAAAGCAGGCGGTGCTCCGAAGCCTGCTCCGCCTCCAGCCAAAGAACCACCGAAGAAGGCCCCCGCTGCCAAGAAGGCAACTCCTGCACCTCCCGCTGATGAGTCGAACGAAGACCTGCTAGCTCCAATTGAGAACAAGCCACTCAAGAAGCCTCCCGCCAGACTATTGGTACGTTATTCCAACTTTTTCGAGCACATTTGAGGCTAACCTGGACTTCAAAGGCCAAAAAGCCTCCTACAGCAGCAGCATCTTCTGGCGATACCCCATCTGCTTCAGTCGCGTCTGCCCCTCCAGTGAAGAAGCTGCCACCAGCGGCGGCCGCTGCTGCGAAACCTTCCAAGGCAGCGCCTGCACCTGCCGCAGGAACGTTAGATACCTTTAAGTTCAAGCACACTCCGGAGGACGCGGATGCGCTCGCCGCAGAGCTTGTGCCTGAAAACTTCGCTGCAGGTCTTAGCGACTCGAACTGGAAGACCCGCCTGGCGACGTTGGAGGAGATGACGGGCTGGGTAGAGAGTGTGGCCGAGTCGCTAGACTCCGAAGTGCTCGTCCGATTCCTGGGAAAGAAAGGATGGTCGGACAAGAATTTCCAGGTACGTCTCATCTTCCCCGAACATGAAGTCGGGCTCAGGACCGGGTCACCATACAGGTTTCTGCGAAATTGTACGGTATTCTGAACTTGCTTGCGGAGCGATGCCCGTCGTTCGGCAGATCGTCGGTGGCACTGTGCATCCCTCATCTTTCAGAGAAACTAGGAGATATCAAGCTGAAGAAACCCGCTGGTGAAACTCTCTTGCTTTTTGCGGAGAAGACCTCCCTGCAGTTCGTTCTGGGACATGGTAGGTGAGACTCGATGTACGTTGAGGTTTATAGTTGATCTTGCACGTCAGCATACGAGCCGCTTTCGAAACAAAAGGCGCCAAAGGTCCTAGCCGATGCTGTAACTTGGATCGACCAAGCCCTCGCTGAATTTGGGATCGCCGGTCTCTCTCTCCGCGGACTGATAGAGTTCCTCAAATCTGCCCTGAATAACTCGAACGCGGCAGTCCGCACCAGCGCCACGAAGACTCTCGTGACCGTCAAGTTGTTTGCGGGATCCAGTGAGTCGGACATGAAGATCCAGAGTCATACATCTCATGTGACTTTCCAGGCGTCAAGGATCTTGTCGAAGATCTCAATCCACAGCTCCTCAAAACGATACTTGCTGAGTTTGACAAAGTTGAAGGAAACCCTGTGCCGGAGCCTGTACGAACCTCGGCGGACGTCGCTAACTTGGCAGCGCCGTCAGGTGGAGGCTCTGGCAAAGGAGCTGCAGGAGGAGATCCCCTCGATGATCTCTTTCCTCGTGTGGAAATTGACGGTCTACTCAAGGGCACGACTATTCTGGCCGACGGGAAAAGCGACGCATGGAAATCGAGAAAGGAGGCATTGGAGACTTTGCAGGCAATCTTAGACCAAGGCTCTAATAAGCGCCTGAAGCCGACCATGGGTATGTCCATGGCGTCTTTGAGTCTGTCAGTAAGGTTTGACCACTTCTTCCCGTTAGGTGAGATCGGCCAAGTACTGAAGGCGCGGGTGACGGACAGCAACAAGCCCGTACAGTCCCTCGCCTTAGATATCGTCGCGCGCATCGCCACGGGCATGGGTAAACCCTTCGACAAACAATGTCGCTTCTTCGTTCTACCCGTATGCACCGTCCTCGCTGATCAAAAAGCCCCTACCCGCGCGTCCGCTGTGCAGACCCTCACGGCGATCGCCAACGCATGCGAAAATCTGGAGCCTATGGTTCCGGGTATCGCAACGGCTCTGGAGAGCGCAAACCCCGTGCAGAAGGCGTCTCTGCTAGGATGGCTCGTGGATTGGTTCAAAGAACATCCGCCAACCTCGTCGCTCGATCTCAGTAGTTGGGCCTCCTCCGTCGTGGTTTGTTTAGACGATCGCAACGGCGACGTCAGGAAAGGTGCCCAGGCGCTTCTGCCAGCTCTCGTAGCTGGAGCCGGATACGACTATGTCATGCAGCAGACCAACTCACTCAAGTCTGCATCGAAGGCGACGGCTGTGCCTCTCATCCAAGCTGCTCGTGGAACTATCCCTGCCCCTGCCGCAACTTCTACCAAAGCTCCCGCTAAACCCGCTGCCAAAGTTGCCTCTGTCAAAGCACCTGCCGCCACGAAGGCGCAGTCACCCACTCCCAGCGAAGTGTCGTCGCCTCCCGCAGCTATGGCCGCCAAGATTGCCCCACCTAGCAAGCTGGGCGACGTCCGCAGAAAGCTACCTCTGGGTTCAAAACCAGCCCCTGAATCACGTCCCGAAACTCCTGTCGAACCTACAGCTGGTGTTTCACGGCTCACGAGTAGACTTGCAGCCGGCCTTAAGCGGCCTGGCGCACCGTCTGCCAGTGCGAAATCTCCTCCACCCATACCCGCGTCCTCTGCCCCCCTCCTTGGAGCTAATCCCGATGCTAAAAAAGCACGGCTCGCTAAAGATGCACAGAGATGGATTAACGAGAGCGGACCGACACGCAAGGACCTTGCAGAGCTCTTACAACATCAAATGGAACCCCATGCATCCAGAGAACTTCTGGCGGCTCTCTTCAGTCGAGATCATAATGCCGTGAACGATCATGTACAGGGCTTGACCATGATGTACGAATTTTTCTCGGCAGCGGAGTCTGGCGATGACAGGTTTGGTCCTATCGACGAAGTCAGAGCTGTGTGCATAGCCAACTCCGATTTGGCTCTCAAGTATGTCTCCATGAAAGCTCACGAACCCCAGTCAAACTTGGTCCAGAAGTGCCTGGATGTCGTTGAGGCCGTCATCGCCTTCTTCCAATCCATTGACTATCAGGTTAACGATGCCGAAGCGCTGTGCTTTATCCCCACCATAGTGCACAAAGTTTGTATCTCCTAGGTTACGTGTGACTAGAGCTCACTTCCTTTGTCTTAGCTCGGCGATGCACGCGAACCGGTCAGGCTTCGAGTGCAACAAGTCATCCAGACCCTTCCGAAAGTGTACGCCTTCAGTCGCGTCTTCCAGCTGTTGCTGGAACACGGCCTCAAGTCCAAGATCTCCAAGACTCGTCAAGGCACGCTTGATGAGCTAGGTGGGCTACTGAAGCGTTTCGGTCTAGGCGCTTGTGAGCCACCGAGGGCGTTCCCCGTCATCGCATCTGCCATCTCCGACAAAGACCCCAGTGTCAGGAAATCAGCTCTTGCCACCCTCAGCGAAGGCTATGTACTCGTCGGAGAGAGGATCTGGCAGCTCGTCGGGCCTCTGTCACCAAAAGATAAGACTCAGCTTGAAGAAAGACTTCGCCGAGTGGCTGGACCCAGTACCCCCGAGAAGGTGGAAAACCCAGCGCCTGCTGCACCTGTTTCTCGTCTTGCCACGCTTGCCCCTCGCTCTGCTTCCCCTGCACCCGGTGTCGCCACCCGAGCTGGTGGTATTCCCCGCCCCTCCAGTCCTGCCGTCGGTCCGTCTCGACTCGCACGCCCTTCGTCACCCTCATACGCTCAGCGTTCATCCTCGCCAGCCCCAGCTGCCACCAGCAAGCTTGCCTCTCTCTCAAGAGTTGCGAAGCCTCCCACCGCCTCCCACCTGCCTACCTCGCCACCGAGGGGCATCGCCAAACCCAAGAGCATGATGCCTTCCCGCCTGGCCCCTCCCCGTAGTCGCGCCAACTCACAGCATCATCCTGCACCTCACCCTGTACCCGAATCCGAAGACGCTGATTTGTTCGCTGAACCTCCGCCCCGTCATCTCAACGGTAACAACTATGCTTCTCCCGAGGAACCGGACTTCGACGAGCCCGCACGCTCGGGTTCGTCGGACGACATCACTGTGGCTATCTCTAGCATTCTAAGCAACGACCCAAATCGAAGTGTGGATGCGCTGAAAAAGATCCAGAAGGTACTGGAGATAGGTCCGGACGAGGGGCCGTCATCTCCGGCCTATCGAGAGCTTGCTGAGCACACGGAGGGCCTCATCGAAACCATAACGCTCCAGATGGCGCATGTCTTTGAGCGACCTGAGGACGTCGCAATTCAGGAGAATTTCAGGCTGGCCAAGCATCTCATCCAGACGCTCAACGCGTTCTGTGACCACGTCTTCCTCGCTGAATCTCTGACAGTCGACATCTTGACTGCTCTCCTTGAAGAGTTGACGCTTCGGCTGCTGCAGACCGACCACAGCCCAGACACTCGCGTAAAGGATCTGTCCCGCTTCATCAACATGATCATCCTTCGTCTCTTCGCAACAGGAAGAAGAATGTCGGTCTTCAGGTATGTCGCGTTGGATTTCGATGCAGCGGTGGCTAAATATACTGTTTGCAGAGCGCTATTCGCCTTGTTGTTGCAGATCGTTAAACCATTCCCCAGTAATGGCACCTCCTCAGGCTCACAAGAGGCTAAGGTGGCGGAACTTGTCTTGAAATGCATCTGGAAGCTTGCTCGAAACATTCCACAAGACCTTCAAAAGGAAATGCTCGATCCGGTCGAGCTATTCCCTGCTATTGAACACTTCTTGCAATCTGTACCTCCGAACGAGTGGCGTGCTCGAGCGACGAACAAAGTACCTTGCGGAGACATGCCGTTGCGTACCGTCAAGGTTATCATCCAACATGTAGTCGGTAAGTTTCTGTGTTCTTTCTCCGGCCACTCTCAATCTAACTGCACTCTCGCAGCCCACTACGCTGATGAGGTCTACGACCTTCTCTCTTCTTCTTTCGACGACCCTTCAGCGACGATCGTGTATCCTTATGTGTATCGCATCTTGAACTCGAGCACGCGAATGGCTGCCGAGGTCCCGGCACGGTCGATAGGACTAGCCCGAGACACTGGCTCTCGTGGAGAGTCCCCCGCCATCAGTCGACCCATCTCTCCCCAGGGTACAATATCTTCACATCGGTCGTCTAGCCACGGGCGCAGCCAGAGCGTGTCCTCCGTGAATGGTCATGGGCGAAGTCCGTCCCTGCATGCACAGGAGCCGGACCTCGATGAGCAGCTCTCAGTCATCATCAAGCATATTTCTAGCGAGACGACAGGAGCGATGCACAAGGAGGGTATAACGGAACTGCACCACTTCCTCAAGGCGCACCCACACAAGAAGGCGAAGGTGGACAAGCTGTTGGAGGCAACGGGTCCCGCTTTCCGCAAGTATATCACACGTGCGCTGGCTAGTAGGGCTGCTGAGGACGAGGAGAGGAACGTTGCTGTTGCGAATACGCTGTCGAGTCAGTATAGTCGTTTCTGATTGTGACGGATCGCTGATGCTTGGACGTAGAACTAGAGTCAAACTCTCGTGAACATCTCGTTAGCCCAGTAACCAGCAACAACGGCTGTGAGTCCTTGCAGCCTTTCTCCTAGGAGCACTGTTGCTCATGCTTCGTTCAGTTGGGGACACGGCGGCTCCGGTGAAGACACCCACCTCTCCGATGTCACCACAACGATCGAGCTTGTCGGATCTGCCTCCCCCACAGCAGGAAAAGCTGTCGAGGCTTCATGACATCTTCCAGTACCGCTCGAGCGCGGCAAGCGGAACCTCTTCGCAAGGGCGCGGAGCACCGTCAGACACTCGCTCGCCTGCTATATGAGCTGTTGTACATCCCTGTTTGTGCTGTGACGTGGAAACTTGTGTATTTTTACACGTCTAGATACCCTGACTATCGTATCGCGCTTGTATATTACCAGCAACTAGATTTAATTCCCTTGCTCCATGCCGCTGCATGCTGTCACGAAAGCTGCTTGAGTGGTTTGTCGGGTTCATAATTTCCAGCTCCTGGGTCCTGTTCCTCACGAGCATCTATGGGCGCTTAAGTACTTGGTGGAAACGCTGTTGAAACGCTGGGGCAACAAGATCTTTGTGTGTATATGACGGTACTGTGGGGATGATGTCGACGTCTTTCAGGCTAAGTCCGCGCTTGTACAGTGACCAAGCCTTGTACCGGTATTGCACCTGCGCTATAAGCATAGCCGTAGTTCTTGAGGGAACACAGGTGGCAGAATGGGACATCTGGAAACCACAAGCAAGGCGACTCAAATGTCCTCTGATCTCGTCTATGACACTGCGCTCTTCTTCTGGAGACTGATCATTGGCATATTCTTCCGCGAGATACGTCCAAGAGGTGCCTACCACATCCCTCACGATGGCCCTGTCATTTTCGCAGCAGCTCCACATCACAACCAGGTGAGTGTTTTTGAAAGTCTAGTGGTCCCACGTATATCAACGCCCGCTGGGTGTAGTTTCTCGACATGCTGTTGGCAATCCAGGTGCATCGCGAAACAGGACGGAGGGTCCAATTCCTGGTAGCAGCGCACAGTCTGAAACGAAAGTGGATAGGGTTCTTTGGAAGACTTATGCGGAGCAGTACGCGAATTCCCTTACCTTTGTGCTCGTGTTAGTTCTCAGAATTTGGCTTTAGTTCCGGTTGTACGTGCCCAAGACAACGCAAACCCAGCAACAGGTCGTTTGTCACTTTCTCCAGACGACCCTTGTCTCGTCTTAGGACACGGTACCAGATTTCATGACGAGCTGCAGCCTCGGGTGCAGATTCTCCTACCAAAGTACGCTGGTGCCTTCTCCGCAGAGGTTGTAAATGTCCTTTCGGATACGCAGTTACGAATCAAGCGAGAGTTCGGTGGCGACAGTGGCAAGGGCACCGGCAAAATCAGGGAGAAGCTCGCAGAACTACGCGCAAATGGTGTAGAAGGGACAGAATTCAAGAGGATCCCGCACGTCGATCAAGCTGAGACGTTTCAGTACGTATACGAGGCTTTGAACAACAACGGCTCCATTGCCATATTTCCCGAAGGTAGCATTTTGTTACCGCTTCACGTCGCAAGCTGACAGCGGTGTTCCAGGTGGCAGTCACGATCGTACCGATCTATTGCCTTTGAAAGCTGGGGTGTCCATCATGGCTTTGGGTGCTATGGTCAATAACCCTGACGTCAAAGTAAAGATCGTGCCTGTAGGAATGTCATACTTCCACCCTCACAAGTTCAGGTCTCGTGCAGTGGTTGAATTCGGACACGCCATGGACGTCCCAGAAACTCTTGTGGAAGAATTCAAACTTGGGGGCTGTCACAAGCGAGAGGCCGTTAGCAAGCTCTTAGACTTGATTCACGACGGCCTGAAAACGGTCACCATCAGAGCCCCCGATTATGACACACTCATGGTTGGTCGCGATTAACATTCACTCGCACATGCCATTAATATTCAACTGAATCTGTAGCTTATACAAGCGGCTCGTAGGCTGTATGTAACGCCAGGCCAACATCTCACTCTTGGCCAGGTCGTCGAGCTAAACAAGCGTTTCCTGGAAGCGTACGTAGAGTTCAAGGACGAGCCCCCAGTGCAAAGATTACGCGAAGACGTATTGAAGTATAACCGCATACTACGAGATCTCGGCCTACGAGATCATCAAGTGCGTGCTATTGGGTCCTGTTCTTGCGTTTTCTTTTTCTAATCTCCTCTCAGGTTCCAGGTGCTCGTAAGGCCGGCTGGAGGACATTTGGCCTTCTGTGTTACCGGATTCTGCTATTGGGTGTCTGGACCATCCTGGCACTACCAGGACTCATCCTGAATGGGCCTATCTTCCTCACCGCGTCCATCGTCTCGAAAAAGAAAGCTAAGGGTAAGTTGTACGTTCATAATACCGCATTATCCGCTCATTTGGTTTCTAGAAGCTCTTGCGGCATCCGTTGTCAAAGTGCAGGGACGAGACGTGGTGGCTACGTGGAAAGTTCTCATCTCCCTTGGTCTTGCGCCACTTCTTTGTAGTTTTTATGCCCTCCTCGTCACTCTGGTGATGACAAAGGCTAATGCGCCGGCGTCCTGGATCATATGGTCACCGATGGTTGTTGTTGCAGCGTTGATTATGATTGGATTCGCTGCCCTGAAGACCGGCGAAGCTAGTATGGATGTTCTCAAGTAAGCTTCATCTGCCTTGCTTGTCCATTAACACCCTGATGGCTTCGCCAAGGTCGCTGCGTCCACTGGTCATCGCTCTCGTACCCAGGCAACAGCAATATCTTGACCAGATCAAGGATATGCGCATACGTCTGGCGAATGAATTAGGAGAGATAATTAGCCAGTACGGCCCAAAGCTGTACGATGACTTCGACGAGGTAATTATTAAAATGAGTCGTCTAGGGACCGTCGGCTTACTTCGAGTGGCCCAGACTCGTATCCTTGTGCCCTCGGCCAGTGTACCCCCGTCGTATAACCAAGGTCTGCAGCATAGAAAACCGAGAGACCCACAAGGCAGACTCTTGAACCACCCTATGGTCAGTTTATTTATCTCTATTTGGTTTGTATTTCAACTTTCATCCAGAGCTGGCTAGACGAACGTCTGTTCGGATGGAGCCCAGGGTACCCCGGTGAATGGGCGTCCACCCCCGATTACTCCGACAACGATGCTGGCGACTACGACAATTTACAGTGCCTTTCAAAAGAAGTTGCAGTCGGCGATATTTCTCCTTTTGTTTGTTCTGTACAAACATTCCCTTACGAGGTAGTGGTAACGGTCACAGAGTCATAGAGCTCATGGCGGAGGTCACACTGGCGTACGGCGTACATACTCTTTTTATCCGTGGACGACGTTATTCCATCCTTCCTGCGCTAAGCGCTGGAGGGATTATCGCTATGGATGTCTTTGAAGGATCATTCACGAAGGAGAGGTTCCTGAGGTTTGTGAAGGAGCAGCTCGTGTGTATACCTAGGTCCTGAACTACCATCACAATATTTGACCTGACATTCGGCGTTAGGTTCCCATAATTGAACCCGTATCCCGGACGATGCAGTGTTGTTACACTGGACAACTGTGCCATTCACCATCCGGCAGGTTATTGTTGACGAATGTGGTAGGCTAGCCGTTGACCTTACTTTCTTGTTTTGAACCAACTTATTTTCCGGCCAGGTGTGAAGCTGATTTACCTACCACCATATTCCCCAGACTTCAATCCGATAGAACTCCACAACATCAAGACTTGGCTTTGACGCCACGAGTCTGCTGCTGTCAACGCAGAGACGTTGCAGAGACGCGACTATGGCTCATTCATCAGGCTGTAGCACAAATCACACCAGAGCTGGCAACATCCTTTACAAAGAACTGTAGTTACTCGTAGTTGTTTTTCTAATCTCTACTTGTCTCGACGTGTCCTCAAGCTTGTCACGCTGTTCAGCTTGTTGTAACGCCACGGGCTGGGGTGTGACTGATTGAATTACCCCGTAAGGTAATATTTGTACAGAACAAATAAAGGGAGAAATATTGCCGACTGCAACTTCTTTTGAAAGGCACTGTAATGGGATACGTAGAAAGCAAGCGGCCGCCAATTCAGACTCGGACCTCCTCGTACGCTGACCTCAGGCTTCGGAAGACGGCGTCTTCTACAAACCTAGTCCCAAACCCTGCTCTGGGTCCCGACGGGCTCCCATCTGCTACTTCCTCGTGAATAACGGGTAAATTCTAGACTACTCTGGGTTCGCCACATCATGATAGCCTAAGGCCCGGGGACTTCAGCGCTAGCGCGTCGGGCGTCTATACGCGCGGCACGCGCGCTTCGTGTGTCTTTGCTTGTCCCGATCCTCTTGCATGTCCTCAATTGCATAGTCTGTTTCCTTCGCTTTCTCTGTATATCATACTCCGCATTCCACTATTACACCCTAATGAATGAACAAAGTAATGACCTCGTTGCCTCTACCTCTCCAGACCTCGTCTACGAGACCGCCCTGCTCTTCTGGAAGACTGTCACGAATATATTCTTTCGAGAAATACGGCCAAGAGGAGCATTCAACATACCTCGAGATGGCCCGGTCATATTCGTAGCGGCGCCGCATCACAACCAGGTCTGTCGGCGCACTCTCATCCACATTAGAATGCACTCACCGGGGCCCCTTATGATAGTTCCTCGACCCCCTGCTGCTGGCAATCCAGGTCTACCGCGAGAGGAGGCGCAAAGTGCAGTTTCTCATCGCTGCAAAGAGTATGAAGCGCAAAGCGGTCGGTTTTTTTGCCTCGATGATGTCCAGCAGTGCGTACGAGACGTATTACCCTGTGCGCTATGACGTACTCATGCCATGTCATAGTCCCTGTCGTGCGCGCCGCCGACGATGCCAAGCCTGGCATCGGTAAAGTCAGAATTTCGGACGAAGACCCGTGTCTTGTCATCGGAGAGGGCACCGCATTCCTCAAGGAGTTCACGCCCAAGATGCAAATCATGCTCCCAAAGTCTGTGAGCTCGGCCGTAGCGGAGGTTGTAGAGGTCATCTCGGATACACAACTAAGGATCAAGAAGGAATTTGGTGGAGAGAGCGGAAAGGGGACAATACGCATACGCGAGAAACAGAAGGAGCTGCAGGCGGACGGACAGGCAGGATTCGACTTCAAGAAGCTGCCGCACGTAGACCAAGCGAAGATGTACCACCATGTTTACGAGTGTCTCAAGAATGGGGGTTGTATTGGTATCTTCCCTGAAGGTATTTACGGCCCCTCTTTCGAGCTGGAAGGCTCACCAAACATACACATGTGATGTCAGGTGGTAGCCACGACAGAACAGACCTACTACCTCTCAAAGCTGGTGTCTCGCTCATGGCTTTAGGAGCCATGGTCGACAACCCTAACGTCAAGGTAAAAATCGTCCCTGTAGGATTGTCCTACTTCCACCCTCACCGTTTCCGGTCTCGTGCGGTCGTCGAATTCGGGTCTGCTCTGGACGTGCCTCCGGAGCTGATAGAAGAATTCAAGCTGGGCGGAACCCAAAAACGCGACGCTGTCGGCAAGCTCTTGGACCTCATATACGACGGTCTGAAGACTGTCACGATCAGGGCTCCCGACTATGAGACGTTGATGGTAAAGTTCTGTACTCACCTCCAATAAAATCCGCTGACCCCAATTTCCTCAGCTCACCCAAGCCGCCCGCCGGTTGTATAAGACCCCAAGCCAACATCTCACCCTGGGACAAGTCGTAGAGTTAAACAAACGCTTCCTAGAAGGCTATCTCCATTTCAAGGATGAACCAAAACTTCAGCGACTCCGCAGCGATGTTCTAAAATACAACCGTCTGCTACGAGACTTGGGTCTCCGTGATCATCAGGTTATTATTAGTACCGTTTGTTCAGGTGGTCGACTCACATCTTTCGTAGGTTCCAAAAGCCCAACCCGCGAGCTGGAAAAGCCTGGGATTGCTCGCGTATCGTTTGCTTTTGCTATTCGTCTGGGCTATTTTGGCTCTTCCTGGTCTCATCCTCAACGGTCCTATCTTCTTGACTGCGTCGGTGATATCGCGAAAGAAGGCGAAAGGTATGATGTCTTCTTTCGTAGTTGATACGAACATACGCTTATACCGACATCCGTGTATCAGAGGCACTAGCAGGGTCGGAAGTCAAGGTTGCTGGTCGGGACGTTCTGGCAACATGGAAGATTCTCGTCTCGCTCGGCGCCGTTCCAGTATTGTACGCATTCTACGCGTTCCTCGCGACTGTTGTGGCGTTCAAGACCGACGCCCCAACAGAGTGGAAAATCCTCACGCCTTTTGTCGTGATCTTTTCGCTTCCCTTCATCGCATACGCCGCTCTCAAATTCGGTGAGGCCGGCATGGATGTATTGAAGTACGTCGTCCGTAACCGGTCTCCGAGGAAGCATGCGAACCTGATCTTTGTCGCGCTTTCAGATCTCTGCGGCCCCTCATTGTTGCGCAGTTCCCTGGCCAATCCCGTATGCTCGACAAGGTCCGGGAGATGCGCTCCCGGCTGTCGAACGAGCTCGCTGAGGCGATCAACGAGTTTGGGCCACAGCTATACGAAGATTTCAACGAAGTACGTCTACTTCTACATGCTATGTCGTCCTTTCCTCATCGTCATGCGCAGTTCCGCATACTGGTGCCGTCGGCAAGTGCGCCGCCCTCATCTGGCAGCCCCGGCCTATGGCGCCGCAAGAGCAGCACGGGCGCGGTGGACGCGCAGGGCAACCTACTCGTGCATCCCATGGTGTGTACTACCGGTTTCGCAACGCGTCGCCCCTAACTCACCGCATGAACAGACGTGGCTGGACGAACGCCTGTTCGGATGGACCAAAAGCGCGTCCCGCGGCACGAGCGCGTGGGCGGGCACGGGCAGCAACGAGATCAGCCGCGCGGCGACGCCGGACCTGTCCGACGAGGACGAGGACGACGGCCCGGGCGACTACGACAACCTGCTCGGCGTCCTCGCGAGCACGCACGTCGGCGGCGGCGGCGGCGGCGGGACGCACAGCCGCGCCCGCACCGCGCGCAGTTCGTACGCGGACCTGCAGAAGCTGCGCCGCGCGTCCAACGCCGCCGCGGGCGTGGGCGTCCCCACCGGTATGACGATGACGACCGCGACAGAGCCCGCACTGGACGGCGACGGCCTGCACATGCGCCACGGCGCGCGCGTGCGCAAGGCGAGCCTCACGGACGGCGTGCCGGTCGAGCGCATCAAGGTGCTCGACCAGGAGGAGCTGTTCGAGGAGGCGACGCGGGAGATCAACCAGGAGATCTCTGAGCGGAAGGCGTCCGAGGACCGTGAGGGCTAAAAAAAACTTTTGTGTGTTTGTTGTACTCTCAGTTTTCTGTTCTCGTGTTTCGGACTACACCTACATCTGTCACCGCACGTATGCAATACAGACTAAATCGTCAAAGCTACATTGCCAGGAGTGGATCCGAGGGCAGTTTTAATCGTCATACAGGTCGGCGCGACGCGGTCCCGCTGTCAAACTCTCTACGCCAGTTTCGGTAATCCTAGAGAGAGAGAGAGAGCGAAGGTTAGACTAGGCCGCCGCGACAACATGCACGTCCACGCACAAGAGTGTCTCTTCGAACTGCGCACTGCGCTTGCCGTCCGCCGTCGTCGCCGTCCACCCGTCCGGCCAGTGAATGAGGTCCCAGCTCGAGCCCAGGTTGATCATCTGCCCGGGAGGTCAGTACCGTTGCCGCCGCGCGCGTGCACGCGCAAGGCTGCTCACCGGCTCGATGGTGAAGCACATGCCCGGCCGCATGGCCCCGACGGCGCGGTTCTTGGCGTAGTGCGGGATGTTCGGCGAGGCGTGGAAGAGGTCGTTGATGCCGTGTCCGGTGTACTGTCGGACCACGGCGCAGCCCATGGCGCGCGCGACGGGCTCGCTGCGCATGCGGACGTTAGCGGGCGGGGCGGCGGCAGAGAAAGAGGGGAGGGGGGCGTGCGTACATGGCCTTGCCGATGTCGCGGAAGAGCGCGCCGGGCTTGCAGAGCTTGATCGCCTCGTCGAGGCTGTGGCGCGACGCGCGCATGACTTTTATTGAGTCGTCGTCGACCCTGCCGACGGGGTATGTCTCGTTCAGGTCGCCGTGCATGCCTGCGATACGTCAGCGGACATGATGGTTTTCTAAACAGTGTGGGTGGGCGCACCGTCGTAGTACAGAGACACGTCTAGCCGATGCGCCGTGAGTGTGTTATCTAGTCCGACGCGAAATACCACCCACCGATGTTGATGATGTCTCCCTCTTGCAGCTTCCTCTGATCGGGAATGCCATGGCAGATAACCTCGTTTATGGACCTACACAGTAGATCATTAAAGAGCAAAGACAGCAGGAAGAGCGCGTTACCTACAAGCAGACAGACTTGGGATACCCCCGGTAGTTCAGCGGCGAGGGGTACGCGCCGCGCTCGATGGTCGCGTTGTGGACGATCTCGTCGATAAAGTCCGTCGTCACGCCGGGCTTGACATGCGATGCAGCGAGGTCGAGGATCTCCCGCCCGAGCTAGTGGCACACATGAGCTAGGGCGCGCGGCGTCTGAGACCCCCGAGGCGAGAGAAGGAGCGGCACTCACCCTGCACACCGTGCGCATTTTCTCCTGCTCGGCGGGGCTCAGGATGCGCGGCGGCTGGCCCTGTTTTCTGACCTCCGAGGTGGGAATGCCTGGCGCGGGTGGATTAGAGGGAGCTTACAGCGCGGTTTTCATGGGCCAGAAGAACTTTGTGAGCGTACCGGTTTCGACGTAGTCGGGGCGGGGGATGTGGTCTGGGACGACGCGCTTCGGACTGAGGGGATACCTTGGGCGCATGGTGCCCGTAAAGTTAAAGGTACCGAAGGGATTGAAGGTCCCATCTACACGATCGTGAGCAGCGGCGATGGCTGCGGAAGGCAAAGGCAACGCACCGGGGTTGATGTTGGGGTCGTCGAGCAGAGGCTGCCGAGGTGTCACAATGTCGTGGATGATTTTGTGGGTTTTCTGAGCGCAGGGCGTCAGGCATTGCGCTGTCTGTGGCTACTGAGCAGATGCACGTACCCCTACGAATCAAGTTGGAACTACAGCGCCACGACGACATGTTGGACAGACTCACAGTTTGCCTTGAAGCATTCCTGCCCGCAGAAGAAGGATCCCTTGATGCCGAGTCTGTGGGACGGCGAAATGAGTCTGAAGGCCGGCCTCATTAGTGGTGGAAACGTACTTGTTGCATGTCGGGCACTCTAGGCGGGATATGGGACGGCCGTTCTTGCAGTCTGAGCTCTGGCAGGTGACGGTGGGTGCGATAGAGCTCATGGCGCGGGTGTGTGGCAAGACGAGGCGGGGGGGAGCAAAAGCAGCGGAGAGGACGGCGGGTCCGCGGCTGCGCGTCTCAGGATGACTCTCGTAGTCCGACCTGCTCGAGTAACATGGCGACTAGTTCAGGACCGGACGCTGATTGGCAAGGTATATGTAGACGTCGCAAGGGATGTTTAGGATGCAGCCCTCCTGTTCCCCCCGGTCGCAGGGGCGGTACAAGCACCAAGGCAAGTATTGCCCGGTGTATATAAACACGTCTCCAGCACCATCAGCCCCATGTCTCCTCTACCCTCGCGAACCGACGTACTCATCGTAGGTGCTGGACCTGCAGGTCTGACCGCCGCTCTGTCCTTGCACAACAGTGGCTGCAAGGACATCGTCGTGGTCGACTCGGCTCTTGCAGCGGACTCGACCTCACGCGCCATAGCCACCCATGCTGCTACCTTTGAGGTGTGTTTCGCCAGACTATAGTACACACTACCTGTCGCTCATGTCATGTAGGCACTCGACCGGGTTGCCCCAGGATGTGCAGACCAGATCGTCGCACGCGGCAATAAATCCAGCGCCGGACGAGTCTGGGACGGCTACAACTTCATAAAGTTTGCCAACTTTGACGTCCTCAAAGGACACACCAAGTACCCCTTCATCCTGTTTACTCCCCAGACCGTCGTCGAGCGGATCCTTGGGGACAGGGCGCAAGAAGAGGGAATCCAGGTTTGTCGCCCCCACAAGGTGGTGAACCTAGCACCCAATGCCGATGATTCCAATATCACGGACGTCTTCTTCGAAGACGGACGAGTCGTCCAGGCTCGTTGTGTCGTTGGTGCAGACGGCACCAAATCTATCGTATGTACCACGACGCTCCTCCTTCCCGACACATCAACGAAACAGTCTACCAGGTCCGCACGATTGCTGGCATCTCGTACAGCGACCCCGACGGCGAGGACCCGACGAGCGAGGACCTCAAGCTGGGCGTCATCGCCGACGTCAAGCTCGACGCGCCCGTGCCCGACGGCGGCATCATGGCCTTCCACCACGGCACCTTCTTCCTCTGCATCCCGCTCCCGCCCGCGTGCTTCGCCGGCGCGCAGGTCTACCGCATCGCGTACGGCGTCCCGCTCGGCACGCCCCCGCACGCGCCGCCGCGCGAGTACCTGCAGACCCTCGACGACGCGTTCGGCCTCGGCGCGGTGCCCGCCGCGCAGCTCGGG
>KN840470.1:0-118318 GCA_000832265.1 Phlebiopsis gigantea 11061_1 CR5-6 | reverse complement strand
GCGGCGTCGCGCTCGTCGGCGAGCTGCTCGAGCGCGATCCGAAGCTCGCGGCGCTGCTCGCGACCGAGGACCGCACCGTCGACGGCGTCTACCGTCCGGACCTCGACGATCCGCAGCTGTGCAACCCGTTCGGGACGAGCTTCTGGGAGCTGCGCCTCCTCGCCGAGCGACACTGGAGCTCGCGCGTCCGCGACGCCGCCGCGATACTCCTCCACGGCGCCCCGAAGTGACCTACTACGTGACATCCGATGTGATTGCTCCATGCAGCGCGGGAATTAAGCAGGGCTCTCGTTCAAATAAGCAATAAAGAGAGGAACATTGAGCCATGTGCGATAAATAACGGCTGCAGTGGGCTGTGGGATCAAATCGAAACAAAGGGGTGCTATCAGTACAGTAAGGGGCGTATGCTACATCGAAAGATACACAGGATCATTCGAGGGTTTCCTCGGGTCGAGGTCCGTTTGCAAGGTTGAATGGGGAGCTACGTTCCGAGCAAGAGCAGGGTACGAACGACAAAGTACTATCGACGGAGAACGGGGGCGGGAGGTCACGACGGGTGGTAGTACAGTCTGGCGGACGGCGACGCCGCTCCGAGCATGCCTGCGCCGCTGTCGAGCACGCCGCGGTGACTCGGTCCAGCCATCTCGCCGGTAGGCTGTGGCGGCAGCGGTGCGGCGGCAAAGGGGTAGCCGGGACTCGTCGTCAGGAAGGCGGGCGAGTGCGCCGCGTTCGATGAAAAGGGCGGTGTCGCCGAGGGGGCCGAGGGCGACGGGAAGGACTGCGACGAAGGCCGGCTGCCGCTGGCGCCGACGGTGGCCCGGCGCCTTTGGAACCCTACCAGCTCTGCTGAGGGCCCGGCGCCGGCGGCGGTGCGCTCGACCTGGAACATGAACACGGCGAGCAGGACGCCGTCTGCGAGGACGTGCTGTACGATGAGGTCCTGTGCTAGAGTAGCTCCCATATTAGCATCGCCACGTGACACTGGATCAGCCGCCACGAGGCGGACAGGGTTGCAGAAGGGGAAGGCTTCGCTGACGTACCGTTTTGGAACCATCTACAGCGGCTCAGCGACGACTCGGGCAGGTTGAAAGAGACGGACTGCGGAGCGAGGCCAACCGCTTGATGTACGTGCGCTGTCTGCAGGCCGTCCAGATACTCAGCCTCTTGACTCACACACGCACGGCCCGCGTAGACCGCCGTGTTGCATCGCGCCCGCGTGCTCCATGGGGACGCGAAGGACACAACGCCGCGGAAGCCCTGAAGGCTGGGGGGGCCGTACACGTCGGCGGCGGCTGGGAGCGATATCTTGATGCGGAGCAAGACCGTCGATGGGCCGTCATGCAAGGGACTGGCGGGCACCGCCAACGCGGACTGAATCCTGTCGACGTCGGCGACGAACATGGACATGCCTTCCGCCCACAGACAGAGGCTCAGCAGGCGGTTCGGCGCCGGCAGCAGCGGGTACATGGGCGAGGCCTCGGCGCCAGTCAGGTATCCGCTCGCAGGCAGAGCGTACAGGCCGGAGCCCATGTGCAACGGCTCTAGTTTTACGGGGCTCTTGATCCGGTTCGAGGGCGGAGAAGGCGGCGGTGTGCCCTGTGCGACTGCGATCGTATTCGAGGCGCTAGGATACCCCTCGTAGCCGTCGAGGGCGTTCAGCGGCGACCGGTCGTGTCCGTATGAGGAACTCGAGGACGCGTGAGTCATGAACTCCGGTGGGATGTAGTCCGGTGTCGAGGATGAGGATGAAGACAGTGCCTCCCGCGCCTCGAGCGGTGGCAAGCCGTCTCGGGGAAGCGAGCCGTCCTTGGACTGCGGAGACGCCAAGAGCCCGTTCTCTGTGAAGAGCTCCTCGCCTCCCGCGACGAGGTGGAATTCTGCAGCGTTGTCTGGTGAGGTCCTTTAGCTGCGGCGGCAAACGAGTACACCGACCTGGCTCACCCCTCCACATATTGCGCAGGACCTGGATGTGACTCGCCACCTGTTTCTTGGAGCGCTCGATGCCGGCCTTCTTGAGGTGCTCTACGAGGAACTGGTTCCTCCAGCGGCTGCGACCCCTCGAGTAGGTCGCCCAGGGCGACTCCCAATACTCTTTCAAACCTATGGATGGGACGGTCAGTGAGAGCTGGCGGCGATGAAAAAAATGCGTGGGCGGCGAACCTTGGACGAAGACCCGCTCGACATCCTCGGACCACACCTCGCTGCCGTCCTTGAGCAGCTTGTGGTGCTTGCGGTGGGGGGTGAGGGACTTTGCGCCGCTTTGTGGCGCGTCGGACATGCACTTGTCGCTGGCCAGGGAGCTTGGACGGGACGAGGGAGAGGGGGTGAGGGAAGAGGTACGTTGGTCGCGGACGCGTCGCGACATGCGGTCAAGACCCATGCGGCCAGGGGCGTGAGTATACGGCGAATAGGATTGGGAAAATGAAAGGCTGATCAGGAAGGAAAGGGAGAAACCGAGCAAAGACCGTTATATACGAGCAGGGGCGCGTACACTGGTGATAGCAGACAAATACAAGGCAGACACCACAGGCTCGGCGCAGCGCTCGCCGCCGGAGGGACCGTTGTGATCCGGACCAACGCAGGCGGGGCGGTGAGTGCGCGCGGGTGGGTCAGAATGCACACGGCCGGGCAACGGCCGTCAACCACATACGCGCCGCAGACAATAAGTCAGTCGTCGCGGGCGGCGCGTCTGGCCGTCGCCTTTGAGCCTGCCCTCTTGGGACGGTGGCCGAAGAGAGACAGAAGCGACT
Organism: Phlebiopsis gigantea 11061_1 CR5-6; assembly: GCA_000832265.1. Classification (NCBI taxonomy): domain Eukaryota; kingdom Fungi; phylum Basidiomycota; class Agaricomycetes; order Polyporales; family Phanerochaetaceae; genus Phlebiopsis; species Phlebiopsis gigantea. Next base: position 115,568 of record KN840470.1, on the reverse strand, counting down.
GGCCGGATATGGGTCACAAAAAGAGTCGCCCGCCGAGACGGCGTCGGAGCGCGAGCCAACGCGAGACAACAACAGGCCCTCCGATGCAGATCACACGCGCACCGGAAGCAAATCTGCAAATGCGCGCGGAAGCATCTGCCCACGCGAGGTACCCTCGGCCCAAACAGGCACGTCGGCCCCCACAACCCGTCCCCCGCCGCCCGCCGCCCGCCGTCGACCAGCGCCCGTCAGGCGCCCGGACCAAGTCACACGCCGCGCCGCCGAAGCGGGCGCGACGGAGCCCAAAGCGGCCATCAAAGCGTTTGTCCTCCGCAGCCTCGGCGGCGCTTCACCCACCCACCGTCATGGCAGAATCCCTCACTCTAAAGTGGCTGCGTCAGAACATCCAGTCCTACGCCCACGCCGACGTCGTCTATACTCATGTCGACTCGGTGCTCGTCCGCTACCCGTCCATAAGACCAAAGACCGACGTATACAGTTCAGTCGCGCCGCTACTAGACCTGTCCCCGAGCACTCATGCGAGCACTTGCAGCGTACGACGACGGCAGAACCCAGCTTCTGCTCTGTCTGCACGGTCTATTGCCTATTTCCTACCGTGGAGCATCATACAACATCCCGATCGCCGTCTGGATAACCAAGGACTACCCGCGCCAGCCTCCGATCGCCTATGTCGTTCCTACCAGCGACATGCTCGTCAGAAAGAGCAACCACGTCGATGTCAGTGGCAGATGCGAGATCGACTATATTGGAAACTGGGCTAGAAAGAGCGAGGTGCGTTTCCGATCATGTTTTGGCCGTTCGTATCTCGACCGGTCCTCGATCGCCAGGGCTGCAACATAATCGCTCTGCTGGAAGCGATGCAGCACCATTTCTCTCGCGAGCCGCCGGTCTATGCGAAGCCACAGACTGCAACTCCCTCCCCGCCTCCACCTCAGTCTCGACGACCGGAGATGACAGGCCCCGGATACTCGGATAGGCCACCCCCTCCCCTGCCAGGCACGCGACCTCCCTTAGCTCAGTCCGAGCCCGCAACGCCATTCAGGAATGATGATCGTCCACCGTTGCCTCTGAAGCCGACCGTTGCATCCCCCCTCAGCCCGGTCGCATCGATAGTTGCTACGCCTACTCCTCCACCGCCACTCGACCCCCGCATACAGTCACCAGGTGCGATGCTGTCGGTGAGTGCGCTGTGAGCGCGAACTCTTTCTGTCGATCGTTGATTTCAAATCAACCATAGCCGACGCTTGTGTTGCGCCCACCACCTCCTTTACCTCCGAGCGATTCTGAGCTTCCACAGTACAGGCAGCACCAAATACCTCCGCGTTACGCTGCGTATGTCCGTCCGGCCTCGAATGCGCCCCCTCCGGTGTCTTCATCTACCGCCAATGCTGGATGGTCACCGAATCCACCGATCGACTCCACCCATGTGCCACGCTACTCTTCTCCAGCTCCCCTGTCGCCTCACGCTCTCTTGCCCTCGACACTTCCTGGTACATCAGGAACGCATGCTTCTGCTCATCCACCTCCACCTCCCGTGCCTGCGCCGACATCCCCGCCGCGTCTAGCCCAGTCGCAGCATCGCCCTCCGCCTCCACCGCTTCCTCCGCCGTTCCTGTCGCCGCAGAGCACGGGAGTTCCTTATGCCACCGGTCACTATACCCCAGTGCCTCGGGCCCATCCCTCGCAACTTCAGGACGCCGGGTCACCGTTGCCTGCCCCTGCGCCACTCCCACCACCTTCTATACCTCCGCCCGATCTGCTGGATGCGCAGGACGACTCTATCTCATCGACGACGACCTCTACGCAGACTGCAGCCCCACCGAGACCGCCGAACCCGGAGCTCGTGCGTTTGCACGATCAAGTGCACGCGAAGCTCTCATCGGAGCTGGCCTCTCTTACACATGCGATGGCGCTCGACGGCGAGCGTCTGCGCGCGCATCAGAACGACCTGCTCGCGGGAGAGCCGGCGATCCGCGACGAGATGGCGCGTCTGGAGGCGGTCCGCGACGTGTGCCGGGGCGTGGCCGCGCGCGTCGGAGCGGTCGTGCAGGAGGCGGAGCGAAACGTCGCGGAGCTCAAGCGTAAGGGCGACCCCGACGTCGACGAGCTCGTCTGCTCGACCACAATCGTACACAATCAGTGCGTACGCTTTCTCCCGCTCGCAATTGTTCTCCCCTCTTCCGTTTTGTGCCCAGGTCACACGCCCCTCTCTGTCCGTAACCCCATTTTCGATGCATCTTACTGATCCTGGACATCCTTTCCCACCTGCGCTAGGCTGATCAATCTGGTGGCGGAGGACAACGCTATCGAGGACACAATATACCATCTGCACAGGGCCCTGAACACCGGGCGTATTGAGCTGGAACGCTTCCTGCGGGTACGTCATCCCTCTGTCCTGGGCCGGTGTCCCCGGGCTCGTGGTACGGATGTCGAGATGCTTATACTCTATCACGCCCCCCGCAGACGACGCGCGCGCTCGCGGAGGAGCAGTTCATGAAGCGAGCGCTCGCCGAGAAGATTTTGGCCGGGATACCGATGCGGGAGTCTGGGCTGTCCATGCGCCCCGAGTGGTCCTAGGGGGCAAACCTTGCATCTTCCCTCCGGCGCGGGCGCGCGCACGCGCGGCCTTCCTAGGACGTGGCGTCGGGCCTGGAACCCACGAGGACCTAGTACGCGGCGATATCTGTGAATGCACCAAACTTGGCAATCTACCCGGCAGGTGTGCCTCGCCCCGCCTAACCTTTTCTCTCTGGCCGTCATCGCAGGCTGCGGCTTGCTGCTTATTGTGCGCTCCAGCCCTCGGCGCGCCGCCGAGGACCAACCCCTCAGACGGCTATGTTTGACGACCGGCGACGCTGGGGCGTGTGGCTCCTCGTTTACCCTGGCCTGCGCGCGGAGCTTTTCCTCCCGTCTTTGACGGGGTGCTGGGGAAGCGTCAGCTGGACATGACCGTCGAGCCCCTGCGTGGAATTCCTTCTGTGTGGAGAGGCCTCGAACCGGGAGCGCACTGAGTCGGCTTAATTAAGGGGTGCCGTATGCGAGGGCCCAATCTCAGACAGAAGCGGCGTATATCCACCGCATGAAAGGAGCTGGGTGCAATAGTTGGCCCCTGTGACTCTGGCTTTCTTATGGTTGTCTATAGGGTGCGTTTGGGTGCAGTAGCGTGAGGTATATTCCTCGTCACAGGAGAAAGGTACTACTACAGTAAGGCTATCACTACAACTTCAGAAGGAAGACGCAAAAGAAACAGTCGAGTCGCTATCCAACTAGACACAGTACGCAACAAATCAACAGGATAGCGCCATAGCGAAGATAGGGTGCGAGAGACAAGAAGAAGAATGGACCAAACACAACGAATTCTCGGCCGCGAACACATACACAATAAACAAGATAACGGTCGTAAAGTTTCATCACGCGTTCCGCGGTCGACGCGAACCGTTCATGAAGACATGCAGACATCTATTCACGCCGGAACGACCTCGCCGTCCTCCCGCGCAGGCTCGTACGAGACCGCCTGGCCGACGCGGCCCACCCATCGCCACACGACACCCTCGTCGCCGCCCTCGAGCTCCTCGTGGGTGGTGACGACGTTGGCGTTCGCGCCGAGGATGCGCTCGACGCGCCGCCACAGCCGCTGTCGCTCCGCGACGCCCGCGTTGTGCAGGAGCTCGTCGCGCAGCTGCAGCGCCGACAAGTACGGCACCGAGCGCGCGACTGGGTCGACGTGGTGCTCGAACTCGGCGCTGCGCAGCAGCTCGTACACTTGCTCTGCGAGCGCCTGTGCGCGGACGGACTCCTCCCTGTTTGACTGGCGGCGCGTCCAGACGGTGACGGAGAGCAGGAGGGCGGTCAGTGTACCTGGAGATCGTGTTTAGGGATTTTTACGAAATCGAGGCAGACTTGACATACCGGATATCTGCTTCCAGTTGCTCCTACCGGTCTCCAGGGTCCAGACTTTGACCTGGCACGGAAAGTCCATTTCCTCCTCGCGAGACGCGATATAACGGTGTCCTCTACAGAGACTGTCTCAATATCTAAGCTCCAAAGACTACGTCGTTATCACTTACTCCGTGTCTTCGGCGATGAAGATACTGTCTAGCTCGACAAGCTGCTGAATAGCTTCAGCAAAGAGGTCGTCATACTGATGAAGTATGCGTTGCTGCGGAAACTCATTGACTCGACCGTTCATAGCAAATACAACAATGAACCTTACCGGTGACTTCTTCTTTAGGGTTTCCTTGAAGGCATCAACCTCCGTGCCCCACTTCTTCGCCTTCTCCAACTCGGACAGCGACTTGTCCTGGTCCGGGCGGGCCCCCAGACAATGCCTGATGCCTCTCTCCTGGATCAGCTTCTTGTCCATTGCCTTTCCCAGTAACCCAACGTGCGTCTTGCGGCGGGGATCCAGAACACATCGCGGGGGTAGAGCCACAGGACCCAGACCAGGGAAACCATCCAGCAATAACGAGAGACCAGTGTAGGCGAGCTGCGTGACCGACAGGTTCTCGAACGTGGGTCCGACGATTAGCGACGGATTCTGGTATGTTTCAGCGTTGTGCCCAGATGGCTTCGACGGACCGGGGACAGAAAAAAACGGCAACAGTGGATGTGGGCTGAGAAGGTAGCCAGGCTCGCAGGTCACAGTCGCCGGTGTGCACGAGGCATGGTCCGGGCAAGGCGCGCACGATTCTGGCCGGGGGATCGGGAGCAGCGGCGGAGGGGGGCATGGTTCGCTGAGCACAAGCTGAGTCTCATCGGAGACTTCTGGGGTCGGGATGGGCGTGGGAGACATCACTGCCTGTGTGCCGTCTGCATATGGGATAGCGAGCAATGTCGTCCTGTTCATGCGGTTGCACTCCTCGATCGCCGCCCGCCGTACCTTGACGCTCTCCAAAATTGTATTCGTCGACTTGCCGGTCTCGCAGAAGCCGATCGGGGCCGACTCAGTCTTGTAGTTGTAGAGCGAGGCTAGCGTCGCCGTGGCAAACATGAAAATGAAGAATCGCATGAGACCAAAACCCGACGCCTTTACTTTGCGGCGAACGACCTCCTGCCCCATAGAGCCTTGTGAGGACACCAGGCTCTGCCCCTCGTCGATAAAGTCCTCCGAAAGCGCCTCGGCGTCCACAGTAGTGGTTTCAACCACGGCGATGTGCTCCGTAGAAGGGCCTGCCTCCGGAGTCCGGTGATCATACTCCGCGACCACCGTTTCAGCCTCAACGACGCCTGCGCTGACTTCTGTCACAGCTTTCGGCTCTTCATCCTCCGGCAAGGGCACAATCGAAGTGACGTCACGAGTGCGTCTAGCGAGAGTGGCCGTTGCCCGTACATCCCGGAACATATCTTGGGGAAGGGCCGGCTCGAAACTACTTTGCGGTGGCTTTACACTCGTGCGTCTCCTCGGTATCCTCGATGCGTCGTCTTTCGTTGGTGATGGAGGGGGCGCGAACTGCGGAGGGACAGACGAGGACTTCTTGGAACGATGGGGTAGAGCGCTGCTACGACGAGTACGAGGCTTGACAGGTGAGGGAGAAGCGGATTCAGCGCCAGATTGGAAGATGTTGTTATCTTCCCAGCCTGAGTCGACATCCTCAAGAGCTGCTGCTATGCGCGAGCGAGTCGCTGCTTCAGCCTCGGACTGGTCAAGAAGTCAGTAATCCTGGTCGATTTCAGGGTTCATAAAAGATGGATATACATACAGCCTTCTTCCTGCTGACTTTGCGAACGGGGGGCTCCTCAGGCTCACTTTCTTCAGCGAGAGGCTCAGGAGCCTTCGTCACCCGTTTACGGGTAGTCACCGTACCGAGAGAAGGCTCAGCGGAGGAGCGGCGACGCCTAGGCTATGACAGAAGAGGGAATCATGAGCAACAGGAAACGCATTGAGGTTGAGGTTGGACGAACTGGTTCTGGACGGCTGGGTTCTGGGACCTGCTCCTTATCCTTCGGTGCAACAGAAGCTCTCCGTGAAGATGACCTAGTGGCGGGCTGGCCATAGTCATCGGCAACTGTCAGATCAAGTGTGAAACGTGGTTATCTCACCTTCCTACCCTCGTTTAAAGGTCGCCCAGTCAGCCCGTCCGTAATGCCATCATCACTTGCTTGACTATTCTGCCTGCTTAGCCTCTCCTTTTTCAGCTGAGGGGCCCTCGCCTTGATTTCATCGTTGAAGAGTTGCACGAGCTTCGGCTTAGTGTATGGAGAGGGGTACATCACATTGTGGAAACCGAATACACCGAGGAGTTGGGACACTGTGAGGGACGCAGGGTCGAAGTCGGGTTTAAGATAGTCGCCTTGTTCAATTATCTGGGCGGTGGTGAGTCTCGACATCGTGTAAGTACGTTGCTCGCTGCGCGACGCGACGAGCACGGTGTTCGTGTCGATGATCGTGGGGGTCGTGTTCAACGTGCGGAGATTCCCACAGGGAAAGCAAACACGCAAACAAAACACGTCAACGAACGCATCACGTGAAAGTGCCCCCACGCGTAAGTAACCCTAACCTCGGCCTCGTGTCGTCGATAAATTCTACTAGCAAATATATATCCAAGCCCGGAAAACCCTCACAAAATGACCTTTCCCAGTGAACATTTAATTGTTTACTGGGGAGGAGGGTACTTGGGGCGAATCCCGCCAGATGGGCCAAACCAACTGCCTGACAACTATACGATTTTGTCAGTGCACAGACGTACGTAAGAGGCGCAAGAGGCCTACCATGTGGTTCCAATATGCCCACGGGAACAAGTCTTTCTTGAAGTGGTAGAATAGCCTTGTGGCAGCCATCATCAGCTAGAAGCTTTTGGCTTGATTTGAGTAGTCCTTACCTGTTGGGCTTAGCCTGATCACCAATGAAAGGCAGACCAGCGAAGGTCTCCTTTGGCTGGCCACCGTACTTGAACTCGGCAAGAAGCAGCTCGCCGTACCCAGTCAACAGCTGTGGGCGTATTCATATCAGCTCCGATCCCACCGCAGAGTGAGCGTCAGGCACGTACTGGGCAGCTAGTATAGCCGTCGTACTTCGCAGTGCCGAGCTTGCCAGTGTCAACGAATTGGAATAGGTTCTCGGTGAGAACAGGCGCCTCGGAAGTAATCGCTGCTGCGGTTTTGCTCGTTGGCAGACTCGAGCAGTCGCCGAGCGACCATACGTTGCTAAATTTGGTGGATTGACAAGTTGCTGAGTCAACAGCAACCCAGCCAACCTCGTCCGCGATAGGAGAGCCCTTGATAACATCCATAGGTCCCATTGGTGGTGTAACGTGAAGGAAAGTGTAGTCGACGACGACGTCTGAGTTGTCGGCAGCGTTCTTGAACGTTGCCTTGCGGTTGGCGGCGTCGATCTTCGTCAGGTTGTGCTGGAAGTGACCACCGACGCCGCGCTGAATGCGCATTTCGTTTAAAGCATCCGAGTACTTCTTCACAGCAAACATGGCTGGAGTTCCAGTGTAGAAGTCAACCTTAATCTGATCGCCTCTACCAGTCTTCTGGAAGCGGTCCCATGCCATCCACATGATTTTTTGAGGAGCTGTAGACCCGTTCAGATCGCGACCTTCGGCGGTGAAGCACAAGACTCACCGCCACCGCACTTGATGACACTTGACGGCTGCGTGAATACAGCTTGGCCAGATCTCAAGGCTTCAATGTCATTCCAGACCTTGTCGCATGTTTCATACGAGTAGATAGACGAAACACCCGAGGAAGAGTCAGCAAGAGCCTTGGGTAGGCCCTCGATGCCGTTCCAGTTTGTCTGGATTCCGACGGACACGACCAGTGAGTCATAGCCGATCTCACGACCAGAGCTGGTGGTGATGGAGTTCTTGTCTGGCGCGAAAGTCTTCACATTCTCCTTGATGTGTGCGAGGTGTGACGGGATTAGCGATGAGACAGGCTTCCGCGTCTCCTCCTTGCGAGTAAGGCCAGAGCCGACCAGAGTCCTACACCGTAATTATGAGTACGTGTTGAGGATAATCAACGTATTTCAGAGACCAACTGACCATGCGGGCTATATGGTATGCTCGCTCAGTGACTGAAACAGACACCAGGGCCATACTACGCACTTGGTAATAGTGGTTTTCTGCGGCATCAACGATAGCAATATCTCCCTCGTTCAAGGGCTTCCCAGCTGCCTTGAAACGCTTGTAGATTTGGCTGGCAACAGTCAAGCCCCCAGAGCCTAGAGTACACCAGCCCGGTGAATATCGAGCGGTCAGCTAAATAGACGACATGCTTACCTGCACCAATGACTACAATCTTGTACTTGTCCTTCTCAGCGGCAGTGCTGGCCCATCGCAGGCTCGACCGAGCTCCAGACTTGGCTTTAACCAGTGCACTCGTTGTGCGAGAAGCTAACATCTTGGAAGCGTTTATTGACCGCTATTTTGAGGTGTCGCAAGACTCGGTTGCTCGGCTAGGCGGAGGAGAGAAGGCCTAGCTAGATGAGTGTTGAAGGAGAGGTGGGTAACATCAACTGAACACACAGTCTGGTTTTGTGTGTCTCGAGAATTCGGATAGGAAAATTACCAAGATTGGCGTCATTGATTCGGAATAGAGGCGTCTGTGAGTATCGTGCGGCCACGAGCCTTCTCGGCACTCTTTTGACCAAAGGAGTCGCATCGGCAGATAAAATAGCATCGACAGAGGCACACAAGAGGACCGAACACATTTTGCTAGGTCGTTGAAAAGACCGTGGTCACAGTTGGGTTAATGAGGGTCACTCGTGCTCTTCGGGCAGGCGCTTGACGCCACTGGCATCTGCCCGACCCTTGCCCGACTCCTCAAGTTCAACGAATGGTGGCTCAAACTACTTGCCAACTCCCTATCCTTTCTTGGTTGAAACACTCGCTACAGTGCATACAACGAACGGACTACGGAACTACATCACACTGATCGCAGCCATCTATCATAAACTGCCACCGTCACTGCTGCTCTGTCCATCTCGCACTCTTGAGATGAACGACACAGCCTATGTCAGGCCGTCAAGTAACAGGACATTCGATCCGTCGCGAGCTGCGACTTTTCAGCGTATAGTTGATGTTTGTGTCACAGGGTATGTCAAATCCATTGTGCTCCCTCGTCTCTTGGACCTAGTATGGCCAAATACGAGCTGAAGGCCTACGCCCGAGGCGTACTTAGACAGATCTTTACCTTTACAAAGTAACTGCTGCCAATATTGGCTCACGCCTTCGGTAATCCGGCTCACCCGTCCTGAGATACCGTGGTAAGTACCAGTAAACGGACACGATGTCTTCTCTCTGATGGCAACCGTTCAGTACCCGTTGTCAGGCTCGCACCTCTAGGCCTACGTCCACTAGAACAATATAATCAGCAGTCCGACGATGTGTCTACACCCCCGCCTAAGCCCGGGTGACCACGCTCTTCGATTCTTTCCGAGGGCTAACCTATCTTCGCTTTCGCCATAATCCTCTATCTCCTTCACTTTCAGTGCACTGGGTTGCACGTCCATTCTTTTTGCCAGCAGGCCTGTGCATTGTGCCGCTATTTCCCTTCTAATTTGTGTTTTCAGCGTCATTAACAGGAGCTTCGCATGGCCCTGCCGAGCCGTCCTTCAATCCGCGTCGGCCTCCCTTCCAACCCCTCCCCCCGCTCGCGTTCTCTAAACGCTCGAGCTGCACCAGATGTTCCATCGCGCCCGCCCAGCGCAGCCACCGATCGTTCCTACAATCACAATCGCGCAGAATCGTCCCCTCTTCCTGCAAGCCAACTGCGACCCCAGCGCTCTTTGACCAATCTCCCAAGCCAGGCCGCGCGAAATGAGTCGCGTGGGCGAGCTCCGAGGCTCAATGCCCCGGCTCCAGCACCCCCTGTGCCTCGCCTGCCGCTCAACCTCGCAAAGCCGAAGGCGGAGCGGCTGTACGGAAACCACACCGGTGCTACGTCCGCCTCTTCCGTGTCCAGCGCGTCCTCGGAAGGCGACTCGTTCTTTACGAACCCGTGGCCCAGCTCCGCCTCTTCTGCTGCCACGAGCGTAGAGGACATCGGGGAGAAGGAGGTGCCTGAGCCCGTCGAGACGAAGGTTGCGCCTGGTTTTGGCTCTTCGTTGTGGTCTCGAGTTGCCGAGGCAGCAGGCAGCCTCACCGTGAACGTGAGCCGTGCATGGGAAGTCAACATTACAAGATACTCTGGCGAAGGTGTGCCCGATATATGTTATCGTATAAGCGGTGTCTGACAAAATTAATACCAGTTACACCGCCAGGGGAAGAATCCCGCCTGGCCCGGGCTATGAAAGCTTATCACATCGGGAAGGCTCGGCATCCGTCTGATTTACCAGAATGGCTGTTTGACGAACGCGACCGGGGCGTCCGTTCTCGTGCGGTCGACGACTCGACTTCTAACGAGCCGCTCATCGAGCGTGCGTCCGCGCCCAAGCCCCTCCCCACATTTCCGAGTCGCGTCACTTCCCCTGCACCAGACAACAACCCTCGCGCAGCGTACACGAGGAGGGATGGTGACGCAGAGTCCACGGCCACGATGTCGCGGGCTGCGCAACGGCTCAGGGAGATGCGCGACGCGAAGGCAACCCGCACACCCACCATCCGCTTCGTGGACAACGTCCACCCCAGACATGCCGGTCGCGGCAGACAAACGATGGAGGAGCCAGCCCCCCCGATGGCGATCCCACCCCTGCCTACTACGAATACACCTCCCGCCACGCCGAGAGCGGTGGGAAGACGGCCGACTGCGGTCGGTCTTCCCTCCAGCGTGCGGCCGCGGAGGACATGAACGAGTGCAGACACGGCGCATGTGGACAATGTCATGCTTTACACACGGCTCCGAGTTCTGTATGTAGACTAGCTGCCGCCCTTCTTGTTTTTCACGATCTCTCGTGATTGCTCCATGATGACCTTCCAATCGACACTGATCGTTGCCGCGTAGTCAATCGTCCCTTCGCACGCAACATCCAAGTTGTTGACTGCACTCGCCGCCTCCGTCAGGCGGCATCGACACAGTGTGACGGGCACAGCTGTGGCCAGTAACTGTTGATCAGCCTGCTCGGTGTGCTCGCCACCAGGCACACCGCCATGCGTGCTCCCAAATTTGACTGCCTGGCTCTTGACGACACCTCGGCGAGCTCGGTATACGAGGGATATTTACGCAGGACATTGTTCGCAAGAGGGAGGGCTAAATGGGGTAGTCGAGATGGCAGCGGTCGTGAAGGCACTGGTGCAGCCGCCAGATGAACACGACCCGAAGCCGCTGAGGTCTGATTGGTCGTCCCCTGTTCGACTGGGAGACTGATGGTCATCGAGCCCGAGGGAGAGGTGCTTGATATTTGGGTGATCGGTTGCCTGGCGACTTAGTGACACCGCGGGAAGGGGCGATGGTATAACAACCCTCGGGGCAGCGCACACTCCTCATCCTTTCCTTTCCTCCTGCTTCCCTCCCTCCTTTCGTTTCTCTATCTCTTTTACGTCGGGTTGATCCTCGGCCGTATTCATTCCTTCTCTTCGATAGAGTAACCCCACGTTCCCCAGGAGGGTCTCAAGCTTGTAGTCCGACCTAGTTCGTCGACAATTCAACGGTCTTTTCTTCATCTATCACTCCTAGTATAAGTTCCTTGTCACGCCATGGTTTTCTTCGCACCAGTTTTCGGCGCCGCCGCTCTCTTTGCAGGCCTTGTCTCGGCCCTTCCGCGACCTGACAGCTCCTCGGGCGACGAGGTTGCCGTCTCTGCTCCCAACGGCGTCGTTCTCTCCGACACCGCCGAGCTTTCTTCGTGAGTCTGGAGCAAATGTTTTCTGTATATCGTGCTGACTCTGTGAACAGACAGCTCGCGTCCGAGTCGGCCGCTGCCATGTCTTCGGCATACTACGCAGCGACTACGACGTCCGCTTATTACGCCGCCGCGACGTCGTCTGCGGCAGCGTACGGCTACGGCGGAGCTTCGTCTTCCAGCGCGGCGGCCTATGGCTACGGCGCGGCTTCGTCTTCTTCCATGAACAATGGAGGATATTACACGACCTCTGCGGCGTACAGCGCGGCGACCTCCACCAACACCGCGATGGCGACCGCCGTCACTATGTCGTACGGCTCGGGAAGCAGCAACTGGGGAGGATCCGGCTACAACGACTGTGTTAACCGTGAGTTTCGTTCCTGCTAGAGGGGCGCATCAGCTCGTATATCTCCACATTATGCTGATTCCGTCTGGCCACAGAATGCATTGCTTCGTTCGGCGCGCCGCCAGCGATGTACACCCCCACGGCTTCCTCGTCCACTGGCAGCGGCTCCAGCGGCGGTTCCGGCACCACGCACACCGTCATTGTCGCCCCGACCCAGGGCGTCCTCCGCTACGTCCCGTTCGCCGTGAACGCCTCCGTCGGTGACACGATCCACTTCGTGTGGAACGCCAACAACCACACCGTCACCAAGTCCTCGGAGCTCCAGCTCTGCAACAAGACCAGCGATGCGCCTTTCGCGACCGGCGAACAGAACAAGGGCTTCACCTTCGACCAGGTTGTCAACGACACGAACCCCACGTTCTACTACTGCGGCACCCCCACCCACTGCGAAAAGGGAATGTTCGGTATCATTAACCCTCCCAGCGAGGCTAACGCTGCTACTTCCGTCGGCATGATGATGCCCGCTATGGTTGCGAACAGCTCGGACCTGTCTGCGATGTGGGCGTACACCAGCAAAATGACCAAGGGCAACCTCCAGGCATCGATGTGGGGCCAGAACATCGACCTCGCTCAGATGCCCACCTGGTCGCACCAGTACGTCATGCAGAACGTCATGTAAGTGCTCGCCCGCATCTCCGCAACCGCTCGCGCTGACCACACCACGACGCAGGTACGCGCAAACCCTCTTCGCCGAGAACCCCGACGTCCTGGGCGCAGACGGCAAGGTCGACATGTCCGCTGGTGGCAACCCCATCAAGTTCCCCCAGGACATCACCGCCGCGCTGAACGGCGCCGCCGCCGGTAACTCATCCACGGGCACCGCTGCTGCTGCCTCGGCAGTGTCGAGCGCTGCCGCCGCCTCGAGCTCGAGCTCCGCGGCCGCCGCCCCGACCGGCGCGACGAACGGTGCTCGCGGCACCATCGTATCCAGCGGCCTGCTCGGCGTCGCCGTCCTTGCTGCCACCCTTCTCGCCCTCTGAGTGCCCTTTACCTGCTGAGCACGGACCATTTCCTTCGGACAATCTAGGATACCACTTGTGATAGACTACTGTTGTGTTTTCGATTGTGCTTGGACACTGGACTCTAGCTACATCTTTTTTGCTCACCCATCACACTTTGAAGCAGTACTTACAGCTCGCATGCGAGGAAAGGCTTTAGGCCCCGCTGTAGTAGTAGTTTTCCCACTCTATAACTACCCCGGTGAATATACTCGACCCTGTGTGAGTGGCGGAAGCATGCCCTGCGAGGTATAGTACCGTGTTCCCGTACTGTGGACGGGTCTGTTGGTCTGGGACGAGGACATGATCATTCTTATGATACATGTAGTCACCGCACGCAGACGCTATGGATATAGGCTGATCTACACTCTACTTGAGCTCGCGAGCTTACATGGATCACTTCTAGTGTACAGCATTCAATTCACGATGTCTTTCTGCAGCTCCCCAAGGACGTCTTCCAGCACTGCTACCCCCCGCTCCACCTCCTCGAATGTGTTGTACAACGCACACGGTGCAAGCCTGATCACATCCGGCTTCCTCGAGTCCCCCACGACTCCACGCTCTGCGAGCCCGCCCATCACCTTCGGCATCGTCCTTCCTCCTGTGGGCAAGAAGACGAGCGACAGCTGCGATCCGCGCGAGGCGGGGTCGCGCGGTGTGATGATCGTGAATCCGAAGACGGCGCTGGCCGCGTCCTCCTGCTCGATCTGCCCCGCCACGTCTGGCGCGATCCAGAACTTGCTCTGGTGCAGCAAATGCTCGAGGTGGCCCGTGAGCCGCAGCGAGCGCGCCCTGAGCGGGGCCATCCCGCCGGCCGCGCGGAAGACCTGCAGCGAGCCGAGCAGCGACACGGTCGCGAGGACGGACGGGTTGGATTGCTGGAAGCCTTGCGCGCCCGGGATCGCAGAAAACTGCGGCGGCATAGCGAAGCGGGTGTGTGGGTCGTGGCCCCACCACCCCGCGAACCTGCGCGTTCAGTCAGTTGAGAGGGCTTGACGTGTAGGCACTGGGGCGTACTCCGTTGGTTTGCTGGCCCAGCGCTCGTGAACGTAAAGGCCACCGATGCCTCCAGGGCCCGAGTTGAGGTATTTGTACGTGCACCACACTGCAAAATCGACATTCCAGTCGTGCAGCGACAGCGGTACGTTGCCGATAGCGTGAGCCAAATCCCACCCGCAGATGCAACCCTGTACGTGACACGACATAAGCAAGTCGTTTGCACGGCATCGAAAGACGTGTAGTGACCTGCGCTTTGGCCGCCTTTGTAATGTTCTCCATTGGGAACCACTGACCGGTGTAGTATTGCACTCCCGAGAATAGCACGAGAGCGATTGTGTTCCCCTCCTTGGCAATTACATCCAAGATATCCTCTTCTCGTAGAGTGAACTCGCCTGGCCTAGGGCTCAGCTCGATGATGGCTTCTGCGGGGTCATAACCGTGTCGAGCGACTTGTGTCGCGAAAGCGTACTGGGTGAGATGTTAGCGCACTATCCCGGCACTGGAGAGACACACAACGAACCTGATCGGACGGGAAGGCCTTGGCTTCACAGAGCAGTTTGTACCTTTCCGTTGTGGGCTTGTAAAATGTATTGATCATCAGGTGTAGGTTGGCCGTTAGGGTGCCCATACAGGCTACCTCTGATTCGCCAGCGCCTGGGAACCCCCGTGAGCAGGTCCTCGGAAAGCATTGGACAGTAAACTTACCAACCATATCAGCGAGGATGGGGTGCACAGTGTCGGCGATGTACATCCAACTTCGGTCGTAGGGGTGATCAAAGTGGCCCTCCACGCCGCTGTGCGAGGGACGAAGACGATCAATTACGTCCAGGATCTTGGATGGCCGCTCGTATTCACCGTGTGCCCCATACCTCGAGCTCCTCCTGGACCAGCTGGCGCGACCGCTTGGGTAGTATGCCCAAGGAGTTACCGCACAGGTATGTGCATGTATCGTCAACTACAACGACTTCCAAGTTAGGAGCGGCGAGGGGTATTTGACGGGACTCACGTAGCGAGTCTGGCACACGAGAGGCCTTCATGGACCGGTTGGTAGGGATCACAAACTCATCGCGGTACTTGCTCAAAGCGTCCTCCTCTGCAGACAACTTGAAATAATTTTGGGCCATCTCGCGTAGGACGGCCCTGCCGAGATGGGAGGGGAAAGACGATGATGACGACCTGGCGCTTACGCGCGCTCGCACTGTTTTTTTGCAAGCAGCCAGCATGTCGACGGTCGCGGTGGGCAGCGTCGACCCGTGCATCCCTCAGCTACAGCTTTGCTGCTGTTTCTGCGCGCGGAACGTGGTTCTGCCATCCTTCGCTCGCCCCGCCCAGTTCATCATCTGCACTATATGCGAACGCAAGATGCTCGCCGTCAACGCTGCTGAGCCCGCCCCCACGCTTGAGCCGTCGTCCGGCTCGCCTTCTGGGACGGTCAGTCCAGCACAGTTGACTGGCCAGCCACAAAGTGAGCCTAAACCAACCATCGTCATCAAAGCCAGACCTCCCGCTCCGCCTGCTCCTGTGCACCCACCTCTAGTCATTAAGCTGCCCCCAGCCGCAGCTAGTGTCAAGGGGACGTCCATGGATTCTGGGAAGCAGAGGCCCGCTTTGACCGTCAAGGTGCCGCCGAAACGAAGGCCATCTCAGCAAACGCGCATGCCTCTATCCAAAGTATCGTCACGAGGCGAGCTTCCGCTACTCCTTGCGCGGTGGGCAGAAACGGAGAAGGCTATCGCAGCTTTGTCTGACAAGCCTCATTTCAACGACAAGGGCGAATATTTGTTTCACCATCCACTGACTCCCTCTGCTCCTAGGAAGACGGTGCGTGAAAAAAACAGCAGAGTATTATGGACAATTCACCAATTGATCTTATTGCCAGATATCTGCCAGCCCATCTGCAATGTCGCCTCTCCCATTGAGCAGCAATTCGGCTGATACACTACCATCGCGACAAGTTGCGCTCCCCGGCGGTCTGGATCAGCCAGCGAAACCGCTTTCTCCTGTCGTCGAATCACCCGCTCCGTCCGTCACCAGTTCGGGCTTCGCAAAGCCGATCACACCAGTCGACATACAATCACCGTATAGTGCGACGCGCCCTCGGCTTACACTTCGGCTTCCTGGCCGTTCCTCTCTTAGTAAGCAGAGCACTCTCGGTCAGCCGCTACCGTCCGCCTCCCGAACCTCAGAGGTCGTGCCATCTCCCTCGGCGCGCCCCTGCAGAACACTCACATGCACGGCCGTTCTCCATCCGTCGCATCCATGGATATTCTGCAGCAATTGTCTGCAGAATCCGGCCCCGAAAGCTATCTCACCTGTCGACGACCCACGTGACATGGGTCAAATCAGCCAGAGCAGACGGATTTCTGAACCACGCGTCAGCCTCGTCGAACCCAGCCTAAAGCCCAATGACCCACCGCGTCGTAAGAGTGAGCCCATGGCAGCGCCCCTTGAGC
This sequence comes from Phlebiopsis gigantea 11061_1 CR5-6, assembly GCA_000832265.1. NCBI lineage: Eukaryota > Fungi > Basidiomycota > Agaricomycetes > Polyporales > Phanerochaetaceae > Phlebiopsis > Phlebiopsis gigantea. The sequence continues at coordinate 98,990 of KN840470.1, read as the reverse complement.
ACCGCGACAACACTCGCATACAGCTACCGCAGCTACTAAAGTCATCCGAGGGCGCATCCAAGACACGAACGCCGGAGAAGGCGAAGAAGCCAGGCTTGGATGCACATCGTGCGCTTCCCACACCCCCGCCGTCATCTCGTCAAAGCTCTCCTACTGCGCCCCCTGAAGCCTCGGATCCGCCCTCTTCTCCTGAGATGCCGCTGGCAGCTCTCTCCTCCCCACACGCTCCGCGATATAAGGCAAGAAACGAGGTAGATGATACACTTTGGGACAGCGACCTTTCAGACCTCACTCCACTGGAATCCTCAGGCGACGAAAACACCGACAACGAAGACAATACTCAGGCAGCGCGAGGGCGAGCGGCGGTCCCCGCCAGCGGGAAGCAGTCGTTTACGTGTGTTCGAAGCAAGTGCCACAACCTCCTCATCCCGTGGACACAGTGGAAGATGTGCCATTCGTGCCGCGTCAAGCTCCGCGAGCGCTCGCGGGAGCGCAACACCGTCAAGTTCGCGCGCGCGAGCACGGGTGGCGAGGCGGACGCGTCGGGCGCGCAGCGCGAGTGTGCGCTCCGGACGTGCAAGAACGCGCTGCCGGCTGCGTCGCTGTACCGCTGGAAGCTCTGCGAGCGATGTCGCGCGCGTACGCGCCGCCAGTCAAGGAAGCGCAAGTATGGCGACCTCGGGCTCGCGTCGGATGAAGACGGCGAAGTGCCGCTGGCTCTTGGGCAGAGAAGGCGTTCTTCGAATGTGAGCTTCAAGAAGCTAAAGCTAACGTTCAAGGGCGAGACGGTTGCTAGCGTCGAAGCGCGGAAAAAGGAGCCTCCAAGTGTGGTACGTCCATCTCAACGATACGTGTAGCGGCGCGAGACTAAAAGATCGACAGTTCGTTGTGGATAATGCTATTCGATACCTCCAGTACCAATCGTCACAGATCCTCTTTGAGGCTCTACGGGACCGCCTCTTGGGCTTCATCAATGCCACGACGCAGTACATGCTGTTCAAGGTTGCCACGAATGCACCACCAGATACCATCAAGCCCACTGTATTCGCTTTCGAGGGCGAGTTCTCTGTGATCGCAGATCCCGCAGGAGGGGAGGTTGGCTCGAAGCTACAAGTTCTTCAGGGCGAAATTGGGAAAGTCCTTGGCATACCGTTCGTGTAAGTTCTACTCGACACCGGACTCGTCGATTTGGACTGACAGTTGCATCTCTGACAGACTTTCGGGATACCAAGTGGAACCGACTGGTGCCATCGTCGGGCAGTATTCATGCATACACGATATCCTCGTACCTTTACCAATCAGCCCGCCCGAGACGCCAGTCCTTGCTCTAGCAGCTGAGTCTGCCACGGATTCAAGCCTGAGTGCCCAGCCGCCGGTTGTCCCGTTAGATGGCCCCTTGGACGCACTGTTGAATATCCCCGACGACGACACCACGGATACCAAGGAGGCCTTCGCCGCGGAAACATCAGAGAACTCGCTACTTGCCACTGAGGCAAGGAAGTCAATGAACCTATCAGATGTCAAGCCGGAAGTTACAGAGCCAATGGTTAAGCCAGAGCGGCCGACCATTCCGGAGTCCAACACACTCAGCGATTCCACTCACCGCCTTACCATGACCTTCGTCGATGCCACGCCTATGAAAGCCTCTCCCGAGGACGTGGTCGCCAACTTCGATGTCGTCGTCAAGCGCATGGCCGGGGAACTAAAAGTGTCAATCCTTTGGGACCGCTCCCACAAGTACTTCCCTGGCTTGCGGACCGTCGTGCAGTTCAGACTTGTCGGTTAAACGTTTCCCGTGCTTCTGTCCGATTATGCTTATGCTCATTTATTCGATTTTCTTGATATTGCTTCGCTTACGCCGATGCTCCTTTTATTGCGCGCATCTCTGCAAGCTTGGACCTGTATCGTGAGGGAACTTACACCCCTGTGTTTTTTAACAGTCGGCTGCAGTATTCGTACGTCGTAGACTGTATCGTATACCACCGTTTACACTCTCCAAACTAACCTTCGCACTACACACTGCAATTACTTGACCACTTTGATGATCGTTTCCAGCACCATTCTTCTCTTCAAGTTGGTGTAGACGTGATATCACCTACGTCTGGATTGATGCTCTCGTGGACATCCTCTTTTATCCTTGTATCCCGTCACAAAAATGGCGAGCTAAGCAAAACGCAAGAGTCAAGCCTGAGGTGGCAACTTACCGTAGGGTAGGAAATGCCGAAAGAAACCCCCTTTTTCTCGGCACACACTTCGATACTTCTTGGTGTCAAACGTATTCTGGAACGTGGACAGTACTAGTAGTCGTAATCGAACTACAGTGACTAGTATCTGATAATCTAAGGACGGAAACTGGATGTATGAAGCTTGCCCAGCAGTGCCAATCGTCCACAGACGCATCAGAACGCCGCGGAGTGGCTGATGGTTCTCGATACAGTACGTACCGCTGACCTTTGCTGACCTTTCGTCACAATATGTACATGCTCGTGGCCGATCCCTACTTGATCGCCACCGTGGACGAGCAAGTACAAACAAGGTAAGCGCCAAATATTGGTATATATATACTCGATCGATTTCTTGTCCAAGAACCGGCACCTTCAAACTGAACAAAACCCTCGCTCCTCCAGGCTCTAAGGTAGGAACCAGGCACTTGCTGATATAGTACTAGGGCTCATAAATGCTCGTGGACTCCCCAGCAAAACTGCACCGTGACCTCGAGCATGTCTTCGCCGCTCATCAACAAACTGCCCGCCGAAATCCTCGCGACTATCTTCGTAGTTTTAGCAGAAGAATTGCACACGGAGTGGTGTCAGAATCACTGCGTGCACACTGGAGCGAAGTTTGAGGTGGAGTTTTTTGCTTGGGTAGCTCCGAGTCGCCCTACTTCGCAGAAAGCTTTACTTCTCACGGTCTGTAGGCAGTGGTACGACGTTATGAAGAACTGCCCGTTGTTCTGGAGATATGTTGTCGCAGAAAGGCGAGAGTCCACGAAGAGGCAGCTGAAACTTTCCAAGGAGGTGCCTCTCAACGTCTACACCACGCTTGCCAGCCTGCAAACGGTTTCGCTCGTCAACGATATCCACCGTATTCAAGATCTCATCGTTTGTACTTATGGTGGGGATCATCACTGGCTGAAAGACCCCGAATCGGAGGCCACTGCTCCTATTCTTCGATCATTGTCTATCCACCACCTCTGCAACAATCACCGCCGCCGCTTGAAAATGACTGTACGGGCGATCTGGCACGACTTGGATGCTCCTCAGCTGCAGCGCTACGCTAGCCATGGAGGCCAAGAGGTCTTCTCCTGGGCTGACCCAGGCACACATCCTGCGCTCAGGTGGAAGGACACTCTCACAAGCTTCACATGGCTCCCCGAACTCCACTCTCATAATATTTGCCCTTCAGCAGAAGCTCTCCTGGGAGTTGTGCGCCATCTACATCACCTCCACACTCTAAAAGCCGCCATTTCAATAGAATATCCTACACAGCCCATGGACCCATTAGCTGCACGAACCAACACCTGCCGTGCATGACTGCCCGAGCTTCGACGCCTCATGCTTCATGGAAACCTCCAATCGTGCTTTGACATCATGGATAACATCGACCACCCTCATCTCATCCATCAGCTCGTCATCATCGCAGGACACCCGCTGGAAACACCAGACCTACGCGAGACCGTACCTCTCGTAGACCTCTTGGCAGAGCATCTTGCTCGAGAACTTATAGACTCGCCCAAACCACAGTCCGGGGCGAACTCCAAACACAAGCGGACATTGTATATTGGCCCAGACGAGTTGAACCCAACCGCTATTGAAATCGCAGCATCCTCCAAGCTGCTCAACCGCACTGGGAACTTCCCCTTCCGCAGCCAAGGCGCGTTCCGCGACATTGCATGCGATGGACAATACCCCGACCTGGACCTCTGCCTTGTACTCCCACAAAAGATCCTACGTGCACAGTTCGAGGTACTATTCGAGGGAATTGCCCTCCGCAAGGTCGAGAGGCTCGAAGTGTTCGGAAATCCCACGATGGATCCAGTAGATAGCCAGCTCATTTATGAGGACTACGAGCCTACCAAGTTGCATCCAGAATGGTCGTCGAAAGTGTTTTCCCTCCTGGAAAATGTCCACACCCTCCGCATACACAGCTATATCGACCCGGAGTTGCTCGCGTCCTACCTGTTTCCCTCGATGCAAGATCCAGGACATGTACGGCATAATTTTCCTCGGCTGCGCCTGGTCCGGCTGAACCAGGTTGGGGTTGAAGTAAACGAAAAGGAGACCAATCGCGGAAGTATCTACGTGTGTGCGTCCATACTAAGATATGCTACGTGCTTGTGCAGCGTACTCATCCACTCCCAGATACATTCTCGGGCACTTTTGAAGACGTCTTGGATATTTTCGAACGGCAGGCTGATGCTGGACTCTCAGTTGGAACTGTCGCCATCTCAGGCCCAGCCTGGGCCATACCGTTTACCAGGGTACAAATGGTTGCCCTCAGACAGTATATATCCATGCTGTTGGTGAAGTGCATCGAGCGCACAGAAGGTGACATCCCTCGCCCTACTTACGATTTTTCAGACAAACTGTATTTAGTTCCGGAAGGCCTGGAGGATTCATGGAACGTAGTACTGGACCCGAATGCGGAAATTCAATGAGGAGGTGCATCCTACACACCACGCATCCCGTTAGTAGAAGTAAATTTATACTATGTACAGTAAGCTGTGGGTATTGCGCTGCAGGAGTACCCGAAGGAAGTGGGAGGCGGTTGTTGGATTGATCCTCTAATCCACAACGAGAAGGTAAGCCTCTCCGAACCTAGCCTCGGATTCTTGTCTCGCCCTTTATAGCGACGCTACGTGAGCTGAAAGCGATGAAGACAAGATATAGAAGTGCTAGTGACTGCGGAATGAGTACTGAGTGTTGCAGTGCGAAACATGATGTAAGTTACGGCTAGTCCGAGTTCGTTCACGTGCAGGCCTCAGGGCCTGAGATGTGTTTCTGGTAGTTGTATCTATCTTGAGCAGCAGCGTAAGCCCTGTAATACACAAGTGTACTCGGATAGGCTGAAATTTGAAGGCCTAGGGCTGGCTGACGACTTCGCCGGGAGAATATTGTCAATCGCTATGAAATTTGCCCAGAAGGACTTCGTGTTTAAAAACCAAAGATATCGTCAATCTCGTCCTTCTTCTTGCGCTTCTTTTTCAGGGAATTGTCTTGCACAGTAGAACTGGAAGATTTGATCCGTTTACGAGGGACAGCCTCGGATTCTCTCGCTTTCGTCGACACGCGTTGGACCGTCGCCCGAACTGACGACAACGTCAGGGTTCATGTTCGACTAGGTGAAATGTCCCACTTACTTACTGCTGCAGTGGATGACGCCGCTGCAGGCTGCGAAAAGATGAATCCCAGGTCTTCAGAAACGACTGTCTCTTCCCGATCCTGAGCCGGGACTGCGACGGTAGTCCGTTCTGCGACCGTGACTGCACTTCTACTGGCTGTAGCCAGCACTGCGCTGCCAAGGTCTTCATCCATATCCTGGACGGTTTGGAGATTAGCAGACGGCCGAGAAGACATTTCCGGCGTAGAAGTATTTCGAGGGTCCAGCCCTTTGTAGCGACCAGCTAGATGTTTTGGCTGTCGGGAGCTATTTCCGGTCTCAAGTTGGGTATTTAGCAACTTCATACACATCTCACAGCAAGAGGACACTTACATCCAGGGTGACGAGTAACCTGAAATAAATTGTCCATGCACTCGCTACCGCAGGTCCTATCTCAGTCAGCAAGATGGCTATCCGCGAAGTTATCGCGGTCAAGACGAGGATGTATTGGAGGAAGGCACCGGTCTGGAGGTCGAGATTAAGATGACTAAAAATACATTTAATATTTTGTGGAATTTCGGCATTTTTAGGCATACTTGTGGGCCTTTGTCAAATGCTCTTCCATCTAGAGTAGCGGGTCAATACGAATCACATGAAGGTACAGGGTTCACGGACGCTGGTGATAAAAACGAGACAGCTTCTCAAGCGTTCGAGCAAGCGAAGCACGGACGGCACATCTGGTAGATGTGTCCAAGGTCCCTTCAAAATCTTTGCACTGGACGAACGACCAAGTTAGCCTCATTCCACGCCGGGCTTCTGGGACACTAACTTGCGCTCAGCAATGTCTCCCCAGAACGAGAACCGAAGGGCATCCACTTGTTCATGAATCTTCACTTCTTCGAGTCTTCTTGCGTGTCGTCTCACGTCCGCTATGCGCCTCCAGAATAGCGCAGAACGATGTTGATTACTGCCCTTGTAATATAGCTTTTCGAGCACCTGCAGCTCTACATGGTGAGATGCGAAGGCCACCTGCAGTTTTCGAGTGCAAGCCTTGAGATCCTTCAATATTGAGTCAATGCTCCCTTGCTTTGCGATGTTTAGAGTATTTCTCGGTGAACAAATGGGAAGAGGGATATCGACTCGACGGGGAGCAGTCATATCCAATGACTGAACGAGAGAGAGACGGGAGACGCCTCGATCGGCGATCACAGCAGCACATTCCGGACGTTGCCCAGCTCTGCCATCTCCCCCGACATTCTCTTCAGAAACCCTCGGAGGCTCTACGCCAGGCCACCATGGCCTCCCAAGCCGGCCAGGATGCCAAGTTCTTCACGCGAGGCAAGATACAGGTGCGTGGACGTCACGCTCGCCGGCGTCATAGTCACTCATAGTCCGCTGTGTCCCGCAGGAATTTCGTGCCGAGCTACAGGCCGCCGAGTCCAAGGACAAGAAGTTTGTGAAGCGGAAAACGGTGCTGAAGAAGATTGTGGCCAATATCACAATGGGCAACGATAGTCCGTGCGCTTTGCCAGCTTCGTAGTGCGAGAGAAGTAACCCACCCCGCGACAGTGTCTCCGCTGTTCACTGACGTCGTTCAGTGCCTGGGGATACCACTAATTGAGATAAAGAAGAGTAAGACGAAGTCATACTGTCTTGAGACGTGGACTCACGTTGTCACTACCGCAGTGGTCTATCTATTTCTCGTGAGCTATGGAAGGTCCAAAGGAGAGCAGATACATCTCGTGATACCTAGCTTCCTTCAGGTATGTTTGATACAGCCGTTACGTTCTCTGTATACCTGACCGTATGAGCAAGGACTGTAATGATCGCAATCCCCTCGTACGCGCGCTCGCCATCCGCACCATGTCATACATCCCCATCCCTGTAGTCATCGATGCGCTCACGGAACAGCTACGACACTGTCTCAAAGACCGGGACCCCTATGTGCGCAAGACGGCTGCCATATGCGTAGCGAAGCTGTTTACCGCGGACCCGAGGAAAGCGGAGCGAGGCGGCTTTGTGGAGATGCTCAGGGACCTTTTGCTCGACGCGAACGCGACTGTAGTCTCCAATGCGGTTGCCGCGCTCTCCGAAATCGGTGACCGGCAAGATGGTGTGATATTCAAGCTGAACTTGACGGTCGCGAATAGGCTGCTACAAGCCCTGACCGAGAGCTCCGAGTGCGTAATCACTACCGAATTTGCCAACATATGCTCTAATTTGTCGTTAGGTGGGGACAAATATACATATTGGACTCGCTGCTCCGATACGTGCCCGAGAAACACGCCGACGCCGAACTCATGGCAGAGCGCGTAGTGGTTCAGCTGAGCCACGCCAACTCAGCAGTCGTTCTCACTTCCATCAAAGTTCTCCTCTACCTCATGAACTACATGGAAAATCGGAAGCTAATCGACTACATCTGCAAGAAGATGGGACCCCCTCTAGGTACGACCATTGACAGTCTTCTGTAGAAACGGACTGACGCTCGTAGTGACGATATTATCCTCTGGTCCCGAGGTGCAATACGTCGCCCTTAGAAATATCCTACTCATCATACAGAGACGTCCAAACGTCCTCAAGAATGATGTCAAGGTGTTCTTTTGCAAGTACAACGATCCCATCTACGTCAAGCTGGCTAAGCTGGAGATCATGTATCGTCTCGCACGCGAGGAGAATGCAAGAGAAGTCCTTGCAGAACTGCAAGAGTAAGTATCGCGTCAAGTTGACTATGTCGATTCGGCTGAAGGCTTTTGCGCTAGGTACGCGTCAGAGGTGGATGTTGACTTTGTTCGCAAAGCCGTCCGTTCAATAGGCCGGTTAGCAATCAAGGTCGAGGCTGCTGCAGACTTGTGCATCAAGACGCTGCTCGACCTCATCGAGACGAAGGTTACGTACGTTGTGCAGGAGGCTGTCATAGTCATCAAAGATGTCTTCCGCCGGTACCCAGGGAAGTATGAGGGTATTATCCCCACATTGTGCGAGAACCTGGATGCCCTGGACGAGCCAGAGTCGAAAGCCGCCATGATATGGATCGTTGGACAGTTTGCGGACAGGATTGAGAATGCCGACGAGCTCATGGACGATCTGACCTTCACGTTCATGGAAGAGCCCGTGGAGGTATGTCTATTATTATAGCTCTCAATAATGGCCCGCGGCTCACATACGCACAGGTGCAACTCGCGCTCCTGACAGCAGCTGTCAAGGTGTTCATCCACAAAGCGCAGTCGGAGACGAGCAAAGCGATCGTGCACAAGGTACTGAAATGGGCCACGGAGGAAGTCGACAACCCCGACCTCCGCGATCGCGGCTTCATGTACTGGCGCATGCTCGCCATCAACCCCACCGTCGCAGGCGAGATCGTGCTCGCAGAGAAACCCGCCATCACGACCGACTCTGACCGCATGGACCGCGGCGCGCTCGACCAGCTGCTCCTGCACACGGGCACGCTGGGTAGCATCTACCACAAGAACCCCGAGGTCCGTCCCGCCGTGCACACACTGACCGCGCCGCTGAACGCCCGCCCCGTGTAGACCTTCATCCGCAACGCCGCAGGCAAGGCGCTCGCCGACAGCCCGGCGCTGAACCCGCTCTCGCGACAGGTCCTCGTCTCCGTCGCGCGGCCCTCGCTGCCGTCCGCGGTCAATGTACCGGGGCCCGGGCCCCCCGAGCCAACCCGCGACGGCGCGACGGCCATCGACAGCAAGCCCACACCCCCGATCCCCGCTGACGGAGAGGGCGACGCCGACGCGAGTTCGTCGGGCGACCACAGTGGGGACGCCGATGGCGAGGAGGACCACATCACCGCCGCGACATCGGTGGTTGCGCCCGGCGGGGACCCGTATGCGAACTTGGGGAACGCGTTTGGGACGTATGCTGCGGACGAGCCGAAGCCGCACACGAACGATTTGTTGTTCTAATCTATTATACGTAGGAGTTCTTGTTCAGGCCGTTTGTTGCTACGAATACAGATGTTTCTTCTGGATTATTAATATGCCATGGCGGACCGGGTAAAGCACTATGCGGAGTATACTGCGTGATTTGTAACCGGGAAATGCGGAGAAACTGTGAACGGACAGCGATACGCGCAGCGTGCTTACGCGGCGGCCTATGGTGGTGGCGAAGAGGCAGTGAAGATAGACTTGAAGCCTTCTGCAAAGCCCATGGCACGCTTCGGCCGCAGAGAGTTGTAGTGCTATTCGGGATATGAATACACATATTTATGAGGAATGGAAGCGTGCTGACTTCTCCGAGGCCGTACATCCGACGGTGATAGCTTATTCGCAGGATTTTTGAGTCGTCAAGTGGTACTTGGTCCGAGGGGTTATGTACCACGATATGTGGCGTCGCAGCCTGTATTACATGGATAGGGACTTTGTAGGCGTTCGCCAGTGCCATGATTTCTGGCTCGCCTCCCCAGACTGCGGTCTCTCTGACCTTTGCGCAATAGTCCTTGAATTCCTCAGGGGACATCAAACCGCTGTCTGCTGAATCTTCGCTTTCCATAGGGAGGAAGGGGATAAAATCGTCCGGATGTGCCTCGATGTAGTCGGCTGCGGCTTGTCGGATGGTAGGGTATGACGTTTGAGAGTGTGCGATGAGTCCGAGGACGGCCAGTTGGTCTCCTATTGCAGAGAAGAGACAGTGCCCATCCGGGCTTATCTGTACATAGAGATGGAGTGGCATTCTGAATTACAGTAGAGCGGGACGGACCTCGAACATTCTTACGCCGAGTTCCTCGCAGGTCTTTGTGATGATACGCTCTTCATCACGCGCTTCCTGCTCCAGCCGTGCGTCGGCTTCAGGGTTATTCGAGTGCGCATACTGCTCGGCAAGGAGAGCAGCTTTGCGAGCCTAGGATGTCATTGAGTTATGCGGAAGAGAGTCGGGCTGGAGCAGTGCGGACCTGGCGTGCTTGATGCCGTGTCCTGCTGTCGTTCTTTGGTCTATCTGCCACCTCTGTGGCCTTTTGCACCGCGACCTCTGTGAGGATGGTGTGTGCCTCTTGCTGGGCAGCACCGTCCTTTGCGTCGAGCTGGGCCAAGAGGTCGTCCATGAGAGCATCATCGTCCATCGCTGGTTCGCGTGGCGGGGTCGCAGCTCTGGTCGGGGAGAGCAGCTTTTTGACCTTGCTGCGCTTGGAGCCGGCCATGGGGTCGAGTGGCGTGTGGACGATGGAGGACTTGAGCGAGGACCAGGCCGTAAGAAGCGCCCGCTTTGAGCCGGGCGTCGACGCGCAGAGTACGTCAAGATCGGATCTCATCCCGCCCATCTCCCGATCGGGACGGCGGGTGGCTGCTTTGTGGGTGGGGGAAGAGACGAGACGAGCAAGAGGTTCGCGAGGGGGCACTATATACCAGGCTCAGCACGGTAAAAATACAGACGGCGTGGTGTACTCGAGTCTGGTCGCTGCTTGCGGTGGCCGGCGCGTGGAATCAGGACGATCAGACAGGGGCGTCGCATCAGTCCGAGCTCGCTGTGTTCTGCTCGTCCGGCGCCGTCTTCGTCTTCGTACTCGTCTGCGCCTGCGCTGCCGTAAACCACGCTGCCTGGGAAATCGAGACGAGCTCTCACCGTCTGCTGGCTAACAAGGTTTCATCAGCCGCATCAGGCCCAGCGTTGACAAAAGGCTCGAGCGGCAGCGGGCCTCGGGCAAACGACCTGTACCACGCCTCTTGCTATCTGCGTCCCTCCACCAACAAACGCAGGCGCGGCCCTCCTCACCATGAACGGCGCGTCCGCCAACGCCTTCTTCGCCTCCTCCAAGCTCGGCGACCTCTTCGCGAGCCTCCCCGTCAACGACCAGCCCCAGCAGTGGGCCGAGATAGAGCTAACCGCCCAGTCACTCGCCAACGACCTGCGAGTCCGTGACGGTGCGCAGCCCCTCGTCACCACGTCTCCCTGCTGATCCCCGCGTCCCCTGCGGTGCCTAGTCGAACGACAGACCGCGCTTGGACAGACCCTCCTCCCGCAGACCCTGACGTCCCTGCTCAAAGGTGCTACTGATGGTGCTGCCCTGCCGCGGCCCACGCAGAAGCCTGCCATCTTCGAGCTTCTCCGTGTAGGCGCAAACCTGTGCATGGATCACGGTATGTTTGTGCTGCCCCTCCGCGAGACTATACATTCGGTGACCGGCCCAATCTAGATGACAACAGGAGCCACCTCTTGGAAGCCGGCTTCCCCCAAACCGTCCTCGCTCTCCTCGAGGTGTACGCCGACTCCGTCAACCCAACGCACCCCAGCCGTGAACCGCTGCCCCTCTCCATAGCCGATCTCAAGATCGTCAAGACCGCTATCGGTGTGCTCTTGAACGCCAGTTTCGGCTATGGTATGTACAAAACCGTCCCTCACACGCGCCTGGTTGCCCACTTGCCCATTCAGAGCCGGTCAAGACGAGACTAGTCTCTCTCGAAGCTGCATTGACGATCCTCAAGCTTTCGCTCGCATTGTATCCTCCCGGATCATGGGTGCGTTTCACTCCCTCCTCTCCGGACGAACCAGACGCGCAGACGGCGGCGGTGGTCGAAGAGTCATGGACGTTGCGGCACGGGCTTTCCCAGTGGGCATGGCGCGTGATCACAGAGTTGCGCGAAGACGACGACGAACACAGTGAGCGCGAGCGCCCTCATGACGTATGTCACTCTTTGACCCGCCCGCGCCCGCAGACCGTCCCGTATTCTCGACGGACGTGCTACCGTACGTCACGCGCAGCCTGCAGGCCTTTGTTCCGCCGTACAGCGCGGCCGCGACGGACTTGCCTGGCCCACTCATCAAGGCGCTGCTCGCGACGGACTACCTCAATCTCGAAGAATCGTGCGGCCTCCTCGAGTCCCTCTGCATGGACGTCGAGGACATCCGCATCTCGCTCGCGCACGGCGCGGGCCACCCCACAGAGCACGACGGCGTGCCGTGCTTCCGTGAGATGCTCGCGTTCGTCGAGCTCGCCGACTACCCGCCGGCCTGGGCGCAGGACCCCACCGAGCGCGCCGCGCGGGAGAAAGGGTTCGACATCTGCAAGGCCGCGGTCATCAAGGCGATCGTGGAGGTCTCGGGCGACGAGAAGAACACGGACGTCTTGTGGAACGACGCGGACCCGAAGAACCCCGGCGGTGTGTTTGTCGAGCAAATGGTCCGATGGATTCGTGAGCACAAGGATGATGAGAAGAGTCAAAGTCGAGACGATCTCATCATCTGTGCGACTCTCAGCCTAGGCAACGTTGTGAGGAAAGGTGAGCGTCTCGTCGTGAACTATGAGGATATGATATTAACGGTGCTGCTTGACCTCGCAGATGCACACTCTGTGGCTATATTGAAACCCCCAATTGCATTAGCACCTGAGCTTGCCTCTCTGTTGGTGCCTTCGACTGACATCAAGGTCAAACACGGCGCTGTGGGCCTCCTCAAGAACCTTGCGCAGGTCAAGGAGAATCGGTCGATTTTGGGTCAAGCGGATGTGATTCGCAAGCTTGCGTCAAGCGGTCTTTTCGGCGACAAAGTCGATATGCTGGAGATGGTACAAGTGTATGCCATCGGTATCGCCAAACATATGTGCACCGGTGATGGTATGTGCCCTCTCGTCTACATAGGCGTCGCCTATATTTATGTGCGGATGCAGCAAACAACACCCTTGCACTCGTGCTGCCAAACCCCGCAAATCCCGAGGAACCGACCACCTTCACACAGATCCTAGCTCTCGTCGGCCGCTCCGACACAGTCGCAGTAAAGAGCGAGGGCACTAGGGTCTTTGTGAACGCCATCAAGACCCTGTGGTCAAGTGATGCGTCAAGCACAGACCCAGAGTTCGCCGCGCGCCGCAAAGAGGCGACGGACAAGCTCGCGACGCCTGCCTGCGCCGCAACGCTCGCGCAGCTGATCGGGCGGAGCAAGAAGTACGCGATCCTCATCAACGAGGGCGTCGTCGCGCTGTCGCTGCTCAGCACCCACTCGTCCGGAGGTGCGTCGCGCCTCCCCTCTGCGCGCCCGCCCTCTGACTGACAGCGCACGCGCAGGCCTCGTCGTGCTCGACGCGATCATGAACCCCCTCCCCACGGAGACGCCGCGCGGGGCGGCCGCGTTCGCTGTGCCGGTGTCCGCGGGGCCCGCGACGGACTCGCCCGCGGTCGGCACGCCGCGGCGCGCGCTGGACATGCTCGCGTCGTGTCTGCGCAACGCGGACGGGCGGCTGCCCGCCGAGGTCCGCGCCAACCTCTGCGCGCTGGTGGGGCACCTCGGCCGCCCCGGCGTCGTCCCGGAGAGCCGGGCGCAGGACCTGCGTGCGATGCAGGAGGAGCTCAAGGACCTCCTCGCGGCGGCGGCCAACGATCCGAACCCGGTCGGCGCGGCGGCGAAAAGGGTGCTGGACACTTGGGGCGCGTCGAAATGAGCGCGAAGAAAGAGAAAGGAAGAAGACGATACTGTACTCTTGTCGGATATTGGGTCTGTAGCGGAAGTTGGATACCCCCAGTCGAATGTACTCTTTTGTTGTTGCTTGCGTACCCGGGAGCGAGCTGGCCGTTTTGCCTCTGGTGCGTCCTATCGTGAACTGTGCAGGCTCACTCCAACATCTATAAGGTTCACGATGCTCTGTCATCGGTGGCGGGATGCTCCAATGGCGAACCAGTCGAGTATGGTCACATGACGTGGTCATTAGGACGTCGACGCGTCTCGTCCTGGAAGTCGTGTTGATGCATTCGCCAGAGACACTCCACCGAGTACTCCTCCATCTCCAGTGTCCCTCGCTGGCTGCCTGACGGTGCCTATTAGCTCATACTCCCACGGCCATGCCCCATCCACTATAAAACGATGAGGCCTATGCCGTGCGTCTCGCCAACCCGCCCATTTGGACCTCATTCGTATTTCTCCCTCCGGACGGCCCCCACGACTCCATGGCAGGATCCTCCCTCGACCAGAACCCTCCCAACGCTGACCGCCACCTCACCGCAGGCGGCAGCGATTGGCTCTGGGCTGTCTTTGCCATCATGCTCCTCTCTGCGCTCGGTATGATTGCATACTCCTTCACCGTAAGTAACGCCTTGTGCCGACCATGAAAGAATGTTGCATTGACTACGAACCCTTCAGCGCCCTCGCGGTACCCGCCTCTTCCACAACGTCGCCACCGTCATCCTCACAACGTCTACTATCGCCTACTTCGCCATGGCATCCGACTTGGGTGCGACACCCGTCGTCGCAGAGTTTAGTCGTGGAACAACTTTCACTCGTCAGATCTTCGTATGTCCAATCTTCATTCTCGTGGTATTTCGCCCTAATTGAACGTCTACAGTTCGTTCGCTACATCCAATGGTTTATCAACTTCCCGTTGCTCCTTATCTTGCTTTTGTTCACCTCCGGCCTCTCGCTCTCCGACATCTTGACCACCGCGTTCTTCGCCTGGGCCGTCGTCGTCTGCGGCCTCTGCGGGGCTCTTACTCCGAGCATCTACAAGTGGGGCTTCTTCGCTCTCGGCGTCGGTGCTCTCTTCTACATCTGGTGAGCTTCATCATCTCGGATGCGGAAGTGTATGCTGACATGTTTCCTGTAGGGCTGTCCTCCTGGGCCATGGCCCCCGCACGAGTTTTGCGGCAGGCGGCGGCGTCCGCGCAGGCTACGTCCGTGGCGCGGGCTTCGTCGCCTTCGTCACGATGCTCTACCCCATCGCCTGGGGCTGCGCAGAGGGCGGGAACGTCATCTCCCCCACGGGCGAGATGATATGGTACGGCATCCTCGACCTCTTCCTCGGCCCCGTCTTCCTCTACTACTTCGTCTGGGGCCTCCGCACCGTCGACTACGGCCTCTTTGGCCTCCACTCTGGCAAGTACACCGATGGCCCGTACGGCACTAGTGGTGCGGGCTACAGTGCGGGTCCCGCTATGACGGCTCATCGTACGCGGGTATAGAGAAAGTTGCTTCGTTGACATCTTGATGCTTACATTGTTTGTGTGATGCTTTTACGGCTGAAGCGTTCTGCATTGTAATTGACTCGTCGCCCCGATTATCTTTGTCTATCAGCATGTACTTGTGCAGTCTAACATTAGTGTAACATCATAATTCATACGAAGTTTGGTTCTCATTTTTACATGACCGAGGTGTTGCCTGGAGGACGTGTGAGGTTCAGATTGTCGGTTTGCGCCTGTCAGTGTCTGGTGACATTGCCCAGAGCGCATACGAATGACCTCGGAACGGTCTGAGCATCGCAGAGTACAGTCTAGACATGGCTCCTATACAGCATTCGAACCTTACGAAACGGGTCCTACCACATTCCGAGGAGTTTCCATCCCACGACTGCCTGCTCGTGCGCGCCACAGACCCCCGCAGCGCTCGGCACTCGGGCGGTCTTGAGCCCCGACTATAACACGATGCCGCGTTAGCTCAGTTGCAGCGTCACCCCAGGCTACATATACCTCCTGACCACACTAGCATGCCGCTACCTCCGTTTGCCCCAAACCCCAACCCCGCCCCCGCCGCCTTCCATCCACCCGTTGAACATGCAGCCAGGCGTGAACGTCGAGATCGATGGCGTCGTCGCGACGATTACCTTCAACCGGCCCAAGACGCTGAACGCGATCACCGCCGAAGGTGCGTCGGGTGCGCTGTGCCAGCGGCGTCCGGGGGCTGATGGTGCGCCGTGCCAGACTACGATGCGTTCGCGGAGGCGTTGTACGCCGTCGACCAGCGGGAGGACGTGCTCGTGACGATCTGGCAAGGTGCGCGCTCTCCTCTGCCGATGCGGGCGCGCCGGCTGACGGCGGTGCAGCCACGGGACGGTTCTTCTGCGCGTGAGTTGTGCGTGACAGGGCGGCGGCGGGCACTCGCTGACGCGCACCAGAGGCACGGATGTGACCCAGCAGGCGGGCGAGGAGGCGAACACGGTCCGGAAGATGTACCTCAGCCGAGTCGCCCGGGGTATGACCGACACGACGCGGGCAGTACGTGCAGCTGCGCGCATACAGTGGGTGGAGATGCTCACGACGGCTTGTAGCTCAGCTCGCACCGCAAGCTCCTCGTCGCTGCGGTACACGGTCCAGCACTCGGTGAATAGTGTTTGCTCTCTCTCCTGCCAGCAATTCTCATGTACTTGTATCTAGGTATTGCTGCTGGTCAGTCACACATGGGCCGTCCGAGACAACAGCGCTGACGCGTACAACAGCATTCCTCGGTCATTTCGACTTCATCTACTGCCTACCTGATGCGTACCTTTCGTTGCCCTTCACTTTCCTTGGTAAGCCTCGCATCTGTTTTCTCCATTCGGCTCCATGTGAACCACAACCATCCAGGTATCATCACGGAGTCGGGATCAAGTGTAACCTTCGTGCGGCGACGTGAGTCAATCGTATGTATGCGCTACGCGCGAGCTGACCACTTCTTGCTGCAGTCGGCATCGCAAAGGCAAACGAGGCTCTGATCCTAGGCAAGAAGCTGACCGCCCAGGAACTACTAGAAAGCCGCTTCGTAAAGTACGCATTTTATCCTCACATTCTGAAGAACGCCACCTCATTGGCTCCGTAGCAAAATATTCCCTAAGCAGCCACTGGAGGCCTTCCAGGCCGCCGTCAAGAAGCAGGTGCAGGATGACCTGGACAGCCTCGAGCCGTCGGCGGTGTTGCAGGTCAAGAGCCTCATCAGGTACGCCTGCGAGGAGCAAAACAGCATCGATAGTGCGAACCTTCGCGAGAGCTACGCTCAAGCCGCGAGACTTGCGGGCGGGATTCCTCGCGAGCGGTTCGCACAGATTGCTCGGAAGGAAATCAAGCACAAGCTCTAAGCCGGAAGAAAGCGGTTTCTTGGATAGCTCGCGCGTTCTTCAGTGCGCACACCACATCTCGTATTCATCGTTATATGTATCCGTATATCTCTCATGGTAAAAAGATTACCCATACCACCATGTGTGAGCCGACCATATGTGAGCTAGACGCGAATTAGCCCTTGTTGCGTCAGTCCAGCTGAACGCCGAGTGTTCAGCGTGAATGCGGCCTATAAATGAAGCCATCGCACGCGCGAACGTTGCTGCATATATGTAATCAAATGACATGGTAGGATCATTCGACTACTTACGTTAAACTATCTATTAGGACCGGTAATGAATCATCCGGTGTCGTATATGTATGACTCCCAGGCCCTCCCCTGCTTGTCAGTACATACTACACCACAAGCTTAAGCGCTTCAAAGCGTCGTTGAGGTCCGACCACCGAGCTCAGCTGGCTCCCAACTGGTTCCTCGCTGATAAATTTCTTGGCTCTCCCAGCATAAATACGTCGTATCACAGCATCGCGTTCCCAGAGCTATTATAGCACTGGATTGTCCGTTGCTGAACAATGCGGGAACGCTATAGCCCAGGTATTGTCACAAATAGGGACCCTGGTTTATACATCACACGTGGCGTGTACACGTGTTAGGGTTGGGGTTCTGGTGTACAAACATCTACAAAGTTGAATAGTTCAAGTCTCGAGGATGGTTCAACTTCCCTGTCCCCAACCCCCATTGTCCGCCCCGCTCTTCTTCCCTCACGTACAAATATCTACGACCTGCTTGATTTACGACCAACCCAACCCACCGCGATATCTCTCCCCCCTAACCGCTTTCCATCATAGCGTCCTTACACAGATCCCGTACTCACACCTCATCCTTGTCGCCTTCGAATTCCGTCAGCGTCAGGATGGCTCAACCGTCTTCTTCACAGAGAGAGCGAGAGCGCGACCGCAGTGAACGCTCCTCCCGCAGTAGCCGTCACCACCGCACCATCTCGTCCACCACCCTTCTCCTCGTCCTTTCCCTGGTACTTGCCGTTCTCGCCGTAATGCTCACCCTCCCCAATGCTCAATCAGGAGCAACGGGCAACCCAGCAGACCCCAACGCAACAGGCGTCTGGGGTATCCTCACTCCAAAGCGTTCGCAAGCACTAGTTTCTCGCGAGAGTAACGTTGCTACGCGTGAAGCGGAAGTGGCGCGTCGTGAGGCCGAGATTCTTGCAGGTGCTCCAGGTGGTGTTATTCAGGCCCCTGCCTGCCCTCCCTGCCCAACGTTTGAGAAGATGCCGGAGATGCCTCCTCCTCCGGTTCACACCGTCATCAAGGAAGTTTTCAAAGAAGAGTCGCTTACCCCGCCGGGGTGGTGGGACCAAGCGCGTATCCGCGCTGAAGACATCTTAGATCGCGAGCTCAAGATCGCCGAACGTGAGCGGGAAATTAGCCGTCGCGAAGAGGCTGTCAACCGCCGTGAACATGACGCGTCGCGTCGCGAAAATTGGATCATGGAGCAGTTAGTGTGAGTACAAATGCGTTTTGAAATGAATAGCTTGCTAAACACTTCGAATAGTGTGCTCAATGCGGACGAGCCGGCTGTCGAAGAGGAAATTTACTACGAGCCTGCCAGCCCTAAGCGGAGACCCAAGGTACCACCGCCTCCTCAGTACCGTCCCGAGCTCTGAGACGAAGGGGGACACCGTCGCCGGCATTCATTTTCTTGCATGATTCTTACAATGTACAGTTCAGTATTTTCACGTCCCCTACCGTCCCTTCGTCGCAGGGCCCGGGGGATACGGTTTCTTGCTCTCTGTCCCCCTCGTCCTCCTGGGCCAGACGGCCAGGCTGCTGTTCGTTTCTGACGCGCCCACGTGACATGCCGTGGGTTGGTTGTCACGCCGCTGTGACAGCAGCCTGGCCGCCTGAGCCCACTCATCGTTTTTGTGTTTGAGCCAATGCTGATTGATTGTCTGATCCGCACAGGCCCAATATGCTCCTCACTTTGAAGCTCTTCCTCCTCCTCTTGTCTACACCGAAACCACAGTTGAAATTGCGGTCGAAACTCAGACAGTCACATTCACTCAGCATCATACCGAGACTCTTCCCACAAAAACCGTTACCGTCCCAGCTCCTGCCAACACTCGTATCGTAGCTTCTCCTGCACCCGAAGTCTTCAAACAGACTTCGACTCCTTCTATTCCTCGTACGACCAGTGTCGAGAGGGTCTACGAGGAGGTTGTCCAAGTCCCCCCGTCGCCGATCGTCGAAGAAGTCGAGGAGGAGGAGGAGGAGGAATACCACCACGTTCGTCCCGGTCGTCCTCGCAGGACCCCCAACAGCTGGTTCGGCTGGTAAACCACTGATTACATTGGTGTTGTACATGTGTAACGAGTGTCTCACGATCCCCTTATGACTGTCTTTGATGCCGGACATTCTTTTGACATCTCGCTCTTTCGTGTTTTCGTTCCTTTTGTACGAGCTGTATTCCGAACCCCACTTCCCGCTTGCTTCCATCTTCTTTCCGCTTTTCCGTTCCTCTCCCCATGTGCGATACCTTTCTACCCTTGCTTGTATCTACTACCCTGCGACACGACCTCTGATGGATGGAGCTCCTCAGCACGACTAGTTACGTTCTGCTCTTGCTGTGCTGTTTGGATAATGTAGACTATGATAGATAGGATACTTCGGGCGAATCATACAGCCATGTTATACAATCTGTGATTGTTGTCTGCGAATGGGATGAGTGTGGTTGATTGAGCGAACTTGTAATTGATCTAACTGAAACAAAGTCTGAGACCGGCTGTTATAATTCGAGAGTTCAGTCGGCAACAACGGAGCCGATACCTGCAAGATTAATTGAACAAGGCCCCTTATGCAGCCACTTGCATCGCACGGCCATTAGGTGGTTGCTTATTCATGATCAGTGGCAGCAGTCGATTCCGGTTCGAGACTTTAGATAAGCAATAGAAGGGAAAGTACATGAATCGAAGAGTCCGTAGGCATAACCTCCCTTTAAAGCTTCGTGGGCCTCGACTTTGTTGGCTCTCCGAGCGCGTAGAGACTGTCCAGCTCGGCTTTGAACTTGCCATACACCTCCTTCCTGCAAACACAATGGAGCTCAGTTGGTGCTCGAGCTGTCCGCTGGAGGCGGTCACGCACCTCTTCATCTTCAACGTCGGGGTCAGGCAGTTGTTGTCGATCGTGCAGAGGTCGTTCGACAGATGTATGCGCTTGAGCGTCTCGAACCTGGGGGAGGAAGCAAGAGTCCTATGAGCCATCGCCGCAGAGGAGCGGTACTCGACGCACCCGTTAAGACCAGCCGAGCGCGCCTGCTTGTCGAGGGCCTTGAGGACCTCGTCCCTGACCTTCGGGTCCGCGGCGGCCTTGTCCAGCGTGGCCGCGTCCGTGGGGGCGACATCGACACCCCACACGCGCCCCGCGAGCGCGGCGAGCTGGATTGGATCCGGGAAGACGAGGCCGACGAGGTACGACTGCAGCGAGTCGCCGTGCACGTAGAGCTGCGCCACGATCGGGC
This sequence comes from Phlebiopsis gigantea 11061_1 CR5-6, assembly GCA_000832265.1. Lineage (NCBI taxonomy): Eukaryota > Fungi > Basidiomycota > Agaricomycetes > Polyporales > Phanerochaetaceae > Phlebiopsis > Phlebiopsis gigantea. Next base: position 78,404 of record KN840470.1, on the reverse strand, counting down.
ACGCGCTGTACAGGCTCTCGACGCGCTCGAGCGCGACGTACTCGCCCTGTGCGAGCTTCATGATGTTCTGCGCCCGCCACGTCAGTTGGTGTCTCTCGGTGGGGGAGCAGCAGACGCACCTTGACGCGGTCGATGATCCGGAAGCGACCGCACTCGTCGACCTCGCCGACGTCCCCGCTGTGCTGCCAGCCGTCGGCGTCGACCGTCGACTTGGTGTTCTCGGGGTCTATGTACGGACGCGTATGAGCGCGCGTTTCTTCTCGGTCCCGCGGAAGGGTGCGGAAGACCACGTACCCTTGTAGTATTCCTTGAAGCAGTGATCGCCGCGAACGCAGATCTCTCCGCGAGGGTATGGCTTATCCGTCGCGAAGTAGCTCATCGAAGGCACGTCCACGAGCTTAAACTCAGTGTTGGCCTGCGGCGCGCCGACGCGTCCCGCGCTGTCCTTGTCGCTCCACCACACCTTAGATGCGGTGGCTACGTTCTCTGTGCTGCCATAACTGTCCGAAACGTGTCAGCGGACAGGAAGCGACAGGAATATCCTATATTCACCCTACAACGCTTTCCTCAGCGATAATACTTGCAAAAGTTCAAGGGACTCACCTTCAACAATTTCAGCGCCGGTCGCGACCTTGAGGAAGTTGATCGCCGCGGCGCTCATAGGAGCAGAGCCCGACGGGATCATTTTGACGTTGCCACCGAGTACAGCAGCGATCTACGCAGCGACGTTAGATGACACCATATGTATAGCGGGAAACAACCACGCTTACCTTCTTGAAGACAAGCCGATCCCAGAGCGGGTGCGTAGTCTGGCCCGTCGTCGCTAGACGCTGCAGTTTGACGTCGAGTGCACGCCGGAAGAGCGCGCCCTTGATTCCAGGAAGCTGCGCCGCAGACATGCCCGCTTGATAAATCCTGTTCAAGATACGCGGGACGGCGGGGAAGATATTGGGCTTGAGAATTTGGATGTCTTCGAGCAGGCGCAGCGGGTCGCCAGTCCAGTAACCAAGGCTGCCTCCTCGGGCCAAGACGGTCAACTCGGCCACCCGCTATTGTATACAAGTCAGAGGCGAACCGACAAGGCATAGTTTGCAGAGCACGCACGCCATAGCAGTGTGCAAGAGGCAGGAAGCAAATGGAGACCGGAATATCGTCGTTGTTGTGACCAAACGCCTGGGCATGGACAGCATTGGCCATCATTCCATGGGTCATCACGACACCTAAACGCATTCACCGGGGATGAGTCGATACATACTACGTCAGATGATTGGATTTGACCTTACCTTTGGGGTTGCCTGTGGTTCCCTGTCATATCCACGTGAAAGTCAAAAACTGCGCCGCGAGCCGCGAAATGTCACAGGACACGTACAGAGGTGTAACAGATAGACGCTATCGCGTCCGAAGGGGGGTATACAGGCTTCTTAAGATTTGCCTTTCCGATCTCCTCCACTGTATTCAGGGATTAACATGGTTATCACGAGCCAGTGCTTGTTTTCTAACCTTGTGAGAGGTCATATATTTTGATGCCGACTTGTGCTCCCCATGCCTCGTAAATCTTTCGGGACTCCTGGGGCAGTTCGGACATAACCACAATAGCCTTGATGAGCGGGAGCTTGGAGGAAAGCTTCAAAATTGTTGTGACATGTTGCGGGGCAACAGCAATGAGCGTTGACTCTGTGTGATTAAGACTGCTGGATGCGTCAGAACCATGAGTATTATGTGACGGTTGATACGCACATATATTCTACGAGCCGCAGTTAGGGGCAGCATAATCGTGATGACGTCGCGGAACACTCACCGACGGTGTCTTTTCCCAATGTGTCGTATAGCGGGACGGACACGAACTCGTAGGCCTGCGCCGCCAGGTCGACCAGCTGCCACTCTGCGCGCAGTCAGCTCCGGTGCCGCGGTCGAAGGGCCGTCCACACGACACGCACCTGGACAGTTGCCGCTGTAGATGCCGAGCGAGCGCATGGGCCCACCGCCGACGACGCCGGACGCGAAGAGGTGATGCAGGCCGCTGCCGATGTACTGCCTGCGTATATCGGCGGTCTCCCAGGAGATCCACTCGTAGTGGCTCGCATAGGTGAGCGGATTCGCAGACAGCAGCGGGCGGCGGCCAAGCAGAGGTGCGTTGCCTGGCACTCTCCTCTTGCCCGAGTCAAAGAACTCGACGAGGTTGACGAACGTATCGGGCGAGCTGAGCGTCAGGAACGGGAACGCGCCTGCGGACAACGTGAGCGATCCCGTCCTTCGCGACGAACGCGAGTCAGCTGCGACGTACTGTTGCGGTAGTGACCTGTGCGCGCACAAAACCCTGTCGTCAGCACCGCGACACCGCGCAGAATGAATTGTTGCACTCGCCCGTCTGTCCTGGTTTTCTCGTTCCTGGCACCTCGAACGACTGCCGGGAATAATCCGCGTCTGGCGGGTATGGAACAGGCAAAGTGTCTGGGATAGGCATCGCTGTGTGGTGGGTGGTGGTGGTAGTCGATGAAGAGAGGGGGGTCGTCCCGCTGGCGGCGCGCAGATGTCACCCGGACAGGGCGAAGTTGGACCATGATTGGACCATTTCACGTGAACCAGAATCAGGCGTAGAATGCCCCGGAGCGCTTAAATATCCCCACACTGCCGCGTGGCGAGAGCAATCGATCATTGCAACAAACGCACAACTACAGGATACATGGCGAGTGTAAAGTAAGGGAGAGATAGAACAACAAATATCGTAAATAGCGTCGAGCCGTCGTGACAATGATAAATACGGCACAAGAAACGAGCGGGCGGAGAGATCGTGACGTCGTGGATAGTCGGCCACTGGGTGTCCAATTAGGGAGCCATGAGAAACATCTGTCGTCGGGGAGATATGAACACGATGGAGATTTCTGCGAGATAGCAAAAGGTCCCACCTTTAGAAACTCTTCATAGTTGACTGTTATCCAGCCGTCGCGGTCGGTGTCTTTGCTGCAAACACGGAGTCAGCCACAAGTCCGGGGACGTCGGGACGTGTACGCGTACCGCTGGAACGCTTCCGTCAGGTTTTTGACAACAACACACGCCCGCACGAATCGATCGAATGATATTCCCGGCAGTGGTCCCTGGCCTGAGTACGGCGCAGAGGCTAGACCAGGTACGCACGTGAGCGGGTGATTCAGAGGCTGGAGAAGGAGGTGGAGCCCGCTCGCTGCCCCGCGACTTACCGTACTTCTGCTCGAGAAGAGCGAGGATGGTGGGCGAGAGATTGTACCCAAACTGCCTCAAGGCGTTGGCGAGTTCGTGGCCGTCGATTGTCCCCGATCCATCACGGTCGAAGTACTTGAAGGCCTGCTGCCAGTCCACGATGTATTTCCAGAGACCCTGAAACTCTGGACACGTTGCATTTAGCACTAGAAGCGAGTAAGGATGAATGGTATCTTGCCATTGAAGCCAATGCTTCCGCTCCTGTCGACGTCCTGGACACTCAATCAGCGACGGGGAGTGGCACGGGTGAGCATATAATACCCACAAAGAGGTTCATCAACATCTTCACCGTGTCGATATCAAAGCCTACACAAGGCGATGTACTCAATAGGCAGGCTACAAGAGAAGTACACAGCAACAAAGCTTACGGGACCAATCGCCTGCACGAGGATGTGTGCTTGAGTACACGCATGACCCTTCCCACCGCTGAGACGACTCACCATTGATGAGAGCAGCTTGCAGCTCCTGCACGCTGATCTCCCCAGATCCGTCTGTGTCCACCTTGCGGAACCATTGATACAATTGGCTCTGGTCAGGAACGCCCGCGGTCTGAGATCTGCGCGAAGGCTGATATTGGAGCTGCTGTGCTTGGTACGGCGTGGCGGCAGGCGGAGGCGTTGCGTAATTCGTGCGCGAAGACGGGTACATGTGCGAGGGAGTATGAGCATGAACGCTCGATCGGTGTGAATTGCTGTGGTACATCTCTGCGATAGCGATGGGAGGTGGTGGACAGGAGCGAAGGGCTGAGCGCTTCGCGTGTTTACGCTTTGTAGGCTCCGCGGGCGAGGCACTGACACCCAGTCACGCCCGCTGCCGAAAGCTGTACGCAGCAGCAGCACTAGTGAGGACATCGCTTACTGTCGAGGGCGGAGTCGTCGCGACGCCTGCGCCTGGTCAGCACTGCCGCGAGTGGCCCAGGAGTCAGAACACTGTTCAAGTTGCTCGATCCACGTTTGAGTCCGAGGGCGTCGTAGCAATCAGCTCTCAGCCAGAAGGTTCAGGACGTCGTGAGATGATCGAGGATGATGCAGGGCTCGAGAGACGACGAGGCGGGAACCCATGACTGATGCAGGGAAGATGTGAGAGGGTCGGTGCGGTATGTCGAGCAAGTACTGTAGCCGTCTGGATGCCATAGTCTATACAGGCACCGCTGCCGCGACCATAGAGTTTGAGCGATAGTAGGAAACGTTGCCATGCGGAATGCCAGCGTTTTGCACAAGCATGAGACTAGGCAGCGAAAGCAATATATCACAGCGACTGTCGAGTTGAGGACGAGCTGGTCCGTAGCGATTTCAAGTTCAAGCTGGCCCATCCCAAAGCAGTAGGTCCTCCAGAGCCGTGATGCGATCAACCGAGCGACCCGGCAACCTAAACCACCCGCCCCGGTCATCCAGGAGGCCCAGACGCCCACCGCTAGCACGAGCTTCACGCTGCTCTCGCACACGCACTCCCCGCGGGGCGGCAGCGTAATCTCGTCCAGCGCAAGCATGACGTCCCCGCACCTCAAAGCCGTAGTCTTCGACGTGAGTCCCAGCGCCCCCACGCGGCGCCCCCAAACCCTGACCTACTTCTCATCCCAGATTGGCGGGGTGGTCTGCCGAAGCCCGCTCATTGCCATTGCCGACTTTGAGCGAGACAAGGGCATACCCTACAACTACATCAACTGCTCCATGTGTGTCGCCCTGCGTCGCGTTCTCCGCGATGGAACGTGGCTAACACGACCTGCGCAGCACACGGAGAGGATCCGGCGGGGCCTGGCAGAGGTTCGAGCGCGGCGAGATCCCTCTGTTTACGTTCTACGACCAGTTCGGTCGCGATCTGTCTGATACAACACGAGGCAACGTGTGGTACAGGGAGTACTGCGAAAGAAGGGGCATAGGTGCGCGCGTTCTTCTACCCCCGCGAGTGACGGGAAATATCTCTCGCACTCGGCGAACGAGAAGAGGTCGGGCGAGCTAATGCCCGTCTCCACCTTCCCAGAATGTCCCAAGCTTCCTGATAAATTGGACATCGACGGAAGAGAGGTAGCTACACGTTTCGCGCTGCTTGCGCCCTGCACACCGGCTCATGGCAGCTGCCGTCAGTTGTTCGGGCGGATGATGCAGCAGGCAGGTGCCTTCGACGACCGGGTCGTAGAGGCGATACGGCGCATCCGAGGTACAACATCGTCTAAATTGCGCCCCTCCCGCTGACGAGTGCTCCGTCGCGTTTCGCGTGCAGCTGCCGGCAAATGGCGGGTCATCGCGTTGACGAACAATTGGGCAAAGAGCGACCCCGTGTCCCTTGGAGAAGGCCAGCCTGTGCCCGCCAAATACGCTGGCCTAGCCTTGCGCGACGAAATCGTGTTCCTGGGATGGCAGGACGGGGCCGTGCCTGCGCATCTGCGGGCTATGTTTGACGACTTTTGCGATTCGAGCGAGGTGGGCATGCGGTATGTTCGCCCTGGATATGTTATCCCAACAGACAGTTGACGCACGCACGCTCAGGAAACCTGAACATGGCTTCTATCTCCTAGCGTGCAAGCGGAACAGTATCGATCCAAGTGAAGCAGTGTTCCTGGACGATCTGGGAATGTAAGCGAATTTGCCACGAACGCGGACACCATCATGCGTATAAGTTGACCAATGGATAGAAACCTCAAGGCGGCACAGGCCCTTGGCATGGAGACGATCCGTACGTGCAGTTCTGCATCAAATAAATCAGAGAATGTGTTGGAATGAAACTCTTGCTCTCAGATGTTCCCCTGGGGGGAGCTCTCGAGGCCCTGAAACAACTTCAGCAAAAACTCGGGATTGACCTCACCAGTGGGTTCGAGTCGAATGAGTTCATTCCATCAAAACTCTAGGCAACATCCTTCTCGCGGAGCCCTCGGGGCCTGAATCACGCTACAGCATGGACTTTGGGTGAAGGTTGGGGACACCCTAGGCACACTGGCATGGAAAGGACCCTGGGCGTGTAGCCCCGGCCAGTATTGGTATTATTGCGTGATAGACGTAGGATCGACATCTAGAAGGGCTTGTCGGACGCGGGGGTTTTGTCCTCAAAGTAACTACCCATCTACGACGCGAATTTCAATGTTGAACGCTGGAGGCGCAGCTGAAAAAAAAACGCACCACGGGGACGTTGACGAGCAGTGTCCGCTTGATCTTTGGTGTGACAGACAAGATCTGACAATGAATATGTCTGATCAGACCTGTTGAACATGAACTGTGGCGACGAGATACACGCACGTAGAGGGCAAGGGTGCCAGCACCTACACCCCAGATCGCAAGGCTGGGTGTCCAGCTGCGGGAGAACTGTCGAGCGAATGTGAGCTCGACGCCACGAAGCGCAGTGCAGGGGGCCACCGACCTGTTGTGTGACCTGAGCGGCGGACCGCGGGTGGTAAGCGACACGAGACATGGTGTGGACGATGTGGTGGACAGTGCCGGAGACGTTCGGGCGTGCTACCTCTGAGGAGCGGAGTTTAGAACGGCGCTTAGCAATGGGCGCTTGTGAGGAGTCTCTCTCGATCGCGCTCGGTTTTGGACAAGCACTCTTCTTTGCTGCTAACCGTCTGTTTCTGCGCTGCTCGCTACACTCGACCCTTGGAACTTGGACCAAGTCCCGAGCTAGTTTGACACCCGACCGCACTGGTAGCTCTAGTAGTGCTGCATACAGCGCACTCTCCGTCTTCAAAAGTTTTTCTTCAAGTGTTTCCAAACCCTAATGGCAAACCCTCGCCAACGACGAAAACTGCGGTCGGGCTCGCACAAGGCGGTCCGTCATTCCAACCATGCGAAAAAGAATCTCAAGAAGCAACCCCGTTGGTGACATGGTGTTTCCCCCTCAGACCGCCGTATGTGATGCTAAACGGGCTGTCTGTCAGCTATCCACGGACCGAAGGTTCTCCAGGAAGCCTGGGACACCCACCGGACGGTGCGCCAAAAGTTGGTTTGATGCTAGCCTGTTTCCCTGCGCAAACTCATTGCGCTTTGTGACGTTTTAGTTATGAGGCACTAGGCCTTGCGGCTTCCCTGAAGCCGACAGCGTCCGGCGGCGTGGAGCGGCCGCTGGGAGTTGCAAGTAACAACGAACCCGCGATGGCCGCCGAAAGCGCGCCGGTCGCGTCTGGGTCCAAGCTGCCGAAGGGGTACGGGCGTATCGTGCGCGACGCGGATGGCAACGTCGTGGACGTGCAGCTGGACGAGGAGGACGAGGAGGAGGCGGCGCAGCCCGGCCGGCTGGTCGAGGACATACCAGATCCGTCCGCGCAACCGAGGCTCGCGGAGTGGGTGGGCCGTGGAGGCTTGTCGCGGCCTCGTGTGGTGCAAGGTGAGTGCTCCGGCAATCGACGCCGATCAGCCTCTGATTGCGGACGATCGCGACGGCCTTAGATCTGGAAGAGCTTGCGGAAACGCGCGGGGGCCCTGTCGCACGGCACTCGTCGGGCGGGGAGCTCGGTGTTCTGCGCCAGCTGGTCGCAAAGCACGCGCACGACGTCGACGCGATGGCGCGCGACCGCAGGCTCAACGCCGACCAGCGCACGGCCGGGCAGCTGTCGCGCGCGATCAAGAAGGCCGGGGGGGTCGCGACGCTGCTGGGAGGATCGTAGGACTGGCACACGTGTGTAGCATAGTTGATGCGAGATATTGCACTCGAGATGGCTCGCGGGAGATGCCTGGGCAAGTGCGTTCTCCTGGCTCAGCGAGAAGAGGTTGACTCGTGAACGCGGACAGGGCTGTGCCGTGTTCGCTGCACACCGTCGCCCGCCCGCGCAGCGCTCGGGTAGCTCTGCGATTTGATGCTGCATGGACGCTGGCGAGAGAATGGATGTCGGCGACGCTAAGAGCCAAGATTTGGTCCGTCGCAGCGGGCGAGTTCGCACTCCTTGTCTGTGTTCCTGCCTCGCAGCGCGCAGCAGCCCGTGCGAGCCGCCAGCTTTCTTCCGTCTGAGTTGCCTTTCCGGGCACGCGCGCTCTGGCTGCCTTTGTTCTTGCTGCTCGGTTCCTGTTTCACGTCTATGTTGCCTGACCACACCTGAGTCCAAATCTTTTCACCGCGAATGAATCTAACCCAAAGGCCGCACAGATCCCAGCGGAGCCGCCACGGAGCCCATCCTCGGCTAGACGCGCACCAGCTCGACGGATGCAAATCCTCATCAGCCCGCCGGTAGTGTCTTCGAAGAATCTGTCCTGTCGACGCCTCCACACTGCGACTTTCGCGGCCTACGCGGTGGGCAACAAACGCTGGACCACTCTCACGCGCATATCAACCGCTCGACGGCCGTCCAATCTGACGGCCACAGGCCTATCAGCCCTCCTGCCGCCGTCCTCATTTATTATCGCTGCTGCACTCCCCGTCCATTTCCTCTTCTAGCCCTTCTTCGTCACTCGCCTTTCTGAGAAGATGTCCCCCTCTTGAGGAACCCATCACATCCTCCTCCTTGTCCCATATAAGCTCCTGCACCCTCCCAACCCGCCCTCCTCCTCCCCGTCCCAGCGACCCCACCCCACCCTAGGCACGCGTCCATGTCACCCCGGAGGTCTCCTCCAGCTACGTCCGAGTCTCGATCCACCTCGCCCTATCCCCCAGGGTCCTCCTCGGGCAAGAAGGCATGCATTCCATACGTCACTGCCAGCTGCCCGCTCTAGCTAACGCCACCGTTAACGCTCTGCTCAAACAACAGTCTAAAAAACGAGAGCAGTTTAGCGCGTGCGGCGCATGCAGGATGAGGCGGTGTGCTCACTCCTCTCCCTCGTCGCCGCACCTGTACTCACTCCGGGTGCCGTGCAGCGTTCGATGCGACCTCAAGGACCTGCCCGTCTCCAGCGCCGGCCAGTCGGCGTCCTGCACCAACTGCAAGGAGCGTGGCCTCAAATGCGTGTCAGCGTCCCTCCGTTCCACACCCCTGTCCCCGCACTCACCGCCCTGTAGAGATGAGTTTGCCGAGGTCAAAGCTGTCAAGCTGCTACGGCGTGGCAGGCGCCTGCAACAGGCAGAGTGCGTCGTTCTCCCCATTGTGCAGCTCGGCAGAGGAGGACTGATTCGTCGCGGCTGCCGCAGAGCTGTTTTCGGCAAGGTCCCATCGGAGCAGGCCTCCCTACGCTCCGTCACGCCTCCGCAAAACGTAATCCCAAGATTAGCTCCCGAATTCTTTGACTCGCGATTCTTCTGGCGGTTCCAAATTCAACGTACGTACTCCGTGGCGTGTGTATGTGTTCCACTCGTATGCCGAGCGATCCCCTGCCGTTCTCGTCGGCAGGTCCCATTCTAGAGCCCATCGAGTATCGAGACCGCTACATCCAGTTCATCAAGGGCAATGCGGATGCACTCCAGGTACCAGGGCAGCTCATCGCCATGGCCCTCGCCGTCTGGGCCGCGAGCTACGGCGTAAACGAGTACGGAGGCCAAGATCACCAGGAGCACCCAGCCGATGTTCGTCAGCGCAAGGAGGCGATAAACGAAATGCTGCAGGAAATCCTCTATCTAGTGGACATGCATGGCATCCTCCGGAAAGCATCGTGGGACGGCGTGCGGCTCCTGCTGCTTTTGCTGCCGCTGACTCAGGGTAGGATTCCTTATGTCGCTCGTCTCTTCTGCCTTGTTCACGATATCTAGAGATTCAGTCTCCCATGGACCGTCTGGTGCGCGGGATTTTCCGTCTCTGGTCTCGTCTCCGCGATCACTCACCGGTTTCGTCAAGGTGATGTACGAAGCTACGCTGAGCCAGGTTCACAACCTGTGCACGCTCGCTCCCCCGATGAACAGCGGAAAGGGCGAATTCATCGACGCCCTGGTTAGGGCCAGGATCTTCTGGTACGCCCACATCCTGGACGGCGTCACGAGCGGCCTGAGAGGAGGCCGAATATGGCTGTGGGTGATTCTCGCAACGCGCTTTACAGGCGGATGACGCTCATATCTCCTGCATAGTTCCGACGATGATTTGGCTGTTTTCGAGGGCACGCTCCCCGCACGAACAGATAGTTCTCCGGGGTTTTCCATTTACATATTCACATTTCGCTACGTCGCAGTCCCTCTTCGCATCTCCTCGGTCTGTCGGATCATCCACACCGCATTGACTGGGCCCATGGCGAAGCAGCGTGAGGGGGTAAAGGAAGACCTTCTGAACAAGGTCTGGGGCAGCCTCGATCGCCTGTGGCAAGATCTCGAAGACCTTCGCAAGTTTGGCACGGGAGAGATCATCGAGGTGGAGGATATGGAGAGATTCATCCACGGATGGCAGGTGCGTTGTGTCGTCTGCAACGCGTAGGAGCTTAAGCTTAGCGTTCTCACGCCCACCCGCCGTCAGATTTTCATTTTCGAGTGCCGTGAGTGTTCTTGTCTCTTGCCGTCGTTGGGCAGCTCAGGACCTGTGACCCCCAGACAACGTCGTCCGCGAAGCGTTGAAGGGAAAGCTCGGCGCGCCGGCCCCCGCGGGGCCCCACCCAGCGGACGCAGAAGCGGGTAGAGTGACCAACCACGAGGGGCTCAGCCGCCTGTATGAGAAGGCCAAGAGCCGCTGCGTCAGCGTGGTCCGGGAGGTCGTCAAGATTATCCAGCGAAACCTGGGCTCCTCGTTTTTCCAGTACGACACATCGCTGGTGCGCGACGGCTGCTTCTTTGCCGCCTTCCTGCTCGCCGGCGAGGCAGGAACGGCGAACGACGTGCAGGTGTGCATCCAGGCCTTGGACGAGATGCGATGGGTGTTCTCGAAGAGCGAGGAGAGGATACAGACAATCCAGATGATCTGGGGGGCGAGGGCGCACGGCCAGGCACCCTCTGCTGGGTCGATAAGCCCCGTGCTTGGGGGACACTCCTCGTACTCCCCGGAGGAGCACTCCTACCCACGTAAGCAGCCCGTCAGAGCGGTGACTATGCCTTCGCTCTCCGTCACGACCGGCCTCGCTGTTCGCCCACCTTCTGCATCCAGTGCGGCTCTCTCTCACGACGGGAGTTGGGGGTCGACCATCTCGACCAGCAGTGGAAGCATGCACGCTCACGCCGAACCCTCAACCCATCGAACCTCCCCCATCACCTCTCGAACGCCGCCGTACGGCAGTGCTTCACAGTTCGCCAGTGCCTCCCGTGCGGCAAAGGTCCCTCTCGTCGCCTCGTCCTCTGCCCTGCTCTCGCCCACCACGAGCGCCACCCTGCGGACCATACAGGATTCGTCCTATTACTACGGCGCGTACGGGATGTCCGTCGTCCCCGAGGTGTCCTCGAGCACGGCCTCGTCCTCGCTCGCGGGCCCCTCGACAGGTACGATGCATCCGCATCTGTCATCGTACACCGGCGCTGGGTTCCACACCGACGGAAGCGTCCCCTTTGCCGCCCCGGTCGTGCACCAGGACCCGACCATGCTGCAGAGCTCATCCACCCCGGAGGAGGATGACGACGTTCATTACAACGTCACCGATAGGTACTACTGAGAGCAACGCGCTGTGAGCCCATGTGCCTCCGCCTCGCCTCCCGCCTGAACTCTGCCCCCCCTCTCTCCGCCCCCTCCCCCTGTTCTCGACCGCCCATGTATTTTGCTCTGACCCGCACATATCGGACTCACGGACATTGTATTGCACGTCTCCGTTATCGATCGTCGCGCTATTTTGCTGTCTTGCTCTCCGCCTCCGTACGCCCCCCGCAAATGAGCTGCATTTTTCTCTCCCCGTAGCATAGATACCTTGCACACATTTATATTCCAGGCCTGTACGTACACCCGCATAATTTACTATACAACACAGCCCCCGCCCTGCCCGCTCCACTCGCCCGTCGGTGTGTCCGACGCCCCGTGGCGTCCGCGAGGATCTCGTTCCTGGGTGTCCGCAGCGCGTCGGCGCGCGAGCCGCGTCTGCAGCGGCGCCGGCCTCGTCGGTTGCACCTTGGAAATGGGTAAATGAAATCTGCTATCCCTGCTACCCGGAAATCGCGGTTAGCACTGTGTTTACGGCACACAAAGCCTCGTGGGCGGCATGCCCTAGGCGCAGGCCGCGCCGATGCGCACTCGCCCTTTCTTGCTCCTTTTTCTTCCGTCTTGCGCCTGGCGTAGCGCACGGAGGGGGGCACAGTGTGCGGCAACTTTCGTGGGGTGGTGTGCCAAGGCACGGAGCGAATAATGAGCAAGGCGACATTCAGTTGGGCCCGCGGGGCGAGCCGACCTATGATCTTGGGCGTACGATGAGATCGCGCACGACCGCGCTCGCCCGCCTTGCGTGTGGTCCAAAGCCTAAAGCTGGTTATCAGCAGGCGTGGAGAGAGAAGACAGGCGGTGGCCACTGGTGGAGGCACCCACAGTGACCAATCATAGACCACAGATTGAAGCCGTCAATAGAGTGGATGGAGAAGAAGATTCGGCCGGCTCGCAGGCCCATCACGGGTTGGGTGGCTCTTGTCGCTCGGGAAGCGCAGCGGGACCGGTGAGCACCGGGACACACTGCGAAGGCTGGACGCCAAGGGGCGCGTGCCGCTGGGTGGGGGTTGCGCTCGACGATGGCCAGCTCGAGGCTCGCCATCGGTACCAGTGGTTGTACCATGCAGTGCAGGAAGAAATGATAAATGCAACCTGGAAGCCCGAGCGAGAGCTACGAGAGCATCCGTGAGGAAATTGATGGCGAGATAGATCCCGCGGGCCAGCGGTGGCAACACCGCGCCAGGTCCCAGCCGTAGGTCGACGTTAATCTCTCGAATCTGCGAGACATCTCGGGAGAGGCCTGGAGCTGCTCCCCAGGGTCGGCGGGAGAACAGTTCTGTCGGGAAGCGGTGAACAACAAAGAAGGAGGCAAGACGCCAGGAACATACCACAACAAGTCTCGACAAATACGCTGCGCTCTGGACCGAGCGAATATATTGTGTTTCTCGTAGTGAGCTGGCCCCGCAACACATCCGGCTAGCGTTGGAGCGCGTGCCAGGCAAGGTTTCTACCTCGCCCATGGAGTGCTGGACGCGTTCCTACTTACATTGCCTGTTTGGGACGATCGACGGCTGGGCTATGCGGGGATAAGGTTCAGTCTGGCGCTGCGCTCCGTGGCAAAGGCGCTGCGCATCCCAGCGTCGGGACAGTTACTCCTTGCCTTCGACCACAATCTACCCGCAACAAAGTCATGTTCAGTATGTGCAGCCCCTTCTTCTGTGGCTGCATTATCTCTTAATTCTACATACTAGTCTGTTTGCCCGTTCTACGTGCGTAAGCTTTCCGCTTGTCCGCTTTCGGCCAGCCTCCCCACGCAGCACTCACCGCGCCCGCCGTTTCAGTGGGATGCCAGACCACAGTCAAACCTGACGGGGACCTCACTCCCCGCGTATGTCCCAGATGCAACAATGGTGCGTCCGCGACAGTCGTGCGCGAGGCTGAAATGAAGGGTCGCTCTCCCAGCTGCCGTACAGTCCGCAAAGACCCGCACGTGGTTCACGCTCTTCTTCATACCCGTGGTACCGCTCAAGTCGAAGCGCATCTGGACATGCCCCATCTGCCAATGGACGATGGCCGTCGGACAGGGGTGAGCAGCCTCCGCGGGCTTCTCGTCGTCGGCTGCTCCAGATTATCTAACGCGGATGCACGTTCCAGATGGCAGCCACAGGTCGCCGGTGCCCAGAATTACGCCTCGCCGCAGCAGCAAGGCTTCATGAGCCCGCAGGCCTTCCAGCCTGGGTACCAACCTTCCTATCCTCCCCCCGGCACGTATCAGACTGGATATCAGCAAGGAAACACCGAGCCGGTTCGCAAGCAGGGATGAATTCTCAGGATGCGTCCGGCCGTCTTCTCTATCAATATTTTCACTGTAACACGCGACCCTGGATTTCTGTAGTTCTATGGTCATATCATATCTACGCTGTATGCAAGGAAGTCAGGGATAATATACGGATACACTATTTTCCAAACTCAATATTTGGTAGCTCTCTTGGCTACGCAGGCGGTGATTGCCACGGTGAGAACGATGCCAAACCCAAACCCTCCTGCGGCAGCGATGCCACAAATCGCGCCTGCCGATATCCCAGACGGATGCTGCCTCGCCGCGGTCAAGACGGGCACCGGGGGCGTCGGGTCGTCGCCGCGCTCGATGCGAAAGTTCTGCAGCGCCGCCTGGGGATCTGTCAAGCCCAAGAGGCCGATCATAGGTGGCTGGGTGCTGTTGCCAACGTGGTGGACGATGTACACGTTCTGCAGGTCAGCGCCGGCGGGTCAGCAGAGGGCGCTCCTGCACGCGTGGGGGGGGGGGGGGACGTACGCGAAGGAAGGTGTCGCCGAGAAGCCAGTCGCCAGAGGAGACCTGTAGAAAATGGTCCGTCATTGAGCTTGCCATGCTAAAGTGTATCTTCGATTGCGGGGGCGGAGACGTACGTCGTCATTGGCCTGGACGCCGCCCAAGCACCAGTCGCCATCGCGCCCACCCTCGCGCCAGGCCAGGTCCGCCGGGTCAATGTAATACGGCTGGGCGCTGGGCCCCTCGCCGAGCACCATGCCGAGGACCATCGCGTGATCGCAGCGAACCTGCCAGCCGTCGTCGGTCTTGCGCGCGCCGCCGACGGACTGCCAGAGCCGGTCGACGTCCGCAGAAGGGCCGAGGACGAGCGTGGTGCCGGTGTCGAAAACCGCGATGGGCGACGGCGCCCCACGCACGCGCGACGGCGATAGGGAGAACGTCGTGGAGTTGACTGTGATGGCCTGAATGGGCATCTTCCAGTAGTCGTAGACGGATTCGGCAGCCGGATACACCGAAGTGTACGTGAGCTCGGCGCTGGAGTTCGCAAACGCACGGTCCACCTTTCCGATAGTGAACGACGAGCTGTTCTGATCCCGCCCTAGCCCGATCGCGAAATAGCGGTCGGCCTCGGCGAGCGGCGACAACAGATTCTCGAGAAGCGTCGTGCCAGACGTGTCGGGTATGGACGCCTCGACGGGGAACGACAGCCCCAGGATCCCGCTGTTGCCGGTCGCCGCCATCCCAAGGCCTGTCGTCTCATTCGCGAGGGCTGTCCAATGGTTTAGGATTTATTATATCGCAAACGAACCGTGGATCCTTACCGAATACCTGCGATACAATCTCGTACGGACCGAGACCGACGGTCTCTGTCCCCACGACACCAGAGACCTCGCCAAGTAGGTATCGGAGCTCAAAATCCGTCGACGACAGGTCCAAAGAGGGTGTAGGCTGATACTTGGGGACGCCCTTGCAGTCGTCTTCCGTGCAGTTGGACGACACAACCCACTGGTGGCATGTTCAGCATAGTTCAAGGATGACAAATTAAATTCATTACTGACTAGGTCGGAGGAGCCTGTGTCCAGTAGCGCGAGGAAGTTTTGCCCGCCGATGCTAACACCGGAGATGAACACGCATAGACATTTAGGTTACACTGAAGGCTACTCACTCCATGCGCGCGAGGTAGGCGCTATATCCGCCAGACTCGTCAGAAATAAACTGCTGCCGTGAAAGCAAGCACTCACAAGCCGTTGACACTAGAGACAGTGACATTGCTGCTGAACAGACTCGGCGGAGATGATGCCTGCCGAGGCACGCGAAGTAGCGGAATGGAGTCGGTGGTCTGTCCCAGTGCCGGGCACAGGAGCGCCCATAATGTCGACGCGATGAAAAATCCTGTCGTCTTCAACATGCTGATGGCGGAGGCACGTCACCGCAAAGTAATGCGAAGTGGGCAGGGCGGCGCGTGAAGGCCGTGTATACGGGAGCAGTGGCTGACCGACGACATGTCAGCCCAATAGCCTGAACTAAAATGACAGCCCAAGATTTCCAGGACAGCGTTTTATTATGGGCCAGTTTGCGACGAGCAGATGAACACGCAACGCAGCTACATGCACGTTTCCATTGATTGCAAAGGTGCCGCCTGGAGAGAAGGATGAGTAAAATACGTAAACACAATCACTGGCACCCACAACGTGATCATGGGATATACGCGACGATGCGCTGGCCGCCGCGTACGCCAGCTCCGAGGCCGAGCTCGACGGTCTGGTCGTTGTCAGTGCAAACGGCCTGTGCACGGTTGACGGGGTAGTCGGGGTCATCGCGCGCCAAACGTGCGCGTCACTGCCACCGCCCCCCCATTCAACACTCCTTACCCTCGCACCTCGCCTCGTCCTACGTCCACCCTCACTCACCTAGAACTCTCCCTCAGACACTCCACGACCTCAACATGCACACCAGCGAATACGACTACCTCTTCAAACTCCTCCTCATCGGCGACTCCGGCGTCGGCAAGGTCTGTCGTGGCTTCCGTCATCCAGCCGGATACCTCGTGGTCTGACCTCCTCAATAACACACCCAGTCATGTCTCCTGCTTCGGTTCGCCGACGACACATACACCGAGAGCTACATCAGCACTATCGGTGTCGACTTCAAGATTCGCACCATTGAGCTCGAGGGAAAGACCGTGAAGCTACAGATTGTATGTCCTATCATTAAGGAAAGTGGAAGGCGCACGAGTGTCTCCGGCGTAGCCTTTGTGCTCGCAAGCCCAGCTGTAGCGCAAGGACACAGCGGTCAAAGCTCAGGCTACAAGGAGTCACTCGTCGTTATCTCCACGATCCGCAGTTTGTTGCGCCGCTAACGTCGTGCTGTTCTATAGTGGGACACTGCAGGTACAGCCAGTCATGCAATGACTTGCCGGGCTCCAGTTAACCAGTGTGTATAGGCCAGGAACGTTTCCGCACCATCACTTCATCATACTACCGTGGCGCGCACGGCATTATCGTTGTATACGACGTAACCGACAACGGTCAGTTATTTTGTCATAATCCCGCGCTTTGCACTCACCATCGGTACAGACACCTTCACGAACGTCAAGCAGTGGCTGCAAGAGATCGACCGTTATGCATCGGAGGGCGTGAACAAGCTTCTCGTCGGCAACAAGTCTGACTTGACGAACAAGAAGGTTGTGGAATACGGCGTGGCAAAGGTAAGTCGCGCGGGATTCCTCCAACAGAACGCAATGTGTGACCGTTCGCACGTAGGAATTTGCCGACCAGCTGTCGATCCCTTTCCTGGAGACCTCCGCTAAGAGCGCGACGAACGTCGAGCAGGCATTCTTGACCATGGCCAAGCAGATCAAGGACCGGTGAGTGCCCGATTCAATGGAACACTCCTGGCAGGGGCAGCTGACTCCCCGCCGCAGCATGGGCTCCACTTCGACAACCTCCGGCACGGGCAAGTCGTCTACTATTACTCCTGGGCAGACCGTACAGCAGAACCAGTCGGGCGGATGTTGCTAAACATAACGTAATGAATAGTACGATACCTGGAGTTGACCGCCTAGTGGCTGCCCACGTGTGGAAGTGAGTGCCATGGCGGAGTAGTGGCTTTCTCTTTAATCTATGCATACAGCTTTCAAATTGTTTGGACCTTCTTCATAGGCGTACGGGTTATGTCACTCGGTTTGTTCCCTGCTTCTTGACTGAATACATGACCCTGGATATCCCACCTCGTTGCCCAGCAGGCATCCTCGCTAAATGTGCAACATGCCTGTCTATTTATGAGTCGACGTGCATCGTGTTGAGCCAGCGGCGAAGCGACCTTGAATAGGGGCTCGCAGCCTGTGCTCACCTGGATTGCGTCTTCCGTATCTACACCACTGCGCGCAAGATCCCGAGTATGATCCCGCCGGGATTGCTCTTAAATAGGCTGACCTTGTCCTAATCCCTCCATCGAGCCGCCCTCGCTCGCACCCCGAATTCGATAACGCCTTCTCGTCCAATACTCTTTGCACTTGCACAATGGCTACCACTCAGCACGGAAAGTTTGGTACCAAAGGACACGCGATCAAGGTGTCTACCAATATGTTTCACATCAAGAAAGTTCCCAGAAAAACATTCTATCACTATCATGGTCAGTGCAACCTTCAGCACGTCTGTTGACTCTGACGTTCCTTCTTTTCGTACAGTCGGTGAGTGCTCCGGCACGCAGGTCGTGACAACAGTCGAATACTCACTATCTACTCACACAGAAATCGCCAGCCGTCTCCCCGATGGGGCGATGAAGGGGGTCAAGACGCCGATTCGTATGCGGCAGATACTCGACAAACTCCAACAGGAAAATCGCGAAATCTTTAGACAGAGCCCCGCCTACGACGGAAAGAAGAACCTGTACAGCTCGCTCGAAATCGGGGAGGAGAATGTGAGCGGCGGCGGCGCCGTTTGGGTTTTAAGGACTGACGTAGTAGTATACAGTTCACAGTCAAGATGTCCAAGGACCCCAACGCTAATCGCGGAATCTTCTATGTGCGCCTTAGGCGCGTCGGGGTGATCAGACCCCAGTACGTATCGCTTTCATCTTCTGGCACAGAGAGCTAACGGATCGCAGGGACCTCGACATGCTCACCAGGCCGGATGGGCTCAACAACTCTGCGACCACCGCCGTTGCGACGAACCTCTTGCAGGTGATCGTCTCACAGTCCCCGAACATGTACGTGCAACTACGTGCTCCAGTTCGATCGCATAGTATCCTGGTGTTGACGGTGCAATTGCAGCCAACATCATTTCGCTCTCCATAGCAAGTCGTTCTACATTGGCGCCGCTACGACGCTGTCGGGCGGCCTGGAAGCGTGGCGTGGTTTCTTCCAGTACGTGGGAGATCCCTGCCCCGCCTCGCGCATCCTAACCGCGGCGCAGGAGCGTACGCCCGATCTTGAACAAGATCGTGATCAACGTCGACACGAGCACGGCCGCCATGTATGCCCCCACTTCCTCCTGCTGACTGTTTGACGTCTGACCCCCGTATCCCAGCTACGCGTCTGGAAATCTCCTCAGCATGGCCATGGCATATTTCAACCATCGCGACGTCCGCGCGTTCATCCAGGAGTGCGAGCGCGACCCGAGCGCGGCCCGGAGGCTCCGCACGTTCTACAAGGGCGTGTTCGTCAAAGTCATGGGCCGCGAGCGCGAGTTCAAGATCGAGGACGTCGTCGAGAGCGCCGGCACACGGGAGTTCCACAAGGGCGACCACGGCGAGGTGACGACCGTCGAGGTGGGCCAGGTGTGCGTGTGTGCAGACGTCTCTGCCGTGCTGACTCCGCCGGCGCAGAGGCACTTTTGGGACCACCACCGCGTGCGGCTCAGCCACCCCAAAGCCTTTGGCGTGCGCGTCAGCAAGACGGCGATCTACCCTGCCGAGGTCTGCCAGATCGTCCCCGCGCAGCTCTACAAGAAGACGCTCAGCGGCGCCGACACGACCAAGATGATGAGCGTGTCCACTGCGCGGCCGGAGAAACGGCTTCAGGATATTCAGCAGGCCGTCGCTGAAGACAAGGTGGGCATGACGATTGGACATCTTGCGACTGAGTGAACTTCCGCGATGTAGATGGGGTACAAGTCCTCGCCTTGGGTCCTGGACGCTGAGATGGCGATAGAAACGGCCCCCATGGAGGCTCCCGGACGCGTCCTCAACCCACCCAATGTGGTCTACGGCGGTGCGGTGACCGCGGTGAGCACACATGTTTTGACTCCACTGGCCCTCGTTGACATCCGGTCCCTCATAGAATGTCAATTCCGGGGGATGGAACGTTATGCGGATGCGGTTTCATCAGCCCGCCCGAATCGTTGCGTGGGCCGTGGTCTCCTTCGACGTATCACGGGGTGCGCACGAACGCATGGAGAATTTCGCTATAAACCTGTCCAGGAATATGAGGAATTTGGGCAAGCGAGCTGTCAGCCAGGGCTTCGAACTTTTGCTCACGTTACGCTTTGACAGGTATAAGTGAGCTACCCACGTCCGCGCGATAGCTCAGCTTCTGAACACGACGTGTCGTAGCATTCACCAAGGGTCAGCCCGTGTTCGCAGCAGGAAACCAGGCAAACCCATATGAAGTACTAAATGAGCCGACTATATGTGCATACTACTTACCATCTTCTGCAGTCCCTCTTGCAAGCAGCGCAAGAGGCGACAAAGGACGTCCCCGGCAGACCCAAGCCCGGCTTGCTCGTCGTGATCCTCCCGCAGAGCGCCGGGCCCCTGCGCAAGGCGGTGAAGCAGTGGGGGGACATGGTCGAGGGGATCCCCACCCAATGCGTGGTAAGCAGGCAGGCCTGCAGCAGCACGGGACCTCACGGGGACGCACCGACAGCGCGCGGACAAGTACGAGACGGCAAACGACCAGTATTGCAACAACGTCGCCTTGAAGTTGGGTCGTGTGCGTCCCCGGCGGAGTGTGCTCGCTGACGGCTGCATAGGATCAACGCGCGAACGGGGGGCGTGAACTCAGTCGCCCGGTCCCCTGAGCTCGCGTTCTTCAAGGACTGCATGGTCGTTGGTGAGCCCGCCCTCGCCTGCTTGCTGGATTTATATCAGAGCACTCACGGCGGGTGTAGGGTGCGACGTTGCGCATCCGTCTCCAGGTGTCAGAAGCCGGCCGTCGATCGCCAGCTTGGTGGCTTCTGCGGATGAATTCGCCACGCGGTACACCACCGAGGTCCGCGTCCAGCCTCCTCGGCAGGAAGCTATCGAGTCGATCGGGCCAATGATGGAGGCAATTCAATCCGAGTACTGTCATTTTTGTGTGTTTGCTCACATATGCTACCGCGCACAGAACGCTCTTGAGGAATACCAAGGGTATAACAAGGGACGCTCACCGGCACATATTCTGCTCTATCGCGACGGTGTCTCGGAAGGTGAGTATTCGCAGGTCGAGGACGGCGAGATCAAGGACATCGAAGGTACGGGTCGCACGGGCTGTTACCGCATTGCGCGTCGTTGACCGTCTCGTGCAACGCCAGACACCCTGGACAGATGGCACAGCGGACACAGCGCCCAGCCCAAGCCCAAGCTCATCTTCGTCATTGTCACCAAACGGTGCGTGCCGCTGTCCTTCCCACCCGCGCGCCTGCGCTCTCTGAACCCTTGCACGGCGCAGACACCACGTCCGCTTCTTCCCCAGGAACCGGTGCGTCGCGCGTTATTCCGAGCACTCGGTGCGGTGTGGCTGAGTGCGACGTGCGCGCAGGGGCGACGCAGACCGGACGGGCAACGCGCCGTCCGGGCTCGTCGTCGACCGCGAGGCCGTGCACTCCAAGTACATGGACTTTTACCTGCAGTCGCAGGGCGGGCTGAAAGGCAGTAAGCACCCCCCGCGCGGCTGCTGCGCGGACCCGCCGAGACTGAGCCGCGTCCTGTAGCGTCGCGCCCGAGCCACTACACCGTCCTGCGCAACGACGCGGGGCTCACGGCAGACCAGTGCGTCGTCGTTTTACTGTGCCTTGGTGCCTGACGCCGACGCCGCCGCGGCGCGCGCGCAGGCTGCAGGAGATCTCGTTCGCGCTCTGCCACGTCTACGCCTCCGCGACGCGCGCGGTCTCGATCCCCGCGCCGGTGTACTGTGAGCCCAGCCCTGCTCTTTCGGCCTGTCCGCCCCGCGCTCACGCCCCCCGCGCGCCCCAGATGCCGACGTGCGTCTTGCCCCTCCCGCCAGTGCTGACGGCCCTACTGACGCCCCGCGGCAGCGCCTCTGCGCGCGCGCGGACTTCCAGTTCAGGCCCGAACTCGCGTACGCCGACGAGGGCGCGTCGAGCGCCGGCGCGGGGGCGTTTGACCTCGCGCCGTGGGAGAAGGGCCTCGGGCAGGCGAAGCTGTACCGGCAGATGTACTTTCTCTAGGCATCCGCCGTCGTTTGTGTCTTTCTTTCCCGTCATGAGTTCGGGATGCTATGCTGTATGCTGCCGGTTATGGCGCTACATGTGACATGGACGTCTATGCTGCAATCTGTATGACTAGCAGCCCTACTGCGTCGCAGTGTTCCCATATGCGATCACACACATTTCTGGTCATTGCATCGACAAATCGCTTGTTTGATGCCCGACGCCGGATATGCGCCACGGTCAGTTGGGCACCTGCGGGGGTGCGTACGCGGGCTGCCGGCAGAGGCGAGACGGATATTACATTGAACACTAGGGGCCGGGATTATACATGCGGGTATGAAGGTACGTGGGAGAGGGAGAGACAGAAAAGGGGAAAACTGCGGGCGGGTGCGATAGCGATGGATGGATGGATGCTGCGAGAAAGAAATGCGCGACTGGCGAGACAAGCGTTCTGGGGGGAGCCCGCGATCGGGGGGCGCGGCGTCGCATCGCGCGACAGGGGGGTTGGTGTGCCCGCTAGCGGCGAAGCGGTCGACAGGCGAGCGCGGGGAAGGACGACCCGCGCGCGCTGGGCATCAGCGAAACGCAGGAGCGGGAGGGGCGTGCCAGATCGGCGACGCCTGCGCCTGCGGCAGCATCGCGTGTGGGTGTGCTGCCCCGGGGTGCCAGCGGGCGCGCCGCTTCGTGGCGGGCGGCGCGGCGGCTCGCAGGCCGTCGTCTGCGCCGNCGCTTGTGCGGGCGCGAGACGTAGGGCGGGTGCGAGAGGTCCTCGTCGTCGTCGGGCAGGTCGAAGTGCAGGAAGGTCGGGGAGTGGTACGGCAGCGGCTTGGGCGCGACGAGCGGGGCGGTGCAGACGACGTGCACGGCGGGCGGCGGCGGGGCGGCTGGACGAGACCCCGGGGCGCGGGGAGACGGCGGCGAAGTCGCGAAGCATGACATGCGTGGATCGGCCGCATTTGGAAGCGTCCTGTTGTGGGAGCGTGATGCGTGCGGGCACGGCTGCAGCAGCAGCGGGTGGCTGCGGGCGGGGCCGTTGACGGCGGCGAGCGGGGTGCCGAGGGCGGTGGGGCGCGTGCTGGTGCTGTGGGCGGGCCGGCAGTGCGTCGGGGGCGGGGGCGGGAAGGCGCTGGGGTGGTCGAGGCTGCGGAAGTGCGGGAAGAAGGCGTAGGGCGCGGAGGAGGGCTCGCCGAACTTGAAGGGGGGTGGGTAGCCCATGGCGGCGAGGAGAGGGGGCGAGAGAAATGGGCAGAGGTACTTATAGTGCATCGGATAAGCGAGGGGACATTCATTACATACTGTCCAGAATGAATTTGTGGATGCCCAGAAAAAGACTCTGCAGTGCCCGCGTCGGCTGCCGTCGCACCTGCGGGCGTCTGGCCCGCGATCAACCCAGGATCGCCAGGCGCACTCTGGCGCACTGCTCTCCTTCCACGCTCGTCACCTCGATGCTCGCTGCCATCCGCACCCGCCCCGCCGCGCGGGCCTACTCCCAGGCCGTCGCCCAGCCCGTCCGCCACGCCTACTTTGTCCCCCGCAACTCTCTCGGCTCCGTCCCCGTCTACACCGACACCCGCATGCACAACAAGCTCTGCACCCTCGTCCGCAACGTCGAGGGCAACGTCGAGGTGCGCCCCCGCCCGCTGCGCCCCGCCCCGCCGACTGACCCGCCCGCGCAGAAACTCGCCGCAGACCTCCAGCAGTCGCTCTTCCCCGCGGACGCACCCGAGGCCGCCCGCCTCAGGGTCACCGCCGTGCGCAGCCGCCACGTCGTCCTCACCGGCGGCCACTACAAGAAGGAGGTCCTCGCGTGGCTCCACGCCCGCGGTTTCTGAGCAGCAACACAAAAAACGCACGAAGCCCGCAAACGACACCGCCGTGCTGCGCCAAGGCACGCCGCCGCCGTTGCGCGATCGGCGAGCCTTTTGTCGTGCTCGCCCCCTGTCGCACCCGGGGCTCGTTTATCCGCGCGCCCCTAATACATGCAGATGCACACTTTTTGTTCACATGGGCCCTATCGTCCCGATCGCGCAGCCCGCCTTTCTCGACGAACGCGGAAGCAGACGCCAGCCAGGGCTGGATAGGAGGCGCAGCGCACTGCGCGGTGGGAACGCAGCGCGACGACCTGAGCAGACCCCCACGCAGATCCCACACAAATTCGTGCCATCGTCGCGCACACACACACGCACACAGGTACAGCAGGCCCCTCCTCCCCGTGGCTCAGTAGACCACGATCCTGTCCAGATCGGCAGCGTAATCTGCAGCGCGGGTGTCAGCGTCCGCGCGCACCGTGCCTGGGCGCGGCACTCACTCGTCTGTCCTGCGCCAAAGGTGATCGAGTTTGCGCCGCTCTTCAGGCTCAGCTGCACGGGCACGCTCAGCACGGCCTGCCCGCCTGTGTCGGGCTGGTCGACGAGCGTCGCCGCGCCGCCGTTCACGCTGCGCGCGCGCCCGCGGTCAGCGCGCGCCGGGAGCAGAGGGCGCGCGGACGCACCTGACCGTGACGTTGCGGTACGTCGAGTCGCCGTTGGCAAAGTAGAGCGCGACCCAGTGCGCGCCGCCCGTGCCCTGCACGTTGTTGATCGTGACCGTCCCGCCGTGCCCTGCCACGACCATGAACACCACAATGAAAAACACACGGCGCGGGACGCACCGAGGTAGCCCACGGCCTCGCCGCCAGAGAAGATCGAGGACGAGAGGATCGTCGACGTCCCGCCGCGCACGCCGCTCTCCGCCTCGTAGCTCGTCCCGCTCGCGACCGCGTACGTGCCCGCCGCGACGTCGACGGTCCACACGTCGGCGTGCACGAGCGCCGGCGCGCCGCTCGCGAAGTCGAGCGGGTACCACACGTAGCGGCTGCTGCCGAGCAGGTCCGGCCGCCAGCGGTCGCCCATGTAGACGGACGCGCCCGCCGCGGCGAGCGGGAGGTCGAACGCGTTCTGCGAGTACCACGTGCGCGTCGCCGCGGGCGCGATGTCCTGCTGCGCGGACCACGGGCCCGCGAGCGACTGCGGCGCGCGGCGTCAGCGAGTGCGCGCACAGCATGCGGGGGCGCGCGTACGGAGGCGGAGAACCACTTGTTCGGGTTCGGGGCCCAGCCGCTCGTGTGCGACGCGATCAGAAAGTAGTCCTGCGGGGGCGGGGTCAGCGGCGGGAGCGCGCGGCGGGGGCCGGCGGGGTACGCACGCCGTCGCGCTTCACGATGCCGGGGGCCTCGAGCGTCGCCGCTGCGGGCGGTCAGCGCACGGTACGTGCGTGCAGGGCGCGCGCGCGACACGCACCCGTGAGCTCGCTCGTCACCGCGGTGACGTTGTAGTAGTCCGCGTCGAGCTGCGCGATCTTGAAGTTCTGGTTGTTGTCGGACGCGTAGAGGAGGTACGCGGTGTGTGCGGCTGCGCGAGGCGGCGGCGTCAGCCCCCGCGCGCGGGCCGCGCAGAGCAGCAGCACACGCACCGTCGTCTGGGGGACACCGGCAGCCGGGTCAGCGCCGCAGGGTCCGCGCGCAGCCGTGGGCGACGCACCGTCCTGGAAGACGCTCTCGTCGCGCGAGTCGGCGCCGAGCGGCTTGAAGCTCGACTTGTACGTGTACGGGCCGCACGGGGTCTGCGCCGTCGCGACGCCGACCATGGCGGCGCCGTAGCTGGGGAGCCGTCAGCGGCGGACTCGCCTCGGAGGCGCGACCTACCTGGAGGTGTCGGAATGGAACCACATGACGTATTCTGCGTTCTGGAGCGGGGTCAGCGCGCGCGCGCGTGCGGGGGGCGACTGTCCGCGGCGCACCTTCTGGTTGTAGACGACTGGCGGGGAGGCGTGAGCGAAGACGAGCCCGCGGGGGGGCGTGCGCACCTTTCGGGCGTTCGACAATGTCGGACGAGGAGATGATCGTCCCGGCGAGGGGCGTCAGCGCGTCGTTCTGGCGCGTCCAGTGCACCAGGTCGGGCGACTGGCGGGCGGGGTGAGCACGCGCGCGGGCGGGCGGCGACGGCGGCGGGGGGCTCACAGAGTAGCACGACACGGCGTGGAACAGCGCGCTGTTCAGCGACTTGTCCTCGCCGAGCCAGTAGAAGGTGCTCCCGACCTGGCGCGCGCGGGGGGTCAGCACGGCCGCCGGGGCGCAGGGGCGGACTCGCCTTGAGGATGCCGGCGCCGTGCGCCTGGATGGGGTTCCCGCTGGTGTCCGCCCAGGCGGCGCCGGAGACGATGGGCTGTGCCTGCGCACGGGCGAGGAGCACGAGGAGCGAGAGGAGCGCGGCAGAGAGCATGGCTGGCTTTACGGCGAGCCGACGCGCTCTCGTGGGGGTTATATACCGCCGCTGGGATCGTCCACGAGAACGGCCATGACCGTCCGCGAGAACGGTCGTGACCTATGCGAGGGCGCCGAGGACGACCCGGGCGTGAATGGCGGCGGCCCGCTGGTGCAGCTTCGTGCGCGAGGACGGAGGCGGTGGTCGCGTCTTGTGATCCGACGTCTGGCCGCAGGCGATCCTCGTCCTTGTACATATGCAGTCTATGACGAAGTTTTGTCATGAGACTCCCTGTGCAGCGTTGTAGTACGCGCCTCGGTGGTCGCGTGCAAGGCGCGCCGAGGGCGCGATCGGATCGCCGGGAGATCTCCCGCCCGATCTGATGGCACAGAACGGTCTTCCGCTCACTCATCCGTTTCTCTGCCCGTCCGAGTCACTCGCAGAGTACCCAGCCCGCGACCACGCACGATGACCTCCCCTGCTCACACCCCCAACGGCGGCTCCCCCCTCCCTCCTGTCCCCCACGGCGTCGGCAACTCCTCCGGCACCCCCGTCATGGCCCCCACCAGGGCTGCCCACAGCAAGGACGGCGCGACCACCACCAGCCTGGGCACCTTTGGCGTGCGCACGCCCCATGCAGCGTCCCGCACACGTACTGACCAACCCCTCCGCAGGTCAAGTCGGGTCTCGCGCAGATGCTCAAGGTGCGCAGCTCACGCCTGCGAGCGGACGCCGCGCCCTGCTGACTGCTCCGCACAGGGAGGCGTCATCATGGACGTCGTCAACGCAGAGCAGGTGCGCACCGCTGTGCCCACCGCCGCCGCCGCCGCCGCCGCGCCCCGCTCGCTGACGCACGTCCCGCCCAGGCCCGCATCGCAGAGGAGGCCGGCGTACGTCGTCCCCCGCCCGCCCAAACGTCCCGCCCGCAGCTGACGCGGCCCCACAGGCGTGCGCCGTTATGGCGCTCGAGCGCGTCCCGGCCGACATCCGCGCGACGGGTGGTGTCGCGCGCATGGTGAGCACGCTTCCGCCGCGTCCTGTGGGAACATCCGTCCGCTGACCGTGGCGCAGAGCGACCCAAAAATGATCAAGGAGATTGTCGATGCCGTCACGATTCCCGTCATGGCCAAGGTCCGCATCGGCCACTTTGTCGAGGCCCAGGTGAGCTCGCACGTCGCGCGCGAAAGCCAGCCCTGAGCGTTTTTTCTTCTTCTTCCCGCTCAGATCCTGCAATCGATCGGCATCGACTACATCGACGAGTCCGAGGTGCTCACCCCTGCAGACGAAGAGCACCACATCAACAAGCACGCGTTCAAGGTGCCCTTTGTCTGCGGCTGCCGCAACCTCGGCGAAGCCCTGCGCCGCATCTCGGAGGGCGCAGCCTTCATCCGCACCAAGGGCGAGGCCGGCACGGGCAACGTCGTCGAGGCCGTGCGCCACACGCGCGCCGTCCAGAGCGAGATCCGCAAGGCGAGCGTGATGAGCGAGGAGGAGCTCTACGCGTACGCAAAGGACATCCAGGCGCCCTTCCACCTCCTCAAGGAGACCGCCCGCATGAAGCGTCTGCCCGTGGTCAACTTTGCCGCCGGCGGTATCGCCACCCCAGGTGCGTGCGCAGTCTCGTCGGTCTCCGTGGGTGCTCAAGATGTTCCATCAGCGGACGCCGCCTTGATGATGCAGCTGGGGTGCGACGGAGGTGCGTCACCTGGTTATTTTTTACAACGCCTCTCGGGCTGACATGCATCAGTGTTCGTCGGCTCGGGTATCTTCAAGGTAAGGCTGCATGTCGACTTTGCGGACAGCCCTGACTGAGCACGCGCAGTCGGGCGACGCCGCGAAACGTGCGCGGGCGATCGTACAAGCTGTGAGTTCCAGTTTCAGGCGCGGGGAGAGGGTCCTGATCCCGGCTCCAGGTGACACACTACAACAACCCGAAGCTGCTGGCAGATGTATCCGAGGATCTCGGGGAGGCCATGGTCGGTCTCACCATGTAAGTGCAACGGACCCTTTGCCTAGGTTTGCTCTACCTCTGACCCGTTCTCTCAGCGACAAAAACCTGCCCGGCGGCCACCTCGCCGCCCGCGGTTGGTAGACACCGCACAAAACACGACGATCGCACGGGGATAGATTGTACAATTAGAAAAAAAAAACTGTCGTAGACTTGTACACGCATTCAAATAGAGTCGAGAAAAAAAAAACGCGGAGCGGGTCCCGTGACGACGCGGCGACGACGTCACTTCGATCCGCCTGTCAGAACCGTACCATGTCCCAACTCGCGAACAAGCTGCTCTGCAGAATCTCCCCCTCCTCGAACATGCCCGCGCAGAAGCCCGAAGACGTGCTGAACGCCTTCGTCTCGGTGAACATCCCCGTGCGTTATTGAGAGCGGCCGGGCGCTGACGCTGAGCGGCGGCGCAGGAGGACCCGCAGTCAAAGTACGCATTCAACAGTGCGCGGGACGCGCCGGAGTCTGAGCTCTGTCGGGAGGGCGACAAGCTGAGTCGGAAGTGTATCATGGTGCGCTCTGCCAGACCCGCCGGATGAGGGGGAGGAAGGCTGAGGTTGCTGCGACGCAGATTCACATGCAGTCCACGAGGTTGTTCCAAGCGATGCAGGTAAGGCCATGCTATGGTCATTCCAGTGAGATCGCGCCCTCTCATTTCGAAAAAAAGGATCAAGGCTTTTTCTGCGCGCTGCCAATGGACCCTAAGCGTACCGAAATAACGTGCCAGCCGATCCCGAAGGCATGAACAGACTGCGAACGCGGCTCAACCTAACACTCCGTGTTGTACCGACCTTGTGTAAACCTAATATTACGTCGTGGGCCTCACGGTCTCTCACACAGTGTGCGGCACAGCATGCACTCTACAGCACAGAGGCGGCCCGATTACAGCGTGGCGGCGAGAAAGCAACATGCAGCAAGAAACCAACAACGAACCCGACGCGACCGCGCCCTACGCCTGGACGTCGTCGAGCTCCTGGCTCCCCGGCCACTCCGCGCCGGGGATGCCCGCCTCGGCGAGCGTGAGCTGCTTGACCGTCAGCTCGCGCTTCCGGCCCACCGCCTCGACCTCGAGGTCCGCCATCTCGAGCTCCCACAGCGCCTTGCGCACCTCCCGCTCGGCCGCGTAGTACGTCGTCTGCAGGTGCCGCTGGTGCGCCCTGAGGTGCGCGAGCTGCGGACACGGCGCGTCAGTGGCGGCGCGGCGCGGCGACGCCCGCGGGGAGACGCACCTCGTCCAGCACCTCGCGGTGCGCTCCGTCCTTCCCTGCGATCTGGAACTGGTCCCAGAGCTCCCGCTTCAGCGTCTTCAGAATCGCCTCTGGAGAGTCCGCCGGTGGCTCTGCGTACAAGGAAACACCGGCTTGTACACCCCACTGTGGTTTCGCAGGGAGACTCGGGAGAGGTGAGCGGCCCTGTGGAGACTTGGGCGTTGACACGCTCTTGACGGTGGTTCGAGGAGAACGCGGGCGTGAGAGACTCTGGGCTTCGCCGTAGGCTGGGTTAGGGGTCGCAGACCCTTGGGGCGGAGGTTTAGGGGTTGTAGACCCAGCAGGGGGAGCCCCCGAGCCGGCGAATGTGAAGGAGGTGAGGGGCTCTTTGCCCTTGTCTTGCGCTTGAATTGGCGGCGGCTCAGTCTTTGGCGTCGAAAGAGGTTCAGAAGGCCACTTCCGCTCCATAGGCAGCGTACTTGATAAGACGTCCACCTTTGTGCGTTGTTGTGCTGGCTCCCTGATGGGTCCTTGAGGCTTCAGTTTCGCGTCGTGCATTGCGACGTCTTGAGTTGCGCGTTCAGGAGCGTGGGGTGGCACGACATCTCTCTTCAAAGGGGAGCGACTACGGGGTCGAGACAAAGACGGGCTTTTTCTGCGCGGGAGCCTATGGACTGGCCGCGGGCTTCTTACAGGTGTACGACTCCGACTTCGTCGCTCTGCGCCACGAGAGCTTCGTATGGGGCTGCGACTACGACTCCGACGGTCTGTTCGTAGGGGATAGTCGTCTCTTCTTGACATGTGCGGAGCAGGACGTCCAGGAGCTATGGCGATTGAGTGACTGCCTAGCCTCAGCTCTGAACTGGCACGTGGGGGAGTAGCTCGACTCGGGCGCGCACGCGGCGAAACATGGCGAGATCGTGAAGGAGACGGGGTTGGAGTGCGCTGGCCAGGAGATAGAGGAGACCGGGGACGGCGGTGAGATGGTGGCGGCGGTGAAGGTGGTTTGGAGGGAGCTGCGGGAAAATCAGCGTCCAGACGTGTCGAACGCGACATGCGCTCACCGTGGCGTCGTGGGGGAGACTGTCCTGGCCGGGGTTCCCATCGTCTGTCCTCGTCCTTTGACCGCTCGCGGACCCTGCCTCCCCGTGGATGCCTGTCAATCTCGTCCGACTGTGTCCATGCCCGGGGAGGGCTCTTGCGCGAACCACGCGTAGGGGGTGGACGAGCGTCATCTAACCTTGCACGCCCCCTATCTCGTGAATCTCGTGAGTCTCTTGTGTGCGCCCTAGAGTCAGGTTCGTGGTAGCGGTGATCTGCGGGGAGTGGAGGCGGTGGATATATGTCACGATGGTCCCTTCGCTCCCAGCCGCGCTCTCCTCTGTAGGAGTCTCTATGTCGGTCATCGTATCCTCTTCTACCATAGGGCGGTGGATATGGCGGTGGTGGATATAGTTCGTCGCGGGAGTCTCGAGGAATGTGACTGTCTCTATCTCTGTCTCTTTCTCTTTCTCTATCCGGGGCAACATAGGAGTCGGACATCCTACTGGAATGATGCTTCATTCGAGGCGGCGACCGCCCAGACATGTAGACGTCTCGATCTCGTTCTCTGTCCCGATGATGCGGGGGGTAAGCATGGTCTGCGGCCATAGGTGCAGGCCGTCCATAATAGTGTGAACGAGAGTCTGTGCGGGGTGGGTGGTCAGCGAAGTCAGGCCGTGGTGGTAGATGGGACATCGTTCAGGTCGTCGGCACCACCGTTCACGACGAAAAGTTGTAGAAGGGAGGAACCTAGGATGTTGTATAGAGCAAAGATGTTTTCGCCTATTTGCGCGTTCGCCGCTATGGGAGACGCGCAGACCAATCAGAGACCGTGTTTCTGTGCGACCATGGCCACAGTCTCGTTGTATCCCCTCGCGTCTCTAGAGCAGATAGAACATAGCCCATCACATGAAGATGGGTTACCTGCTAGTCTCGAAGAAGACCTACGTGCTTTCGGATGCAAGCTAATATATCAAGCTGGCATACTCCTCAAACAGTGAGCTTGACTTTATTGGTATCGTTAAGTGGGACTTCATTGTCTGCCGAAGGAAACAGGTCGCGGTTGCTACAGCGCAAATATTGTTTCAAAGATTCTGGTTCGTAACTTCAATGAAGCAGTTCGGCATCGGGGTACGTACCTACTCCCTAGCCACGTTCCGTAGTGTTTACGCCCGGGTCATCACAGGATGTCGGTATGGGTGCCCTGTACCTCGCTTCAAAATTGGAAGAATGTCCGATACGTATGCGTGACTTGATCAACGTCTACGATCTTCTTCTGCAACGGACAACACACACGCTCGCCGTCGAGACAACGAATCCCGGAAAAGCAGACTTCAAATACGTCCCGATGTCGTACTTTGGCAATACCTTCTACGACTTGAAGGATTCGCTCGTTGTAGCCGAGATGCAAATACTCAAACGACTTGGCTTCCATGTGCATGTCGTACTGCCCTACAACACTCTCATCAACTACCTTCGGGTGCTAGGCTTGACTAGCCGAGAAGACGTCTGTACCCGCGCATGGGGCTATCTTAACGACGCGTAAGTGTGCAGTCATGACTATGAACCAGACAAATCACCCCAGTTGCTCTCACCACTCTCCTTCCTAGCCTTCAAACGCCCGTATACGCGTTGTATGCGGTGACGACCATTGTGTGCGCGGCGATCCTCCTGACCACGAGGTTTTTGGGCATCGCACTCCCGTCGGCGCCGCCGAATTGTTGGTGGGGGCTCTTTGATGCCGATTGGGAAGACATTTGGAGCGTGTGTGGGTATATCATGCGTCTCTACTGCCCTCGAAGTATCGAGGATCAACATCGTGTGCTTGGTATGGTCTCGAAAAAGGGCGTTCGGCAATGGCTGGATGATAATCCCGTCCCCTTGAACTTGTAGAATGTAGTCTACTGTGTTGATATACCATCGTGTAATTTCTCAAAAGATGTGAAGAACTGCCGAGGGCGGCACAGTCGAGGTGTAATAACTTATGATACATAACATAAAGGATACAGTATGCGAATACAGACGATAACGGAAACGATCGAAGTGGGGATCACAGCAGCAAAACAATGCAAAAGGGGTATCAAGCCAGCAAGAGGGGAATCGGTGAAAGCGGGTGAGACAGCATGCGACAGCAGGGATGTTTATGTTGAGGTGGTAGATTAATGTTGCTCCGAGACAGCATACGGATGGCGCACGAGCTCGTCGTATAGATCGGTGGGGATGTCCCTCACGAGAGTTACGGCAATTCCGATGACGGGCAGCGCTTCAAGGGGAGGGAAAGTCCGAAGAAGACGCATTGGACTGAGGTCCGGGTGAGCAGCGCACCTGATCATAACGCAACTAACTTACCTCGACGACTTCATGACTTCGTCGCGCATAAGGAGGAGCTGTGCAATAACACAGAGCACGTTGAGATGTACCCCGAAGGCGAGAAGGAAATCCCAAAGTTGCAGTACTTGGTCTAAAGGCGGCGTACACGCGCAAAGCGTGAGGATGGCTGACACATTCTCAATGTGAGTATTGTGGGCCACCAGATAGTAACGGGGACACAACGTACATGGAAATGCGTAAATCTCCGCAGACAAGTTCTTTGACCGCAAATAAGCGTACAGCTCCGGGTCTACGATCTTCAGACATCGATCGAGCAGCTAGAATGTGACGGATATGAGCGTATAACGACGACGTCGCGAGGTATAAGCTTGCCTTAAGGCCTCTGTGCACACCTTCCAGGGTCGGTTGTACGTAGAGCGGACATGACTCCTCGATGAATTTAGCGAAGCAGTAGAATGCTTCAAGCTCTGAGGGCATTGTGTATAGAAACGGCGCAGCAAGCACGTTCATGCCCTGCACATAGGTGAACCCGAGGTGGTCTGCTTCTTGGCGATCTGGGGAGACATGAGGGGTCAGTCTAGGAGTGACAATGTAGCACACGTACCGTGGTTGCGCCACACGAATGCGTCCAACAACCGCACGAGCATGTCTTCTCGAACCCGTTCTTTGAAGCCCTTGTCAGTAGCAAGGGTACTATGAAGTAATGTTTAGTGAGATAGTTCGCCCAACAATGTGTCATTTTACGCACCGGAAAGTATCATTACGAATTTTCTCTCGAACCTCGCACGGACCCCGCCCTACGTACTCGAGGAAGGTCTCGGCTGATACGTCGCGTACGCGCAGAAGAATCTTCCATATCCGTGGACGTAGTGTAGGGTCCTATTCGGTCGTGAATCCCCCAGAGTAGCAGAGCTACAGACAAGACTGACCACGGATGAAGGTATACCGTCGACTAGTATCAGCCGCCTGAGCTTCTTGATAGACTCCTCCACGTCTAGCGTTGAGCGGGGTTTTGACGATGACTTTGGCTGGTTCAGGATCTTGTTGAATGAATGGGCCGTAGCAGCTGCAGCGGACGCGGCCGCAGAGCCAGAACGAGACATATTGAGCCTGCTTGGATGTCGGAGGTTGTGGTCATTGGGCGGTTGACTGTTCTTCGTTCGCTTGCACTGGCACGTGGCAGCAACTTGCACTTGAAACTGACCACCATGGACGTCCCATTTCTCTCGTCGGGCGCAATGAGTAGGGCGCACTATGCTCTCGTACGAAATGTGGAGGACGCAACGTCGCCGCCAATGGCGGACCAATATCTACTAGAAGAAGTCGAAAATATCCGTAGCCGCCTTTCACGTCCGACATCTGCTGTGGGTAACATGGAGGTTTCATGTTGAAATCTCGAGCTCATGGTGTTTTTCTGACATAGAGGCAAACGAAAGAATGTCTGATTACGTTGTTGTACTGCTCTATGAACTGCACTGTACCATTACCGAGCTTGGAGTGTGCTCTTCCACACGCTCTCAATCTCGCAGAAGCAGGCAAATCAGTACAAGATAAACGAATAGGTGACCCTTGTAATGATACAATATTTTATCGTAGTATGCTCAATTTCGACCAGGTTATCTATACTGCGTAGATATGATGCCAAAATCCCACGAGCTGCAGTTAATGCTAGTGAATACGTTACGCAAAGTAAGCTATACGTCATCGAATGCACGTATTTTCAGTGTGACTAACACAAAGGTAGGACATAGAAGCACTAGAAGTGTCGCGGATATGCTTGGCTTTAGATGTACTAATTCAAGATCCGTCGGAGGACGTCGTTCCTGCGATACGCGACCGGCTTCAGGATCTACTCTCTCATAACTCGTCAGTATGTATCACCGCTGCAGCACTGTTTCAGTCAACTCAACTTCCGTGAAGACTTCATGTACGACGGCGCGCGTTGCTAGCCTTCAGATCGCTTAGCAAATTCGACTTAGAAATCATGAAGGATGTTGTTCAAAAGATGCGACAACGATTAGAGGACCCAGATCCTACTGTCGCGAGTGCTGCACTCTCGGTCTCATTAAAGCTTTTGGAGGTACGGCCTCAATTTCCTATGACCGAAGATGCTTTGATGATAGCCATCGCAGGCCGGCTTTACCTCCGCGGAGAAGCTACGCCCTGCTTTATTCAAGTTATTGCAAAGTGCTTGGGCAGACAGGGGTGACGTTAATAAACACTGGCTCCTAATCAAGATCTTACAAGTATTACAAGTTGTAAGGTACCGTAACACGACGTCAACTATAACTATTTATCGTTTATCAAACATCAATTTGCAGGCCCTCCGCGAAAGCTGTGTCGCTTGTCATGGGCATCCTTCGGGCCTCGGCACAGCAAACTTTCGCGAATGGTCGGTGCCTAGTTTGCAAGCCTTTCTTCAATATTTGACTGAGCGGTTTGCAGCTGTACTGCATCAATGCTTTCTGGTACTATCAAGCGCCGACACAGACATATTGCTGGAAGCACAGGTATCTACTGGTATCAAGCTCTTGGAGAATGTTCGGCAACTACTACTTTCGGAAAACCCAAACGACATTTATCTTTTTATCTCTTGCTTAGATAATTTGAACGCAGCCTTATGGGCAGGCACCACTCCAGAGATACCCTCTGCTCTTGAAGCATGGGAAGTAGAACATGTAATGCGTTTTCTCGACTCACCAGATCCTTCATTGCGTACAAAGGTACATTAACTAGCCCCTCAGCTATGTGCTACCATTCATGCTATATTTTCCA
Source organism: Phlebiopsis gigantea 11061_1 CR5-6 (assembly GCA_000832265.1). NCBI lineage: Eukaryota > Fungi > Basidiomycota > Agaricomycetes > Polyporales > Phanerochaetaceae > Phlebiopsis > Phlebiopsis gigantea. The sequence continues at coordinate 43,016 of KN840470.1, read as the reverse complement.
GACCCTCAGGATACTCAGAAAAGTAGACCTTGGCATTGTCGAGGCATACTCAGCCCAATTACTTCACGCTGCAAGCGTTTTACCTGGACTTTCGGAACAGGAAGAAGCTACGCAGCGACTTCTTGAAGTCATCAATTTGTTATATGCCAAAAACGGGGAGATGTATGCCCAGCATCTGAAGAGTCTCATACATGTGGTCGAAGGAGCAGTCAATACATCGAAACCACGAATAATCCAAGTTGCTGTGGAAGATGTCTTAACCAACTTCCGCATCGGTGAGGATGCTACTTGTTGGTGCCAGGAGAGCTCATAAACAAAATATTTCCGTAGCGGATACCGGATTTCGTGCCGGGTGCATAGGGGTATTGGTGGCATCCTTAGACGACTCGAACGATGATGAGAAAACCGGGCCGACGATGACGATTATAATAGCGGCAATTCTTTGCGAGTATCTCGACATATCTCCTCTACCACCAGTCCGTGCGCTTCAGGACCTTGCTCATTTACTACCGTTACATGGTGGTATGCTATTTGTGACTAGCAAATCCCCATGATCCATCTAACGAAACTTCAGCTGCTATTCAGGATGCAATTATATTGGCAATGATCAGAATTGCTGCCAGCTGCGAAGAAGTTCCAGATAATGTGCTCAGCATCACAGGGAAGGTCCAGGAGGCTGGCGGTCGTCATATTAAGAGGGTTTGTTGACGTGCTTTTATACCCGGCCTGCTTGGCTACTGACGTACACACAGCGCTGCGCGCAGTTCATTCGGCTGTCTCAAGCGAAAGATTCTCTGAGGGGAGTGATGTCCAGGGCTAGGTCATATTCTGTACGTTTCATCGTTACTTGCACGCCGAATGTCGCTGACGTCCCCGTAGCTACCTGACTTCTTGGCAGCATTAGAGAGTTATGAAGCGAATCCAAGTGTGCCGCAGATTGCTACGCACGAAGTAGATCAGCAAAGAGCGCGATCTCCCGAGCGACCATCGTCTCCAGCTTCGTCCTATGCCTCCCATAGCCCTGGCAAACTGCGTTACAAGGCATACGATGCACCGAAAGCGACTGCACGACTTCGACCCCACCATCACGATTCGGCGGCTCGTTCGGACAGTGGAAGCTCCCGTTTCATAGGACAGGGCTCGGATATAGACGACACCTTGTCGAAGACGATCACAGCTGGGGACCTCACTATTGCTTCCGGCCAGATGGGGCTGCAGAGTTTGTCAGAGCACTCACCGAAAGCTAGGACGTCGCTCTCGCAGGCTATTCAGGCGGTCAAATCACTCAATTTGAATCGAGACGAACCGGTATGTCCTTGTCGAGTTTATCCTGCTTAAGAACGGAAATGTATAGCTTCATAGGCAACAGCGGTGGATCTGATCGCGTTGGATTCACCGTTCATCGACCCTTCCGTAGAATCACACTCGTACGGCATCACCGAACCAGATTTCGAACACGTCTGGAACAAGCTGCAGCATGCAAACCTTCGTGGCTGGTGTGATTCACCAATAGACGTGGTTGTACGTCGACTGCAGGGAATGCAACGCAAGATGCAAGTTACTCCTGCGGACCAAACGCCCTTCAAAGGTAGAATCTTACTCTCTGAGCAGCATTATCTGCGGGTGGCACAATGCATAATGCTTACATAACGACGTCATTAGGCGACCTGAAGATTCTAATACCCTCGGAAGGCCCAACAATTGCAGGTAATGAAGGTCTCGCTTTGCTCAGGCTACACGAAGGAGAAGAAGAAAGTTGTCTCTGGCATCTGCGCTGCGAGGATGGGAATCTGAGAGCATCCATTCGTACTCTGCTCACGGATGCATGAAACGCGACATCAAAATTGGATGGCTAGGATTTGCATTGTACAATATACCAGGTGTGAATGGCTATACACGTCCTCTATCTTGCTTGCACGTAGTCGTCGATCTTCAGCAACAGACAAACGGTTTCTGTAGACAGCTCGATTGCACTTGTCGATACCAGCAACGGCTGCACAACGTCTTCCTCCAAGATGTTTGAGATCAAGCCCTGCGTAGCATACATGAGATACGAAGGCAACGTCGATATCGAGAGAAAAACAAACCTTTCGGACGTTGATGCCAGCGTTGCGCTCGCCCAGGGCATGCCTGTTGCGTAGCTCAGTGACGATGGCGATGGGGTTTAGACCCGCGTTCTCGGCCAGTGTTGTGGGAATGACTTCCAGAGCATCCGCGTATGCCTGGAAACAGTATGCCTCCATGCCCTTCAAGGTGTGAGCGTACTGTGACAACAGGCGCGAAATATGGATCTCAGGAGCGCCACCGCCAGCGATGAGGGCACTATTAGGCCATTTCTGTCAGCGGTGCAAGTAGAAGGGAGTTCATATCTGGCATACCGTTTTTTGACGAGACAGCGGACGACACAGAGGGCGTCGTGCAGACTACGCTCACTCTCCTCCAGAACGAGGCTGTTGCTGCCAGTGGCCAGAATGCTGACCGTACGACCAGGGTTCTTGACACCAGTAACACGCACAACCTTGATGTCGTTTACGTTCGTCTCCTCTATGAGATCCGCGTAACCGAGCTTGTCTTCCGTGAATGCCTCGATGTCGGCGATTGGTTTGCATCCCAGGCTCTTTGAGAGGAACTCAATCTCATCACGTTCGACGTCCTTCACCACGAGGATGTTCAAACGCTTCAGGAAAGTCAAGGAGGTGTCGTCCACGGCGTCGCGAAGGATAGACTTTTGGATCAACAAGACGTTGCAGTTCGCCTTCTTGATCTTTTTGCAGATGTTGAGCAAGTATTGACGACCCTCCTTGATGACTTTGTCCATTTGTCGGTAGTCATTGATAATAACGGTGTTGTCCATCTACGCGACACGTCAGACGAGATCGGATGCATTCATACCAGTCACACGTACGTCTGGCTTTGGCGCACTGAGTTGGAACTGTATGATACCAATCTTCGCCTTCTCTATGCGCGTAAGACCACCTGCGGCGACCACAACATTTTGGTTGAGCACTACGCCTTCTACAAGCTCTGTGTCTTCGATCGTGCCACCAACTTTCTTGACGATACGAATGTCGCGCAAATCGACATTGGATGATGTTGGTGTGATAAGCCGAGTGACAGCTTGGACAGCGATAGGCGCAAGAGTAGAAGAGTACTGGGAAACGATCTGGAGAGGCGATGTGTGAGAGGAAGCTACTTAATTCCAGTGGGTGATCATGTAGTTACCTTAGAGTTCAGGGACGTAGTTGCAGCGCGAAGAAGAGCTGATTTGTCCTTTAGGTCTATGGGCGTTGAGAGCTCTTCAAGGTACTCGACGGCCTTGGCAGACGCTTTCAAGAAAGACTCGGCGATGACAGTGGGATGCATTCCCTTTTGCAGCATCTTCTCTGCGGCGCCGAGCAGACTTCCCGCTAGAACGACGACGGACGTCGTACCGTCACCAGCCTCAATATCTTGAGCAGCAGAAAGATCGACCAACTTTGACGTGCATTAGTGCATCATCTACTTTACATCGCGAATAGCTTACCATCTTTGCGGCAGGGTGCAAAGCTTGAATACTCTTCAATATAGTAGCACCGTCGTTCGTGATAATGACTTCGCCTTTAGATGTTTGGATCTATGAATGCATTAGTGACTGCTTCTGGCGACATACGACCACATACGCACCATTTTGTCCATACCTCTAGGACCTAGGGACGTCCTTACAGCATCACTAATGGCTAAGCAATCCTGCGTGAACAGGGGCATATTTGCGAGGTGCTACTGTTCCATACCCTTTGCTGCCACCATATTTGACAGGCGCACTTCCATGGGCTTCCCCTTGAAAGACGCGTTAATTCTAGGGCAAGATTCTGGATACATTTCGTTGCACCTTGTCATTGAATGAGCTGTTTGATCCAGAAGTCGCTACCGTAGCTGGGATCGCGGAGCGTGCAGCCATGATTAAAAGTCGAGGTGAAGTGCGTTATGCGATTGTCGAAACTCTGAGGACGCGCGCCAGACGAGGATGGCGATAACTAGCTGAAGCTAACTGAGTCAGCACGAGGCGCCAGCAAGTGTTAACTACGGCGTGTTACCCATTTACACAGTGTTCTTACTGAGTAACGATCCCAACAAAGGGTGCATCGAAGCGCTTGCGGTGCGACAGCGGCATGTGCACGTGATGGCCCGCTGGCAACTTGGTCCCCGAAATTTTGGGCGGGACATCTCGTAACGCATCCCTGCGTCACCACCCCACGCGACACTCTTTCACGTCCTCAACCTCCGGTCACGAACTCAACATGAGCTGCAGACAAGCACTCAACGTCTTCCGCACGTCCGCCTCTTCCTTCTCCGCACGCCATGCAGCAGCGCGGTCATCAACTAACGCCGCCAGCCGGAGGATGGCGGCGGCGCGGCATTACTCAGCGCAGGCGGAGGGCGAGCAGAAATCGGCGGACAAGGCGGAGGGTAGCAGTAGCAGTCCTGCGGAGCAGCAAAATGCAGAGTCCTCGCCGGAGAGCGAGTGTGCACAGATGTTGAAGAAGAAGGAGGATGAGGTCCAAGACCTCGTGGTATGTCAACTCGCGTCCATTTCTCGTGATCTGCAAACTCAAAGACATATTAGGGTCGATTGCGGTACCTGCAGGCAGACTTTCTAAACCTGCAGCGCAATGCTGCAAGAGAGAAAGAGCAGCAGCGGGACTTTGCAATCACGAAGTTCGCCGGCGACCTGCTTGAAACTGTAGACGTCCTCGCTATGGCCTTGAAAGCGATACCACCGTCCGCCATACAGCCACCATCGACCGACTCTCCCGCTCCATCCGCATCCGAAAAGTCGGCAGAGGCACACCTACACGACCTACACCAAGGAGTTGAAATGACGCATCGACTACTTCTCCAGACGCTTTTCAAGTACCAGGTAAAACCTTTCGATCCAACTGGAGAGAAATTCGACCCGAATCGTCACGAGGCACTCTACCAAGCACCTATCCCTGGCAAGGAGCCCGGGACAGTGCTCGAGTGCCAAAAGACCGGATACACGATCAAAGACCGCGTTTTGCGCGCTGCCCAGGTCGGCGTTGTCCAGGACACTTCATAGTGACTCTCGATGGGCTTGAGGAAAGGGGGGGTGGGCACAGCGTCGGGATAGATGACTATACATTATACATCAGCTAATTCAACGAATCTCTACTCCGAAACTCTCCTTCAAACGAGAGACGACTCCTGCATGTATCTCGTTGGCCTGGTCGTTGGACAAGGAGTTATCCATTGATCGGTAATTAATCCGGTAGCACTGGCTTTTGCGGTCCGTTTTGGGGTGTGTGAAAGAGTCGATCTGGATGAATAGTCAAGTCATGCGGGTAGCTCGGCAGAAGAACTACGCTCACGAGTTGAACGTCTTCCACAATATCTCCGGCCGTGTCGCGTACCATGTCACAGAAGTCATTTTCGTGCAGACCATTCTCCGGCAACCAGAAGCTTAGATCCTTGTAGCACGGTGGATATCTTGAATACGGTTTGAAGTTGGTGATCTTTCCTGGCAAGAACTGGGACAGGAAACGCGGATCCTCCGACCAGAAGAGACGAATGTCTGGTATTCCAAACAAGATCATGGCTATGCGTTCAAGCCCAAGACCGAATGCCCAGCCGATACTGTTCGGCACGTCTATAGAATGTATGTGTGATTTGATTGAAGTGCGAACGTGGAAAATGTGCTTACTTGCTCTTTCAAGTGTAGACTGCAACACAACGCCAGAGCCTAAAATCTCAAGCCATTTGCCATTGAAGAAGACTTCGACTTCATAGCTCGGGCTCGTGAACGGAAAGTAGGCTTCTATCCAGCGCACTCGCAAAGGCTCGTCTTTGCGACCTCCGAAGAGAGCCAAGATGAGGCTGTTCAACGACAACTTGAGATTGTGCGCGACAGTCTCTGCGTGATGGGGGTCGTGAGCCGACTGCACGGGATTGGACGCGCTAAGATGAGGAACGTCTTCGATGATTATATTTGTGCTCTTGAGGTAGTTTACAAGGTACGCGTTCTTTTCCTCAAGTTCCTTCATGCTGTTCGCGTCTGCCCCGAAGATGGCTGCGCCTTCCATTTGGTGGAAGACTGGATAGTGCGACGCGTCTATCTCGTCGCGTCTGTACACGTCCGCGGTGAGCAACCATTGTCGTTCTCCCTTGGCAAAGGTCTCTACTTCGTGCGCAGATGTATGCGTCCGGAGCATGAGGTCTTTGTTAATGTAGTAGCTGTCTGTGACAGAGCGGCCGGGGTGATCGGCAGGAAAGGACAGGTCGTCAAAGTTTTTGGCGGGCGTGACAAGAGGGGAGACGTCGGAGAAATGGGAGAAGGAGGAGAAGTGGTTCTCAATCAGAGTGCGGAGTATACCTAAAGGATGAGACGGCTGCAGATGAAGCTGACGTTGGAGTTTACTGATTATAGCGGAGGTAATGTTCGTCGTGTAGTCTCTGGGGTAGGACCTGTCCAGGATTTTGACATGGGGGGAGGTGGTAGTGGAGAATACCCTCTGCCGTCCTGCGGCGAGACGAGTACAGCGCACTTGTGCTGTACGCATATATGCGCGTATTAATGCTCCCATATTCTACGCCACCAACGATGAGCGGACTGGACGTTGATGGGCAAAGGCAAGGTGCAGCGGAAGAGATCGTGACGCAGGGGTGACGTTACGGACGAACGCGACCTGTCACGGAGTGCCCAGACGCGTGTGACATTGCACGAATGTTACACGTCTGGGCGAGAGGCGAACAATCCTCCGAATTTTTCACACTGACTCGAAGCAGCACACAAACTATCCGCCTCGTCCCTTTGAGCCTCCCCTCCATCGTCCAACGTCTTTCTCCAAAATTCGGTGCATAGTCTGACTCAAGAAGACTCGGACGACCGGGGACGGAAAACCGCCCTCCGCTGTCCGTTAGCGCACGATCAAAATGATACATCTCAAGCATATGCGCATGCGGTGGGTCTCACCACGCTTTCCCAAGTCCACCCGTCTCTCCTTTTCCACCACCATCCCACAAGCCATGGCCAGCGCACAGTTGATCGACGGCACTGCTCTTGCAAAGTGTGTCCCCAGTAGACTCGTCAGAGACTACTCATTAAACATGTGTCTCTTGTCAGGAATGTACGCTCTGAGATCGCAGAGCGTATCAAGAGTCTCCAAACCAAGAGCCCCCGCTTTCAACCACAGCTGGTCATCATCCAAGCTGGTGCTCGTCCCGATTCTAACGTATACGTGAGGATGAAGGCGAAAGCCTCGGAGGAGGTTGGCATCAAGTTCTCGCACATCACGCTCCCCGAGGAGGCCCCACTAGAGGAGGTTGTCGAGACAGTCCAAAAGCTCAACGCAGACCCAACTGTCAATGGTATATTGGTGCAACTCCCCCTTGGTCCCCACATCGGTGCAGACGGCGAGCGGACAGTCACCGAGGCAATCAGTCCTGAGAAGGACGTCGACGGGTAGGTGTACCATGGTCCTGGAAATCATTGTCCTCTCTAATTCTGTTTGAATTGCCAAGCTTCCACGCATACAATATCGGTCACCTGTCTTCTCGCGCTTCGGAGCCTCTGTTCACTCCTTGCACTCCTACTGGTGTTATCAAGCTCTTGGATCACGCGGGTGTCCAGATCGCTGGTAGCAATGCCGTCGTACTCGGTCGCAGTGATATTGTTGGTAGTCCCGTTGCCGCTATGCTCAGGAGCCGGGATGCCACGGTTACTCAATGCCACAGCCGTACCAAGAACTTGCCGGAGCTTGTAAGTCGTGTGCCGAACAAGCTTCAATGTACTAACGCATCTTTTCTCCAGGTGAAGCAAGCGGATATCGTTGTATCCGCCATTGGTAAGGCGCAGCTAGTTCAAGGGTCCTGGTTAAAGCCTGGCGCTGTCGTAATTGACGTTGGCACAAACTATATCCCTGGTCAGTCTGATTCACGAAATACATTCGCATCGGCAACCTGAATGGCGTCATATAGATGAGACCAAGAAATCCGGACAGCGAATGGTTGGCGATGTCGACTTTGATTCCGCTTCCGCAATCGCTTCATACATCACACCGGTTCCAGGTGGTGTCGGCCCTATGACCGTCGCGATGCTTATGTCGAACACTCTCCGAGCTGCCGAACGCCAGTGGAACGAAATTCGCGACAGGAAGCTCAAGCCTCTCAAGCTCGACATCAAGGAGAAGGTCCCAAGCGATATTGACATCGCTATGGCTCAGACTCCCAAGCCTATCACCCAGCTCGCGCACGAGATCGGTGTCCTTCCTGGAGAACTCGAGAGCTACGGTGCTTACAAGGCCAAGGTTGACCTCAGCGTGCTTGAACGCCTCGCTCACCGCAAGGATGGCAAGTACATATTAGTTTCTGGGTATGTTCACCAAAACTACTACATGGAAAGTTTTCGTTGATGTCCATCAAGTATCACGCCGACCCCTCTTGGAGAGGGCAAATCTACCACTACCATCGGTCTTGCTCAAGCTCTTGGTGCCCACATGGATCGTCTTACCTTCGCTTGCGTTCGTCAGCCCAGCCAGGGCCCCACCTTCGGAATCAAGGGAGGCGCTGCTGGAGGAGGATACAGTCAGGTCATTCCCATGGATGAGTTCAACCTTCATTTGACTGGAGACATCCACGCTGTAACTGCTGCGAACAACCTTTTGGGTAAGTCCATGAATTACTAGAAGACTTCCCTCTGATTATCATTGATGTACAGCGGCTGCTCTCGACGCTCGCATGCTTCACGAGGCTACCCAGTCGGATAAGGTTTGTCAAGTATATCGTACCTAAAAAGCCCTGTCTCACTATCCCATAGGCTTTGTACAGTCGTCTCGTCCCTACGAAGAAGGGCAAGCGCGAGTTCGCCCCTCTTATGTTCAAACGTTTGAAGAAGCTCGGCATCGACAAGACCAATCCCAATGAACTGACTCCTGAGGAGATCACCCGCTTCGCCCGCCTCGACGTTGATCCCGAGACGATTACCTGGAACCGTGTCATCGACGTCAATGACCGTTTCTTGCGCAAGATTACCATCGGCCAAAACCCCACCGAGCAGGGACACGAGCGTGTGACTGGTTACGATATCTCCGTCGCGAGCGAATGTATGGCCGTCCTCGCGCTTACCACTGGTCTTCAGGATATGCGGGAGAGGCTCGGTGCGATGGTCGTCGCGACCAGCAAACGCGGGGAGCCCATTACTGCCGACGACGTCGGCTGCGGAGGTGCTCTTGCGGTCCTCATGAAGGACGCTATCAAGCCCAACCTAATGCAGACCCTGGAGGGTACCCCCGTCTTTGTCCACGCCGGTCCGTTCGCCAACATCGCCCACGGAAACTCGTCCATCCTTGCCGATCGCGTTGCGCTTAAGCTTGCCGGAACTGAGGAAGGTGATGAGGCTGAGCGTGTGGGGTACGTCCTCACTGAGGGTGGTTTCGGTGCCGACATGGGTATGGAGAAATTCTGCAACATCAAGTGCCGAGTCAGTGGCTTGACCCCTGACGCCGTCGTCATCGTTGCTACCACGCGTGCGCTCAAGATGCACGGTGGTGGACCAGACGTCACTCCTGGAAAGCCCCTCCATGACACGTACACCAAGGAGGACCTGGTGACACTCGAGGAGGGTTGCAAGAACTTGGTGCGGCACATTGAGAACTCCCGCAAGTTTGGCCTCAAGGTTATAGTTGCCGTCAACCAGTTCGCGTATGTGTCGTTGGTTCTAAAGCTCTCAGTGTACCTAACTCTTGTTATAGGACCGACACGTCCGCAGAGCTTGATCTCATTCGCCAGAAGGCTCTTTCTGGCGGTGCCGACGCTGCTGTGGTCAGCAACCACTGGGCTGAGGGTGGTGCTGGTGCCAAGGCTCTCGCCGAGGCTGTCGTCGCCACTTGCGAGGGCCCGTCAGACTTCAAGTTTTTGTACGACCTCAACCTCCCGATCGAGAAGAAGATCGAGATCATATGCAAGGAGATCTACGGTGCCGACGGTATTACACTGAGCGAGCAAGCGCAGAAGCAGATCAACACCTACGCCCACCAGGGCTTTGGTGGACTACCGAGTATGTGTTGCTGTTCCATGGTACAAGGAAGTAGTTGAGCTGACTTGACCATCCTAGTCTGCATGGCCAAGACACAGTACTCGTTCTCTCATGACCCCAAGCTCAAGAACGTGGCATCTGGCTTCACCGTCCCTATCCGCTCCGTCCGTCTATCTGCGGGCGCGGGCTTCCTTTACCCCATCCTTGGCGACATGCAGACCATGCCCGGTCTTGGAACGCGCCCAGGATTCTGGGAGGTCGACCTCGACCCGACGGGGAAGGTCGTCGGTCTCTTCTAAATATCTGGGACTTGTCAAGGTCGTCATCCTCCATCTTCATCAGATGGAGTCTAGACGCAAACCGTTCAACACGGCAAAGCGCTCGCTCTTACGAGGGCGCGCCGTAGTACCTTTCAACCAGGGAAAAGCTGTTGGAACATCCAACCGCAGACATAGTACGCCAAGGAGAAAAGGGGTCATCCACTAGTACTCAAACTGAGTAGCACGGCATGTAATTACTAGTACTAGCCATCGCGGTTCATTAGGCACGCAACCAGCAATTATAGCACCGCATGCCCATCATAAATTACAGCACTTACAGCAAGAATATACATAGTATAGTGCACAAGTTACACTTCGATCTCCTCTGCAGGCTTTGCCTTTGGCTTACTGCGACCCCACTTCACGCCTACCGCTTGGCCCTCAATCTCGAAGCCATTGGACCAAGCAGCCGCAGCCAGTTCCGCGGTTTCGCGATCCTTGAAGTTCACGAAAGCACATCTGTATCGTGCTATGAGTCGCCGAAATCATGAAAAGGGAGCAGACAAACCTTGACTTCACAACATGGACGACGGATTTGATCTGAGTCTGTGGGACGTTCGGCAAGGTCTGCACCACAGCTGATCTGATGACATCTTCTGTCGCGCTTGTAGGCAGCGTTGTGAGAAATAGCGATGTCTTCGAATATGTCAGTTGTTGCTACGAGCTAACAAATGAACTAAGCGCACGATTGCTTTGTCTTCTGGCGGTGCAAGTCCCATGCGAGTGGCATGTTGATTGAGTATTTTGCGAGCGACGGGGTCGTTGTTTCCGTGGTATCTGTCTTGAATATTTTGCTTGGAGAGTTCGTTTTGCACAGGCATTTCGTGGCTAACGTGTAGATGAGCGACCGACCGGTTTTCACGAAATAGCTAACTCACCGATACGGGCATTCCGACCCTCTATTGCACTCCCCCTTTGCAAAGAATGAGCACAATTGTGGACGGTTCCGCTTGTAGTACGGGTCCGTCCTTGCTAGCTGCTTCAACATCTCCTTGCCAGCGGAGGACGCTCGGGTACCGCCCAAAAGGGATTTGTCACCCTCGAGCTGTCGACAGTGTCAGTAAATCTAGGAGGTAGATTCAAATAGGCGTACCTTTGTCTCCATATTCTGCGCATAATACTCCCTGTTGATCTCACTTGTAGGTGCCTCATTCTGCACGGCCAGAGCTGTATCCCGAACTTGCGTCGGCAGGCCGAACTCCAAGTCCAACAAACATGTCTGGCAAACGTTCTTAACCTTCGCACATGTCTGGCAGATCACTGTTGTCTTGTAGCGCATACCAGTGCCGGGGTTCCATCGGAAGACGGTGAACGGTCTGGCGCATGTTCCGCACGAGCGTCCGAACTCTTGTTTGGACTTTTGTTCAAGTAAGTTGCTGTAGGATAGTAAACAACTCAAAGACTCACCATTCGAACGAAAGCATTGTCCCCCAAGCCTGTGAAGGCGTAATGAGCCATGTTCAATATTCGAGGGGGATCTGTAGTGTGCTTACAGGTTTCACAAAGAATGGGGAATTCGCTCTGCTCCCATCCCGCCTTGTTGATATCTGACTTTGGTGGCATCCTTCTCGGTGTATTCGAATGTGTGAAGGTCGCTCAAGGGATAGTAAGAAGCTGGGTAAGATAGAGAGCAAGACGTAGTAGCAGTGCAACTCTGCTTTCCACACGGCGCCGGCCGTGGTGGCGGCAAGCGCCCTGGGGAAAGCTTGTAGCCTTAATACGTCCAACTTCTTGCTTACTCGATCTCTGAGTCAACGGACTGCGCAGCTGAAAGTCTCAAGTATTGCGTTGGCTAGTGCACATAATACAATTTCCAATTACTAAGCAACGATAGCAGCTTCAGAGCGTAGACAGCAAAGCATCTATGAGTAATGAATACGAAGCGACAAACTGAAGGGCAGGCTCGAGGCAGTCACGGTAATCTCGCCTCCATCATCTACCAGCTCCGAGACCGTTTTCTCTAGGTTGGGTCTGGTGGCTTCTTCTAGCTGCTGTGGCGCCTGGAAATATATATGCTTCGAGCCGCTGGATAGAGATGGCTTCTTAATTTGGCTGGGGAGAACGAGTGAGCATGTACCATCTCGTTAGCTTAGATAAACACTGACATATCTTGTCTCTCAATCAGTGTTTCAATGAATTTGTCGACGGTAAGCTCCTTGCTGATAGTCATGTCGACAGCTTCACCTCCACAAACAGGGCAATCTGCACGCTTCTCGTGCTCAAAAGTGAACGAGTATACACCATCTGTGCCAATGAGCATGAAATAGTTGTTCAAGTAAGCAGCAGAGCTCGTGGCGATCTTAAAGGCTTCGTTACAACACGACGCTGGGATAATAATGAGGTAAATGCAGGTGGAAGACATGCGCGTGGCTTACCAGCAATAATGGCGTTGGTCGAGGCAATAGCAGGAATGATGTTCTTGACGACACCTTGGGTGAGAGACCATGTGACGCCTTCAATCTTAAACTCCTGAGCACGGGCTGAAGCTATTTTGTACAGCCACCCGATATGCTCAGGATCGTCAGTGTCCAGCTTCTTGTCTGGAAGTTGAAAGGTTAGGGTGTGCGTACAGGCGGAATGTGTTTACATCACCTCCATGGACGCGTGGCCATTCCAACACGGAGGCCCACTCTATGCAATGTTCTGGTAGTCGAGGCGTGTTGGCTATCGTACAAATCGGGAAAGCGGTAGGTTTATTGAGCATGTCCAGAGAGCACTCATAGCATGACGAAATCGTAGGTAGAATGACACGAGCTTGTCCCTTGAAACCTTCGAGAACGTGAACATTAAGTGTCGTACTTGAGGTCGTCTGACTTACCTTCCGTACCGCCGTCAATGAGGGGCTTCAAGCTCTCGGGATTCTCTGGGTCCACCAGATTCACTAGCGTTGCGTTAATCCATCGGCGTGCTTCCACAGAGTCAAGACCGCATATAACGAGGTTAAATTGTAAGTAATAGTCATCGTCTTTATCCTGGATCTTCCCATAGTAGCTGCACCATCCATGAGATGATTTTTGCTGATCAGAGATTACACACTTACGGAGTAACTTTGACTCCCGGGACGCGAGACATAATGAAGGCAGCAGCAACGGTTGCTTTGGGCTTCCCTACATCTTTGGGTCTAAACACCAAGGATCGATTACAGCAGCAAGCTCAAGCATAAAGACACGCACCGAAACAAGAATTGCCTGTTCAAGTTACTGATGTCTATCGTGTCCATGTCGATGACATGAATGTCCTTGAATCCAGAGAGGGCAAGGTTCGCTAGGATCTCACAGCCAAGACCTCCAGCACCGATGACAAGAATCTTGCACTTGTTTCTCAGGAAGTCCTTGACCTATGCTCTTATAAGAATCGCGTATACATCGAGACGTCTCGGACTTACGCCCTCGCCTGCCAGGAACGATTCATCGGTACGCGGTCCTGGTCTGTCTAGCACCTGGTCTACGTGATAGTATCGTCCTGGCCAATCTTGCGCTATCGCAGCACCATTAGATATTGTAGTAGTGGCCATGAATAGGTCTATAGTTGTTGTGTGAGTTACAGCGAGATCGAAGAAAGTCACCAAGGACGAGTCGACGATGAGCGGTGCACAAGAGCGCGTAATACGCGACTTAGTAGGCGCGCATTGATTTATTTAGCGCTCGCTAATTAGGGCGCCCAATAGTTTCTCGAGCTTCGAACGCGATTGGCCAGTTACTCTTACCTCTGCCCCTCTGGCCGTTCACCTGCAACAGCATGGCGCAACCAGTATCTGTGCTGCACTTCAGTGGGCATCAATACCTGCGACACCGCCTAGTTCTGTCCATCATCAGTGGGAAGCCGGTCAAGATTGACAAAATTCGCTCAGACGACAAGAATCCCGGTTTGAGGGGTGTGTATCCTTCCTTACGAAGCCTTCATCATGTCTGAGATATTGCAGACTACGAGGTCAGCCTATTGCGGCTCTTGGAACGCGCCACAAACGGCACAGTCATTGAGATTTCGGTTACTGGTACGTCCTCATTGTGTCATCATTGCGCTCCCTCTCGCCTCACCTATTATCGCAGGTACTGCCATTTTGCTAAAGCCTGGTATCATTGCTGGCGGAAGCGTACTTCATGACTGCCCTCTTTCCCGTTCTATTGGGTACTTTCTTGAGCCCATGGTTATGCTCGCCCCATTCGCCAAAAAGCCCCTACAGCTCACCTTGAGAGGCATTACCTCCGACGACAAAGATCTTTCAGTAAGGTGTGGTATCTCAGTCACAGTGCATTTGTCTTACATCCTCTTAGGCGGACTTAATTCGAACGGTTACCTTGCCACATCTCCAGCTATTCGGTGTATCTGAGGGTTTAGAAATGCGGGTGTGTACTAGCACGCCTTCACTCACGGGAACAATTTCTGACAATCAAACCAGATTAAGAAGCGAGGAAGTGCACCACTGGGAGGTGGTGAAGTGCAATTCTTGTGCCCAGTTGTGAAGCAGGTCAAAACGTTGGATTTTATCGACGCTGGAAGAGTGAAGCGCATTCGCGGGATTGCGTACGTCCTAATTTCATCTCGTACGGCTGTATCTGCTGACATACCTCTGTGTAGACATGCTGTTCGTGTCAGCCCACAGTTCTCCAACCGCATGATCGAAGCAGCAAGATCAGTGCTCAACCGCTACATACCCGATATATACCTTTATTCAGATGTATATAAAGGCGAGGACAGCGGAAAGTATGCATGCCTTGTTTTACGCTCTCTTCTACCACAAATACTTACTGTTCACCAGATCTCCGGGTTATGCGCTCAGTCTATTAGCTGAATCAACTACCGGTGCCATGCATTCCGCAGAAGCAGTTTCGGAACCTGGGGTAACGCCAGAAGATATTGCTCTGACCGCGTCCCGTGCTTTGCTGTCCGAAGTTCGCAGGGGTGGCTGCATCGACAGACAACACCAAGTCCTCGTGCTTTTCATGATGGTCCTAGGCAGTGAAGATGTTGGTCGGTGCAAGTTAGGTGAACCAACTCCACGAACGTAAGTCCGAATGCCGGGGTCATTGCCTTAACACTCTCATAGTCTTGTGAAGGATACAATTTCTCCGTGATGTGCACCAAACGTTCGGCACCTCGTTCAAGATTGTACCAAGCAACCCGTCAGATACAACGTCTACGGAATTGCTGTTCTCATGCTACGGTACAGGCTATGTTAATGCCAACCGAACCCTTGCATAGAGACATTCACTTCTCATGGTAGCTTTGGTCACAGCTCTTTCGTCTTCGCATTCCCATCTACGCCTGGTTCAAATTTAGATAGACCATCTGACTCTACTATCTGTAAATGACCGCTACACGGCCGAAGTCGCCATCGTCCCCACCACCCCCTATGATACGAAGCCACTGCTCCAGCGTTGGCAGCCCAACTTCGAACTTCGTACACAGCTCGTCTGTGTGATGCTCGCCGTCGAGAAGACCCAGGAGGTCAGGAGGATATGGCGGACCTGGTGCTTGTAGAGGGACAAGAGGCATCGATGGCGAACGCGAAAGACGCGGCCGCGAGATGGTCCCGACCGAGAGTCCGCCGCTGGAGTGCTCACTGTCTACTAGGTCTGCGTTGGAGACGACGTCCGGTGACATCTTCACGAGGACGCGAGGAGAGGGTGGCGTCCTTTGGGTAGATGTACCGAATCCTGTACCGAGTGGCTGTCGTCGAAAATATTCCGAGGTCACGGTCGCTATGCTGTCCGAGCGCTGGCCTCTTGTGCGACGCGTAGGAAAGGTATCGCCGTACTTTTGCGAGTCTCGGGTTCGAAGCTGCTCGAGCGACGTTTCCGCTAAGCTCGTCCTCCTAGGGAGATACCCGTCAGCTGTGTTGGTGGGCTTGGCCGAGGCCAGCTCGGTTCCTGCGGATACCACAGTGGATACCGGTTGTTGGAACCGCTGTGATTGCTTGAATGGGTCCGAGTTCGAGCTGGAAGTCGTCCAACTTGAGCTGGGACTTAGTGCTGACTTCTCGAGCGGCTCCCGTGGTCCGACGATGACTGGCCACCTATGCACTCGACGCAGAAACCCCTGTAGACGGAAGTGGCTGAGATTATAAGGGGTAACATAAGCATGATAAAGCAAACCTTGACGACACCGAAACTAGTGAATCGACGGACGTCGATGCCTAGGTCCTGAACATCAAATTCTTCGATCCATTCATACATGGTGACTCCTGGTTTGAGCCTTGAGTACAAGTGCAATAATTTAGGCCAGTCAGGGGTGTCCCTGTCTGTGAAAGATATTAAGATATTAAGATGACCATGGCTGCATCGGTGATGATCCTCGTACCGGGTTTGGTAACGTATGGACCGCACTCTTCTCTGACATGCGGCTCATCGGCGAGCCATTGTACGCTCTTGCGAAGTGTATACATGTTAGAGTACTGGAATATATCAATCATCATGATGACCTGGTAGTACCTACACGGTCGCAGGGCGTCAGGCGACAACATGGGAGAGATTTTCAGAAATTAAAGTACAATAGATGTGCCATGGCTTGACGCGTGAGCTCAATGTCACAGTCGGCCAGCCGAGCGATTCGTGCGACATGATTTGTACCGTCTATGTACGGACAGACCTGTTACTATCAGCAGGTGATCTTGTAGCCCGAACTTAAGGAGCTTTACCTTCGCCACCGTCAAGTCCCAATTAGGTTCAATTCGTCGAGTCAAATTAATGAGAGCCAGCGGCACTTGCCAGTCTTTGACCGGCGGTGGATTTGGATAGAAAGGGAAGATTTTGAGGTCAATCGCGTTGGACTCGTCGATCTGGATGGATGTCTCTGAATAAGAGTTGAGATCCTCATAAAGCTGTTCTAATATAGCAGGTATCGCCGCAGAGCTCTTCGGTCCAGAAAGGAAGGCAGATTCCTCCTGCGACAAATGAGCCAGCTAACAATCAAATTAGGATGTCACTCACCTCGCACGCTGTCAACACGCGACTAGCTTTCCGGACTATAGGTTCATAACAGCTGAGGTCCGCGTTCCGGTCAAACACGAAGCATAAATTGTATCGGAAATAATTCCGTCGGTAATTTCCTTTGAGCTCAACTGGAAACCCAATGATGCAATGGTTTCTGGTAGCATACTTCACGATACGACCGCATAGAGCACTTGGAGGGATGATATACTTCGATACATCGTCGAAGCTGAAGAGAAAGCGAGCGGATGTTCCTCGCTTTTGGGGTGATGGAAATAGGGGCCGTTCTCCTACCCTCGATAGCACAGGAGACGAAAGCGCGGATGCTGGTAATTGTGTAATAGGGGCGTCCTGCTCGAGTCCTGGAGTCGTATTAGTGGTGGGTGACGTGGTGAAGAGGCTTCCGACGGCTGATACGGGGTTGAGCGTGCCAGAGTGCTGTCCTGCTATGAGCCCTTCTGGCACTTGGTGGACAATCTTCGGGCCCTGATGTTCGTCGAATACTGCATAGAACACAGACTCGATGCGGGGAAGAAACGACGGGTTGCTGTCGGTCATGCTCAGCCTGGGTCTGCAGCAGCCCGCCCGCAGCACACCTACCGGAAAATGGTCATGAGTGAAGTGCATGAGTGGCAGATGCGCTGAAATGGAGTATATGTACATACTGGCCTGCGAACGTGCAGCAATCACCGAATGGTGGCTAGAAGCCCGGACGAGAATGGGTAGCGCTTCCCACTCAAGTAATAGCAGTGCCTTGTGATGCGCCATCAAGGCGGCTTTGATGCGCTGCGTCTCCTACACCGCACTCTGCCACTACCGCGTCCACATTTCTCACTCTCAAGAACCGACAACCGGAATCTATGGCCTCAACCACGCCTTTCACGATTGGCTTTCGCATGCTACCCCTTCCACTAGCTCAGCTATCCCTAGCTACCGTCTTACAATGTGGCCAATCCTTTCGATGGTCCGTGTTCCCTTTGGCCACAGATGGAGTCGGTGCGGGCCCAGATGTTCCTTCAAACGAATATCGATTCTGCCTTCAGGATAGAGTAGTATGTCTTCGCCAGACACCGGACGCCGTATGGTATCGCTCAGTCCTTCCGCCATCGTCCCTGCCTCTAGATGAGGATATGCAAGAGGCTCAAACCCTAGCCTGGATACAAGATTATTTTCAGCTGGAGGTTGACCTACCAAAGCTCTATGACGAATGGAGTACGCGCGACCCTGTATTCAACAGTTTGCGACATAGGTTCAGCGGCATACGAATACTTAGGCAAGATCCCTTCGAATGTCTACTATCGTGCGTACACTACTCGTTCTCGTCATGTCCCAACGCGAGCCATCCTAGATTCATATGCTCATCCAACAATAACATCAAACGAATCACGAAGATGGTGCGCTCGCTTGGTACAGAGTACTCCCCGGCACTACTCTCCCTGCCCCCTCCAGAGGACGCCGTCGAGGGATTAGAAGTGGAGAACTACCACCCTTTCCCGGCACCGTCTGTTCTAGCTGCGCCCGAGGTTGCTACAAACCTGCGCAGGTTGGGTTTTGGTTATCGGGCCGACTTCATCCAGAAGACAGCAAAGATGCTGGTGGACAGTCACGGCGGCCCGAAAGATACACTTCATCGTCCTGAGCCCGCGGAAGAGTGGCTTCACACACTCAGGCAGATGGCCACAGAAGAAGCGAGGGCAGAGTTGGTGAAGCTTATGGGTGTAGGCCGGAAAGTTGCAGACTGTGTACTTCTCATGAGCCTAGACAAGGTAGGTATGATGTCTCATGTACATTGTGCCTCGGCTGATCCCTCTTTATAGCGCGAGGTTGTCCCCGTCGATACGCATGTCCATGACATTGCGAAGAAACACTACGGCCTGTCAGGTGGCAAAGCCAAGGCCAACATGACCCCTCAGCTTTACGACATGGTGAACAGCAAGCTGGCCGGAGTCTGGGGAGCATACGCTGGCTGGGCACATTCTGTAAGCCGACCTGCGTGACTTGTTGGGATCGTGGCAATGCTGAACTGTCCGCTAGGTGCTTTTCACTTCAGACCTGAAAGCCTTCGCGTCGTACGGACTTCCGTCCCCGGCACCTTCAGAGACCCCCACTGCCGTGGGGACGCCAGTGCTCAAAGTGAGCAAGTCGCCTAAAGCGGCCGCATCGTCACCATCTCCATCGCCGAAGAAACGTCGACGGGCAGAAATATCTGTCGAAATGAGCCGGAGCGAAGTGGCAGTAGTCGATGGGGAAGGGGCTGTAGTCACCTTGGCTGAACGAGTCAAACGGCGACGAAGAGCTAAGGGCATTCAATTTTACGGTTAGAATGAGTAGTTGTCTACATGTCTAATTGAGATAGGTAGTAGTATACAACTTCTAGGACGTACGTCTATCCAACGCGTCTAGATGAGGGAAGGTATTCACACAACATCTAATACATACAGCATGATAGTAACGCGAGAGTTCCCCGTTCGGTGTTTTATGCTACATATAGCAATGAACCTTACGACGGCCGGGGATGGTTCTGAGTTTGTTTCATGCCGTCCGCAATCCGACGCGAGAGCGACGCCGCGCCGAACCCGATGCCGGCCATGACGATGACCCAAGTGTAGCGCAGCGGCTCCCAGGCGAAGCTCACCGAGGCGGCAAAGAGTGTGCTCGTGAGTGCAGGGGAGAACGCGCGGGCGAAGCACTGTGGAGGCACTGTCAGCGGTGAATCGGCGCGGGAACGAGCGGTGAGGTGCGTACCATGGCGAACATGATCAGGCCGTTGGTCGCGCCTAATGACGACGCGTCGGGGGCGCTGTTTTTAATGAGGATCATGTTCACTCTGTCGGAGGTGAGTCACCGTCAGTGCGCCGCCCAGGGGATGTTGTGTAAGGAAGAGTACGCACGAGAACGCGAGACTTGCAATCCGTACCAAACCCAGCAGACACCCGATGGCGACCCACAGCGCCGCCTTCGTACTCGGCGTGACACTCTCCGCCCCGTCGTCGCCCAGTACGACGCCCCGCCGCGCAATGAAGTTGAGGCACGGCAGGAAGAGAAAAACGTACGGGAATATGGCCATGCAGAAGTTGTACATCTTGGCGTGGTCAAACCGCCGCAAGAGGTAGGGCATGAAGAAGAGCTGTAGGCCAATAGATATGGCGCCGGAAGCAGCAAGGGCGAGGCCGATTTCAGCTGCCTGAATATATGGGTGAGCGAGAGAAACAAAAGAGGGGTCTGATGTAGGATCTTACGGTAAAGGCGATACCACCGGTGGTTATGGGCGAGTAGCAGTAAAGGACAAAGATGACGTCAAACGCCGTGTTACTGTAGAAGGGTCAAAATCACCTGGGCAGCGACACATAGGGAGACACATACATGAATGACAGGCCCATGCCACTCAAGCATAATGCGCGAATAATGGGAATGGAAAGAAGGTGCCGGACGCCGGCGGGCTGAGAAGGTTTCTCTAGGTTCGGACTGTCAAGGGGGGACGAGATCGTAGAATCGGCCCGGCTCCGACGCTTGCTAGGAAGGGTCTGTGTTCGAGGATGTTAGAGAGGATTCTCAGTTCCCCCAAACGTGTGTTACGAACCTCTTCGAATGCGAAGTAGCCGAAAACAGCGCCACATGCCGCCAGAGCTGCAGCAATGGCCGAGGGTAGTAGATATGGGTACTGCCTCCACAACTGTGTGTCGAACAGACTAGGATATGCCTCTGCCGGGTTCGAAAATGTCCCTCCGATAAGAGGTCTAAGGGAAGAAGTTCGATAAACCACTGTAGACATGCAAGATCTGCTGCAACGCACCCTATGATTGCACCCAGTGGCCAGCATAGCCCGTAGAGTGGAAACGCAAGAGCCTGGTTTGTCGAGTCCGTGATTTCCCCTAGGACAGAATTGGCAACGGCGCCATTGCCCGAGAATAGCCCAGCTACACACAGTCGACGGTGAGTGTTGCGTCTGCTACGGAGCACGCACCCCACGCACCTAGACTTCGGGCGAAAATGACACCAAACAGACTCTTCGACAAGCCCATAAAGACGGTGCTCACCGCAATGCCTGTTATTCCCATGAGAATAACTGGCTTGCGCCCGATTTTATCTACGAAGACTCGCTTCTCAGACAGGTTACAGCAACTTGAAGCGATTTCTTACCAGACCATCGTGCCCACTGGTAGATGGTCATCAGCTGCGCTATGGCAAAGCAGCTTTCCTGCGGTAAAGGCTCGGTTATATCCTGTAAGTGGAGCCAAGAGTTAAGGTTATGCTTACGACTATACCACTGTACAGACCGGTCTTTGAGGGGTCGCCATTCAAGTGTAAATGGCCAATCATCTCATTGACATATGGGAAGATTTGCGTGAACATGATGGGATCGACCAGCCGGACGAGGCATAGGACGGCGAGCTGGGCTTTTGGAACGGGGGTAACGCCGTGGACCCTTGCTGGATTTGCCCTGTCCTCGAGCTTTATAGCGTGCTCAAGGTCGTCAGCCAAGAAGGGTTGCTCCTCGTCAGGTGAGAGGGCCTCATCGCTGGCGTTGGAGTCGTAGCTGCGAGCACTCGAGTGGGTCATACTCGTCGAGGACGAGGCGGGCAAGAGAGCGGGGCTTGGAGGAGCCCCGCGGGAATTTATAAACTAAGTTGTGGGAGGGTGCCGCTCGGCTTGGAGGAGACTACCGAATCCAGAATGACCGATAGGTACATGTTTTACGTCTTGCGGTGACTCCCCCCCTCGCGTCCAGTCAAGTGACGAGGTCTGCTATCAGTGGGAAGAGAAGCTGACGATCCTGGGAACCTCTTGGGACCATGGCTGGGCCAGTGGTGTATAAAATCCGTTGCCATATTTAATGCTGCTGTAGCGGGGGTCCCCTACCCTTACTTAGGCTGAAGCCTTGGCTGAGGTGAACCGGAGTGCTGTCATTGAGCGAGGGACGCGTCCGTCGCAATATAACGACGCGCGCCGGAGCCATGCGGCCCACCCTGAGATCAATCACGTGATGCGATACCCACCAGCAGACGCCCGTGGTCGCCCGACGAGTCAAGCGCCAGAGGGGACAAGGCTGACCTCTTCTGTTTGGAACTTGTTCTCGTTTTCATTCCTCCAGCTCAGCCTGGTCTGCCGTGCACTCTTTCGCGAGCCCTACAAATCTCTGACTTAATAACCTTGTACCCCGATCATGAATATTAATTCCGACAACATCGTTCTAGTGGCTCCTCGCCCAGTGCGACTTGCTGCACCCGCTCCTTTCGCTCAGTACCATCACTCCGCCGCTACCATCCTCCGTCCCCAGGCGATCAACACTGTCCGCTTCCTCTCCCCGTCCGCAGACGCCTTCGAGAGGCTGAAGCTTAGCGATGAGTCTGCAGACGAGGATACAAAGAGCGAGTCTTCGGAGCGCGATCGCTCCGTATCTCCTCGTGCATCTCCTCGGTATGTACACCCTCTCTACCCCGATCTCTGATTTCACGATAGGCCTGCACTTTGTACTGCGTTTCATTGGATGATCCCTTCTGTGTGGTGCGTGTGTATCAGTGTGTGCTAAATTCCTTCCGCTTTCGTAGGTCCACGTTACCCTCGGAGGCTGTCGAGGAGTTTCTCTCCATCCTACGCCCGTCCACCTTCTTGTTTCCCCCTAACTCTCCCATTCTTCGTCCTAGCAACGGTACTTCACACACCTTCTTCCCCTACCGTCGCCCGGGATCTTGTAACCTTTCCCCCGCGATATCTAGCGAAGGCCTAGGCATCACATTCATGGATCAGAACGACAGTATGTCCAAAGACGGTGATTCTGTTACTTATCCATTCAAAATCATTGGAGCAACTCATCTGTGTACGTCCCTCATTCTCTCTGCAGTCTAATACACCGACCTGATCGTCCTCGATCCCGTCTCACTACCATCACATCGCCATCACTCCATTAGCCTCGCCCGTTTCCCGCGCTCACACCCGCAACCCCTTCCCCCGCCAGTTAGCGTACGAGCACCCCGTCACCGCGTTCATTCGCGACCACTCTGCGTCCCCCTCTCCTGGTGCGCTCGCCCTGACTCCTTCTGCGATCCCGCTTCCCCTTCCGACCCCGGACGAGATGGAGCTCGAACCCGTCTCCTAGACACCTGCCAGCCTGGACAACTGAATCATGATACCCGTTTGTCACTTCGCCCGAGCGCGCATTTCTCTTCTGTTGGTGTATCTTCCTTGCTCATGTCTACAGACATCAAACAATCGTCCAATATATATCACGTTGTGTAGTATTTAACCTATCCCGTATCTTTATTGAACTCCCTGTGTTACATTTCCCGAAGAAAAGTTCATATCTGTACTATGCTTCCCTCCATATACTGCTGTCACATCTGTTTCTCTCCCCAGCTGTTACTCGAACCCCACCCGGAGTCTCTTGGAAGTCCTGCGTATAATACCGAATAGACCTGTCTACAGACACTAATTCCTCTGCGTACCGAAATGCATCGTCCAGAACGCCCGTCCGACCTCCTCATACTGACTGCTAAGCGCTAAAAGTACTTCAGCTTCATCCTGCCAGGCGTTCCCTGCCTCTACGGTACTCGGTGCAAATGCTAAGAATAAACTTCGCGAGACGCGCATGCTTCATGGGGACGGTCCTCGGACGAGACGCCTGTGGCTTTGGGTGCGATCTTTGCTAGACGTCGGCTCCTGCTCGGGTTTCGTCAGACAGGGCGTGGAGTCAGCTCTCTCCTACGACTCGTGCGAGGCCCGATTTGGAAGGTGACGTGGATTAGTGGTTTTGGTGGCAGTATGTCCCTTTAAACTTTGCATGGCCGCCCAGCGCTTCACGCTTTGTCGAAAGCTTCGATGTGTACCATTCTGGTCGGCGGTACGCTCGTGTCCTTGTGTTCACCTTACAAAATACAGTGACACCTGCTTTGCTAAAAAGAGAAAGAGATGCCCTTTGTCCTCAATTCCATTCGACATCGTTCTCACGGCCTAGCTTGCTGCGAGGGCGTCTTGACTTGCCTCGGCCTCTTTGCAAGCCGCGGTGTGTAACTGATTAAAATTCAGTACCAAAATTTGAATCGCGATCGGAGTTGTAAATGAACTTCGAGCGCACCATTAGTATCATTCTTGAATGATAGCTGGTTTCGCCAAACGGCTTCACAGCTGCCGTTATGCCGTCATGGCTTACCAGTGCGTCGTCGTCATGGTATCCCTTGTGCAGCATACTCATAGTAGCCTGAGGTGCATTGGCAGTGGAATTTCGACAGCGAGTCAGACGCGAACACAAGCGATTGAGGCACGCTCGCTGTTCAGCCAGTGCCCTAAAGTCAAGTGCACATTTGTGCCGGCGTTACTACATGTATAATCATCACCCCTCCCCCGAGTGTACGGTCTACTCGGAGCGTGGGCTCCGTATGCACGTGCATGTCATTCAAATCGAGCACTAAGCAGTATTAATAGCCTCGTCCCGGACTCATCGTAAGGGTATACGACCCAGACAAATTGCACCGTTCGCTCAGTCCTAGTTTCCTGCAGGCCATAGAATCTGCGACGAAGCGTGAACGTGAACGCTACCAACGCTACACTCCGTGGCTTGAAGCGGCTCGACATATTCGAGTGCGCCCGCGCCACCCCACTGTCGGCGTTCTGAAGGGCCTTGTAGAGGAGGGCCTGATCGACTACGTCGGCCTGTCCGAGCTGTGCACCCCATCGTCGCCGTCGAGATCGAGGTCGATGGAAGAGGAAACCAAGAACATGCTCGCGACGACGGAGGAGCTCGGCATCGCTGTGATGGGCTATTCGTACGTTGTTTCGTGCGCTGTCTGCCGAGACCGCGTCCTCACCAAGAACCCTGCCACAACAGCCCGCTCGGCCGCGACTTCCTCACCGGCGAGCTCAGGAGCCTAGACGACTTGCCTAGTGAGCGCCGAGCGCAGCGTCCGATGTATCCGCGACGACTCACTTGCCACCGGAGGACCCAAGGTGGTCCCCATCCCGGGCTCTACTTGCGTGTGTTGGTTAATATGCTGAGTGATGTTGAGGGCTGACGGGCCGCGAACTCACAGCAACGTCAAGCGTACGATTCAGAACACGCACGCTGCTAACATGGAACTAAACAAGAGCGAGCTGGACGAGATTTGAAGTATCATCGACGGGTTCGAGGTCAAAGGCGACAGATGCTTTGGCACAGACCCTAATGCTATATTCCTATGGGAATAGTGGTGTCAACCACGAGGAGAGACGGGTTCAGTACTCACGATGTACCTTCGTCAAGATATTGAATTGTTGGCCCTGATGAATAATGTGGGGTCATAAATCTTACGAAGTGGCTAACATGTAGTCACCGTACGTAATTTTTTCTTCTGCTTCAGGCGTTGCTCTTACAGTGCCGAGGGATGCGTACGACGACGGCGGGTCGCAAGCAGTCGCCGGCAATGCGGCAGAGAGGTCTAGCTTCTATCGGTTGGATGGAAAACGGCAAAGATGGCACGCTACGGCATCGGTGCCTCGTACTCGCTGTTCCAGGTTTCCAAACAGAGAGGGCGTGTAGGATCGTCGTGTGTAAGTTTCCCTGTCATCGGGGGTTTGCCAGACCCGTGAAGCCAAAATTGTGCCCAAGACGAGTGCCTTCAAGCCGAGAGACATACGCGTCGCAGAAAAAAAACATAGTCCTGTTCAGAAAGCGATGTCAGCAGCAATATTGCGAGTTGGTTAAGGCTGCCGTGTTAGCCAACGACGCGTCTGCACCGGACCAGAAGCGCCGAAGAGGGGCACGTACATTCAGAATTTCAGATCTGACGTTATCGCAGCGGCCAGCGGTTGGGCTACTGACCGTAATGGATAGTATCAAGAGGCTGCCACATTGGAGGACTTACCCATATGTCCTGTGTCCACGCCTATATAAACCCTGTTCCGAGTCAGGGGGCCCTCCATCTTCACCCATCTTTCCACAACTCAACAACAGTAACTCCTGAATAACATGCCCGTACTACAGAGCGTTGCGACTCTTGGAGGCACTGCCTCCCACGTCAAGGTCGGGAAAGTTGGCGTAAGTATCCTGCGCTGCCTAGCTTTGCAGCGCGTTGACAGAATCTTCTTAGCACGGTCTCATGATGATGACGCGCGTACTGCAGCTTGCATAATAGTGTGGTATCTTACCCAAGTAACCACAGCTGGACCCCGAAGCCTACACCCGACGAGGTGGCCTTCGAGGCTATCAAGGCCGGCGTGGACTCCTTGCCGCCTGGTGTGAAGATGTATTTGAACAGCGGTAACTCTTCTACCAACTGTTGAACTCGGCACAGGCCACAGGCTGAAGCATTCTCCGCAGGCGAGTTCTATGCGCAGGATTTTGGCCCAGCAAACCTCCAGCTGTTGGCTCGCTTCTTCGACAAGTATCCTGAATACGCCGAGAGGACCTTTCTCTCAGTCAAGGTACGGCCGCTTGGAGTGTAAAGGACAAGTCGCCTCACCGAAACATTCTCCATAGGGCGGCGGTCGGACTGACACACCGCATCCAGACGCCTCGTCCGTACAACTCCTCTGCACGTCGTACTCTGACGGCACTGACACTCCTCCAGGCCCGAAAACTTGCGACGCAGTGTAACCGCGATCAACGCCGCACTGCGCGGCACGAAGCGGCTGGACCTCTTCCAGTGCGCGCGCGTCGACCCCGCACACCCCATCGAGGAGACCATAGGCATCCTCAAGGGCTTCGTCGAGGAGGGCCTGCTTGACCACATCGGGATGTCCGAGTGCAGCGCGGCGACTCTGCGCAGGGGGAACACGGTGCACCCCATCACCGCCGTCGAGATCGAGGTGAGTCCGTGGTCGATGGAGGAGGAGACCAAGAACGTGATCGCGACGGCGGCGGAGCTGGGCATCGCTGTCATCGGATACGCGCAAGTGTTCCCACCTTCTTGACGAGGGTGCGCGCGGCTCACCCGGTGTGTTCGACAGCCCGCTCGGCCGCGGATTCCTCACCGGCGAGATCAAGAGCCCCGACGACCTCCCTGGTGGGTAGCCGCCGCGGCATCGCATGGGCTTCACAGGCTGACCGTCGCGCGCACAGAGGGCGACATGCGCCGCATGTTCACGCGCTTCCGCGACCCGGAGGCGTTCAAGGCGAACCTCGTGCTCGTCGACGCGCTGCGCGCGATCGCCGAGAAGAAGGGTCGGTCCGCCGCCGAGTTGTGCATCGCGTTCGTCGCGTCGCTCGGGCCCAACGTCATCGCGCTCCCCGGCTCTTCGTGAGTGCATCCCGCCGCGTGGGCGTGCGGAAGCTAACGCGGCCCTGTGTGCGCAGGAAGGCAAGCCGGACGGTCCAGAACTCGTATGCCGCGGACGTGGAACTGACCAAGGCCGAGCTGGACGAGATTTGGGGCATCATCAACGGGTACGAGGTCAAGGGCGACCGGTACTTTGGTGCAGACCCCAAGGCCATGCACCTGTGGGGATGAGCGCGTCAGAATGCGCTGCCAGAGAAGGGGGAATGCACGCCATGTCTTTGTAGTTTGACATGTACAGAAAACGGACTCGGCGCCAGGGAATCGGTGTCTGGTTACGCGTCCACGCCCCGTGCAGTTGTATCTATCGTAGCACGTCAGAATGGATGTCTTTTTTTTTGCATGGATGGCTCACAAGAGAGGCCTGACGACGTGCGAGTATTCAGATATATCATGAACATCAGCACTATCACCAGCGTCACCACGGAGGTAGTATTGGGGGCACGGGATGGCGAGGACAGTCGTCGGTGTACTTTCGGTGGCGGGAGGGATCGGCGAGGGCGACGGACGCCACAGGTGCGATCGGGGAAACGGAGAAACGGAAACGCGACGAATGAGAATATTGCTTGTCGAGAAATGAAATCTCTAGGCGAGTCATCCCTGCGAGTCACTCCCTGCCGGCCTCGTCCCCCTCTCTTTCTCTCTCCACCACGACGACCACACATCCCCCGGCACCATGTGTGGCATCTGCGTCGCCCACGGCCTCGAAAAGCCCAGCGCCGACCGCGTGCGCCTCATCGCCTGCTCCAAGAAAATCAGGCATCGGGGTCCGGACTGGTCGGGCTGCTATGTCGGACAGCAGAGCGTGCTCGTACACGAACGTCTCGCCATCGTCGGCGTCGGTGCGCTCTTTTGCTTCCTCCTCGACGTCGTATGTTTATCCAGACCTCTTACAGACACCGGCGCCCAGCCTTTGGTCAGCGACAGTGGAAAGATTATCCTAGCCGTCAACGGCGAGATCTACAACCACACAAAACTTCGGGAATCCCTCAAGAGTCCCTATGCATTCAAGACCCACTCTGACTGCGAGGTCATCATTCCCCTGGTGAGTATGCCCTCCGAAAGCTGCTGCAATGTATGCACCTAACCACGGATGTCCTGTGCACAATAGTATCTCGAACAAGATAAAGCCCTCTGCGACAGGCTCGACGGCATGTTCTCCTTCGTCCTGCTCGACGAGTCCGTGTCCCCCTCTCGCATCATCGCGGCACGCGACCCCATCGGCATCACCACGCTCTACCAGGGCTGGTCCTCGAAACGGCCGGGCGCGGTGTATTTTGCGTCTGAGCTCAAGGCACTGCAGGACGAGTGCGACGAGATCATCTCCTTCCCTCCGGGGCACGTCTACGACAGCGCGGACCGCTCCACGACGCGCTACTTCCAGCCCTCGTGGTGGGACGGCGACGCCGAAGGCCCCGCGGCGACTATCCCGACGCGGCCCGCGGACCTCGCGCTCCTCCGCGAGACCCTCGAGGCCGCCGTGCGCAAGCGGCTGATGTCCGAGGTCCCGTACGGCGTGCTCCTCAGCGGCGGGCTCGACAGCAGCCTCATCGCGTCCATCGCGGCGCGCGAGACGGAGCGAGTCGCGCTCGCGCAGGCAGAGGTCCGGAGGAAGAAGCTGCGCGAGGCGCAGAGCGGGCCTGCGTCGCCCGTCGCTGGCGCCGAGATCGACGAATACGGTGCGTCCTCCCCACAGTCGGCCCCGCCGCCGCCATGAGACTGACGCGCCGGCAGCGACGATCGCGTCCTGGCCGCAGCTGCACTCGTTCTCGATCGGCCTCGAGAACTCGCCGGACCTGCTCGCCGCGCGCAAGGCGGCGCACTACCTCGGCACCGTGCACCACGAGTACGTGTTCACCGTGCAGGAGGGCCTCGACGCGATTCCGGAGGTCATCTACCACCTCGAGACGTACGACGTCACGACCGTGCGCGCAAGCACGCCGATGTACCTCCTCAGCCGCAAAATCAAGGCCATGGGTGTCAAGATGGTGCTGTCCGGCGAGGGCAGCGACGAGATCTTCGGCGGTATGTCTGTTTGTCGTCCCCTGCCATTCCGCCGGAGGCCGACCTCGTCTTCGCAGGATATCTCTACTTCCACAAAGCCCCGGACGCCAGGTCCTTCCACCAAGAGTGCGTGCGCCGCGTTAAGAACCTGCACACCGCCGACTGCCTGCGCGCCAACAAGCACGTCCCCTCTCAGCCATTTCCCGCCTCCGATGCACACTGACCCGTCTTTCACAGGTCGACGATGGCGTGGGGCCTCGAGGCGCGCGTGCCGTTCCTCGACCGGGCCTTCCTCGAGGTCGCGATGAACGTGAACCCGGAAGAGAAGATGTTCAACAAGGGCGGCGAGCAGGAGCTCGACGCGGACGGCTGCCCGAAGATGGAGAAGTACATCATCCGCAAGGCGTTTGACTGCGCGCCAGACGGCAAGGTGAGCCTGCCCGCTCCAGCGTCGTGTGTGTGCACACGTCCTGACTGAAGCGCACGCGTCCCCCTCCCAGCCGTATCTCCCCCGCTCGATTCTGTGGCGACAGAAGGAGCAGTTCTCTGACGGCGTCGGCTACTCTTGGATCGACGGGTACGTTCATCCCCCCGCCGCCCCGCCCACTCACACGCGTGCTCACCATCACCTGTAGTATGAAGGACCATGCCGCAGCCGAGGTGTCCGACGAGGCGTTCGCTGCGCGCGCCGCGCGCTGGCCGCGCGACACGCCTGACACGAAGGAGGCGTACCACATCCGCGAGATCTTCGACAGTAAGCCCCTGCCCCCCTCACGCACTTACACGCTCACGACGCCCGTACAGGCCTTTTCCCGTCGGAGACGGCGGCGAAGACCGCAGTGCGGTGGATACCGCGCGGCGACTGGGGCTGCGCGTCAGACCCAAGCGGGCGGGCGGTCGCGATCCACACGGCGGCATACGAGGCGACGAGTTGATTTAGATACAAAGAACACAAAAAAAACTGTTTAGAGACGGGGAATCCAGAGCGACCGGGCGGTACCGAGCTGTAATACAATCTGCGAATCTACTTAATAGAGAGAGTGTGTGACGATGACTGTACTTGGACAAGAACACGTGAAAGGAGAGGTTGTGTTGGTGGAGAAACGAGAGGCGGTTGGCGTGGGGTGGGGATGCTAGGGTATCATGCGATGACCGTAGCACGAATACGAACGAGTGAAATGTGCGCCCGCCGACGCAGGGGGAGGGGCGATTATAAAGGGATGGAAGCAGCATAGTGCAATAACGAGAGTGATTACGGTATCGTTAACAATTGGGGTACTCAATATGACAATATGTGACTGGGAAGACGATGGAGAGAGGAAATATGATGCACCGATGCAGTGATAGCATAGCAAGCTCGACAGGAGGACGGAAAGGAGACACATGTCGGCCGTGATGAATGTCGTAAATGGGTTCCGTTGAAGCAGGCGTTAATGGGAAGCAGAAGAGAATACTTAAAGCGGGTGCGTGGGTCCGTGGAGAAGCTCGTCTATGAGTTGAGGCGGTTGAGAGAGGGGTTCTGAGCGATAATCGTACGGTAGAATCCGACACCAGAGTCCTCAGAGGGTGCTGGTGAGGCAAGCTTTGTTGTAGTGGAGGTAGCGGTAGCCATTGTAGCGGGAGCAGTGATGGGCGTCCGCGTCGCGGTGCTCGTCTGGGACGTATTCCGCGTCCGTTCCTTCTTGGTGATCGGCGTGGCGGTGGAACGGGTATTGCCGTCCCAGGCAGGACGGTCTCGGGTCACGGTAGCCTTCATCGAGTGGCCCTCATCAGACTGCGCTGCCTGCCGGCGAGCTGTTGGAGTGGCCTGTGCACGACGACTGGACGGGCGCGCGACATTTGGCGCATCTCCGACCATCCGGGTACCAAACTTGGCAATCGCAGATGACTCCCGCGCGTATGCTGTAGTGGGCATAGCGCGTCGCGTGCTCGGGCCCATTGCAGGTTTCGGTTTGACGATAGGCTTCTGCAAGGTCACCTTGTCAGCGCCCCAGTACGAGAAACTCATCTTGCTCTTGCGGTCCGAGTCATCTGATTCTGCGCCCTCGTCGTCGTCATCTGGCAGTGGAACGAGTTTTGGTTGGGGGACGCCGGAGTGATGCTGCTGCCTTGACTTTACAACACTAAGGTGGTGGGTATTAGAGCCCTGCGGAAGTGGCGGTCGGGCAAAGTGAACACTTACTCCTCCATTGAAACAACTCCCTCACGTGGCTGAACCACGTCTCCGATCGCCCATGTCTCAATCTGCGTACCAAACGTCAGCCCGTTTTAGCCTGTGCCGCGCCGCGAGAGACGTACTTTGAGGAAACGGTACAAATTGCGAGGCTTCACTTGAGACGCCCGCCTGGCTTGCGTCCCGTACTTAGGCTTGCCCTGCAAATCGGGTAGCGAATTTGCGCGAGGGGTGTTGGACGCGGAGCCCATCGGCAGAGAAGTCGTTCCAATGCGTTGACATCGTAGGACAACATCATTGAACACTACCAACCACTGGTCCTTCTTCCCACCGATACCACCGGACCCCCCCTGAAGAACGTCGCTCAGTCGCTTGAATGAAGCCTTGCCCTTCACCGCTGGTGGCCGCTGGGTAGAAGGAGGAGAGGACTTGTCGGAGGCATTCGCCCCCGCTAGCAATTCCTCCATCAATACCCGCGAC
Source organism: Phlebiopsis gigantea 11061_1 CR5-6 (assembly GCA_000832265.1). NCBI lineage: Eukaryota > Fungi > Basidiomycota > Agaricomycetes > Polyporales > Phanerochaetaceae > Phlebiopsis > Phlebiopsis gigantea. Next base: position 10,839 of record KN840470.1, on the reverse strand, counting down.
GGTTTCGGCAGCATAAGCTGCTTGACTTTGTCCAAGCCTTCGATACGGCCAAAGATATCGCGCGTCTTATCGCGTTCTTCCTTCTGAATCTTCTCGTCCTCGATACTCCGCACAATAGTCTCCACCTCTGCCACCATCTGCAGCGTACTCTCATACTCGAAGGTGCTCGGGTCCGTGTGGAAAAGGAGATTTTGGAAGAGGAGCGGATACTTGAGCAGCCGCTGAAAGGGCTTGGAGAGCGAGATGGCCATGCCCGTTTCTCCCTTTTCCGACGCCCAGATCTCCAGTTGCTGGAGATACTGACAGACCTTCAGCCACTGATCTGAGTCCTGTTTCTTCGACTTTTTGGCTGAGTTGGCGGTAGAAAGGGCATTATCGACTTGCTCCAAAGCGCGCTCGAGGTGAAGGACAAAGGTGGCATAGCCGTGGAGGATATGGGACTGCCAGTATTTGAATCAGTAAGCCCAAACACAACCCTATAGACTAGACTTACATTAGCGACGAAGACATCCGCCAGTGAGCGGACGAGGGGGTACTGATCCTCGTAGCGCTTGCGAAGGCTTTCGCTTAACTTGACGTGACCTTCAAGAATTCCGCCCTCAATGACCTCCAGACATATGCGCAGGTCCTCTGGAATCGTCGTAGGAGAAACGGCACCACCTATGGCGACTGGTACGGGTGTAGAACTACTCTTGAACCTTTGCAGCACGCTCCGCGATGGTGCGGCAGCGGCAGGCTTGGGCGAATGCATGGCACCAGTGAAGTCGTTGTCGTGCACGGACTGTCTTCCGAGAGACTGAGTAGAGCCAGACATGGGTTTTGTCCGAGGAGGTGGAGGAAGAGACTGGTGGGAGCGAGAAGGGAAAGGTAGACCACCATACTTTCCTACTGGCGTGCGAGTCGTGCCGTAAGGGGATCTAGGGTGATTGTGTTTCGCGGTCACGCTCATTTGTCCCACCTTTGTCGACTGAGAATAGCTTTGGCCAAGGCGATCCTCAGCTTCTTCCTCTTCGTCCGAAGCGATGGATTCGCTATCCATGTTCGGATGGTCCTCTTTCTTGGTATTAGTAGGAGAATCTGACCGGAAGGGTGTCGGTGACAGGAAGCGTGCAGCGATTGGTAGGTAGTCAATCGATTCGCGAGGAGAGTCCACGGGTGAGTCTTCGAATGCCGGCGATGCGGGCGTGGAGGCAGAATATGGATGCAATAATGGATCGATGAATGTTTCCTTCATCTTGACGAGTTCGTTCACGTAGCTATGATTAATTGAGTGTATGCGGTAGGCGCATTCCAGCAAACAACATACCGCTCTTCGCTAGCTACTATCTCCCATAGGACTTCTTGTCGCGTGCGCTCGCGCTGACCAAGGTTCGAAACAAGGTCTTCTTCGGCAGCTTCACTCCACGACTGAGCCGACAGAATACGACTACTGGCATGGCTCATCTGCGAGTAAGGCGTGCCCGATCGCAGAGACTGGTGAATAGATGCACCGTCATGGTACGCGCGTGGGTATGGAGAGGATGCAGCACGAGTAGAGCCCGGCTTGGCAGATTTCACGGTGGCAACGTCGGTCCTCGACGAGGCGGCGGTGGAGGTAGAGCCTCGTGGGTCCTTGGTATGCGCTGCCTGGAAACGGGAAACACTGGTCTTTGAAGGACCTGGAACAGCGGGTGCTAGCGTTTCGGTAGAGGGTAGTGGTCGGCTCAAGTCAGGCCCAGGAGTAGGTGGCGGAGAGATGAATGCGACTTTCTTGTGCACGTCGACATGTGCGCCGTTTGAACTGTTGCTACTGTTATTAGTCTTGCGCGAATTTCGACCCGCTGAGTCGGACTCTACTATGCGCTGCGAGGCAGCCGTCACAGTAACCTCGACAATCTGTAGCCCTTCCTTCCCTTCCGGCGGTGGTAGCGGTGCTATTGAGCCAGTTGGCGTGGGATGCGCGGATGATTCAGTCGACGAGGAAGTAGGTTCTTCAACTGGCGGTAACGGTCGCGACGATATCTCTGGCAGTGGCTTGAAGACTGCCGTAGGAGTACCTGATGGCCGAGGGGGCCATCCAGGCAGAGGTGGAAGCTGAGGGACCTTCTCCTTGACTTCCTTGTCCTTCTCTCGCTCTTTAGAGGAGAGACCACGATTGATGCGAGTGAGAAAGGCCCTCATTGCTGGCTCTGAGACTCGCTACTGGCTCTGTTACCCTCCAGAACGACCCGAGGTGACACAGAGAGAGTGCAAGTCGCCCAGAGCGGGGGCAGGTGGAGATGGTGTTGAGGATAGACGGCAGGTTCACAGACGCGTGCAAAATGGCGCTTTGGACCGCTCAACCACACTGCTCTTGCATGCCTTGCCTTTGCCTCGTGTTCCTAGACCATCATCTCTTCTCTCGTCGCTCTCAGGCTCTGTGCTATTCGACATATTTTCGCTCATTTTCCACACGAAATGTCGAGACCAGTCTTGCACGATGCGGTGCCCTTGCCCGCGCACAAGACGAAGCACCTCCCCACGCTCGAATATGAATTCGGGCAGTGCGTTTTTAGCTTGGCCCAGCTTGACAACGGAAATACAAACGGGACTGCGCTATGGATGGGCGCACAGGTTCTCTCGGCATGGCTTGCCCACCTGCTCGACAGCAAACACCGTGGAAAGCAGCCAGCAGTCCCTGGCAGACGCCCCAGAGTGCTCGAGCTGGGTAGTGGCATCGGTCTCTCTGCGTATGTCTTCCTCTTCTCGTCGTCATCGATCTGCTTGCGGAACAGGTGGTTTTGTTGCGGGCCTTCCTCGGCCATCTCCCTCTCGATTCTCCTAGCCTCGCGCTTTGCTCGCTAGGGTGGGATGTACTGGCAACCGACCTTCCAGACGTCATCGACTCTGTGCTCGCGCAAAATATTGTTGCAAACCTAGCTTGTTTACCTCCCGAATGCGGAACAATACAAATTCGTGCATTGGACTGGACTGCGTCTCCAGCAGAGTGGTCATGGGAAGATGGCGCGGTCATCGCATCTGCAACTATTCCATCCGCGCTATCCTCTGAAATACCCGCTACCCTCCTCACGGCACCCTTCGACCTCATCATAACCGCCGATACCGTGTATTCACCCGACCTCGTGGAACCCTTACTACGGACTCTCAGTCACGTATATTCAATATCCGTCGTCCCCAATAACGCCAAGAAAGCGCGTCATCCACAGCTATACATATGCATTGAACGCCGTGATCCTACTCTCGTGGATGACTTTTTGGACAAGGCGAGACGTGTATTTACTGTAACGCGTGTCCAGACGCGTAAGGTTGCCGAGGCCATGGAGTCCAACGGTCTCCGGTGGTCGAAGGAGGACTGGGAGGGGATGGAGATTTGGGCCTTCAAGCAGACGCGTGTACTTAGAAAAGCGTGTTGAAACTTGCTCTTTGTAGGAGGGCGTATACACCCGTTTCGAGCTTCCTAGCCTGTTCGTATTCATTGCATTCGCAAAGGGCCGGTGTTATTACAGAAACCGTAGACGGATAGTTGTATGCAAGAATGCGTGGAATAAACATGATAGGATGCGGGATCAGCAAAGCGTTGTGGGGAAAATATGTATGGAATGAGACATTGTGGCGATGGAAATCGGTAGGGTATGTGTGGCGTCGCGAAGTGCAAATGGGACGTGTCGGGGACGTAACTAGTCAGAGGTTGCATTATTGTGTTGTTGTGATCTTCGTGTAACCGTCAATAGACGCAGGAATAACATAGTTGAACAACTTACGCAGGAGACTTCTCCATCTCCGTCTCCATGTCATCCATGTCTTCACGCCTTGTGGCAACCAGATTTAGTGTTCGGTCGAAGCCGTGAACAAACTGCTCAGTAGGTATGAGTTTTAGTAGGGTAATTGCAAAGCATTATTGCTAAACCTACGAGATCCCTCCATGTCTCTTCTTCATCTGATTCGGTTTGTAGTTGGTAAACTTGCAAGAAGCCCTCGAACCTAGACGAGGCGATATGAGAGGATTACGAATGGTAGTTTAGCAACAGTAACTCACGTTAAGCCACCCTCTTCATTGCAATCCATAAACATCAATAGTTCTTCTTTTGAGTCATCATCAAAAGCGGAACCATTCGTATCTCTTGCCCATTCGTCTAGGCCTTCTGACAAGAGGCAAGCACCCTCTGGCGGCACCCAGAGGCCAGGCTGTTTCTCAGGGCGAGGCATGCAGTACTTGGCAAATATGTGGGCCAAGCACGCCTCCAGCTAGATATATAAGATTCAAGATAATCTTTCAATGAGAGTATTTGTTTTATCTACCTCGAGCGAAATACCACCGTCAGCATCGAGGAGTTGTACACCCGCGGTTCGGTCATTGCGGCGGCCCTGCCTTGACTCCGGCTCGGGACTCTCAAAACGCATGTGTGCCGCATTTCTGAGTTCTTCTAGTGCCTTGTTCATAGTTCGAAATGAGTGGTAAATAAGTGAGCGTGTTCGTCTAGTTGAGTTGAGGAGTTCGAGCTTGAAGCACGTTGAGGCGAAAGTCTATCAAGCTCGCGTCTCAACGCCCGGCGCTCAAAAGAATTGCGCTTCCCAGATGGGAAGCTACACGTGATTCCGATCGCAGCGTGACCGCTGTAGTCGACGCCTCGAGTCCAGTGCCCACCACTGCAGCTCAGTATGGCGGCGAGGTCACAGCCACTATCCATTGAGAGCCTTTTACAAAAGCAGAAGGCGGAGAAGGAGGCAGCTGCAAAGGTATGCAAGTCTTCTTCACCGTTCGCGATGCGAACCAATTAATCACACCGTCATGCTCTAGCCGAAGTTCCTTACCAAGGAGCAACGCGCCCAGCTAGCCATCCAGAAAAGGGCGCAGGAGATTAGGGAGCAGAAGGAGAAGGATGAGGTATCGAGGCAAGGGCGTGAAAGGCTAGAAAGAGAGGCGGAGGAGATACGTCAGCGGGAGAGGGAGCGAGAACGCGCTACGCGGTATGGAGGAGGAGGACGGTGTGAGTGTATGCACAATTTCCTCGCGTTGCATGCTCATGTCTCTGTACCTAGATGATGACCGCAATGAACACCGCAATGACCGGGACCGTGATGGTGGCCGGTATGGCAAACGAGATAACAGGGATCGTCGACCTCCGCAAGACGACAGGCGACAATCGTACCAGGGTGTCCCAACTGGACCCCGTGCAGAACGTAGCAAAGGGCATGAAGCACCCTCTGGCTCCTCTACTTCGGCAATGCCTCCGCCTCCGCCTCCAGGCTCTTCATCAAATGACCACGGTGTCGTCGACACGGCTCTCACGAGCAATTCTGCGGACTACGTTCCCCCAATAACAGACAACGATCTCTCAGCCATTCGCTCACGCTACCTTGGAGTAGACAAGAAGAAACGTAAGATACGGAAAATGAACGATCGTAAGTTCGTCTTTGATTGGGACGAGCAAGACGATACGTTCTCTGCCGAGGCACCGGCCGCTGTGGGAAGTCAGCGCCAGGGCGCTCAGGTTATGTTTGGACGGGGTCATATTGCTGGGATGGACGATGGCGGCGGCGGTGGCGTCTCAAGACGGTCAGGTTCAGACGGTGCCGGTTTGCAACTCGCAGACTCGTTGGAACGTAGGAAGGCTGCCAAGACGGGCTTGGACGAACGGCACTGGACAGAGAAGTCTCTGGAGGAAATGAAGGAGCGCGACTGGCGAATCTTCCGAGAGGACTTTAGCATAGCTGCGCGAGGTACGGCCTAACATGCACCACACGCCACATACACACTGACCTCCGTATAGGAGGACAAATTCCGCACCCAATACGCTCATGGGCGGAATCGGGCATCCCACAACAGATCCAAGAAGTCATTGACCGCATTGGTTACAAGGATCCTTCGCCAATACAGCGCCAGGCTATTCCTATCGGTTTACAAAATAGGGACATTATCGGCATCGCTGAGACAGGTATGTCGTATGAGTCTGTTGAATCAATATATTCTGAGATCTTTCCAGGTTCTGGTAAGACTGCTGCCTTCGTTATTCCCATGCTGGCTTTCATCTCCAAGCTGCCTCTTTTCACGGACGAGAACAGACACCTGGGTCCCTATGCTCTCATCATGGCACCTACTCGGGAGTTGGCACAGCAAATTGAGTCCGAAACGAAGAAGTTTGCTGGACCACTTGGGTTTACCAGTGTGTCCATCGTTGGTGGTGTATGTACCTAGTTTTCTATGTTTGCGGTCAGGGTGCTTACAACCAGTCTTACAGAGATCCGTGGAGGAACAGCAGTTCAACTTGCGCTCCGGCGCTGAGATCATCATCGCTACCCCAGGTCGTCTGAAGGATGTCATCGAGCGTCACGTCATCGTCCTTTCACAATGTCGTTACATCGTTATGGACGAAGCTGACCGTATGGTGAACCTCGGTTTCGAGGCCGACCTAACGTTCATTCTCGACAAGCTTCCTTCGGATACTATGGAAGGCGAGGACCAAGGACAGCAAATGGACATCGACGGCGAGACCTTGGTGAAGAAAGGCCGCACCAGAGTCACCACACTTTTCTCAGCTACAATGCCTCCACCGGTAGAACGGCTGGCGAAGAAATATCTCAAACGTCCCGCCATCATTACGATCGGTGAAGCTGGCCGCGCCGTCGACACGGTAGAGCAAAATGTCGAATTTGTCATCGGAGACGAGAGGAAAAAGTATGCGTTTTCTATTTGCTACCCCGGACCGTGTCTGAGATCATCACCCATAGGCAGCGGATGCTCGAAATTCTCAACAGCGGCCAATATGGCTCACCCATCATCGTCTTCGTCAACCAAAAGAAGACTGCCGATATGGTCGCCAAAGATCTGCAGCGCGCCGGAGTACGTATTACTCAGCTCACCTCATCGACAAGATGCTAACGGCGTACCCGACCGTAGTGGAGCGCGGCAACTCTGCATTCCGGCAAGAACCAAGAGCAGCGAGAAGCTGCATTGCAGTCCTTACGCTCCGGAGAGTCCGACATCCTCGTCGCTACCGATCTGGCAGGGCGTGGTATCGATGTGCCGGACGTCCAGCTGGTCATCAATTACCAAATGTCGAACACAATCGAAGCCTACGTGCACCGTATTGGTACGTATTCAACCTCTGTCGTCTGGAAGAGAAGCTCTCTGACATACAGAAATAGGTCGTACTGGCCGTGCCGGCAAGCAGGGTACTGCTATCACGTTCTTGACAAACGACGACGACGAGGTTATGTGAGTAATTTGCATGCGTCTAGCCAGTAAACTCGTACTAATACACTGTCTTCCATACAGGTACGATCTCAAGCAAGGTATGTTACCTCCACCCTATTGCCGTCTTTGTGCTGATTTGTCTATTCCGCAGAAATCTCGAAGAGCCCAGCATCGAAAGTGTCTCCAGAACTCGCAAAGCACGAGTCGGCGCAGCACAAGGTTTCAAGAGAGATGAAACGCAAGAGAGACGCGGACGACCTAGGCTAAGCTTGCTTCAGCCAGGACTGAGTCTTGACACTGGATTTTATACATGTATGTTGTATCGCGCGTTCCCCGTCTTGCTTGACGTCGGTCTTTAGAGTTAGGCAGCGGTGCCCGAGGCCAACTCAGTCAGCTAGACGGCGTGCGAAGTGATAGTCAGCCTTTCGCCCTTTCTCGCGCAAATCCTGCGCCAATTCAAACCACCCTGGCGTCCGTGAGCCCGGATGCCCGTGCCATACTCGACACATCGAACCTAGCCTCGCCGGATGCGTACGTGTGCGCCCTCGAGCCATGCGCTACTCCTCACCCATGGCACGTCAAGGCGAGGCCTCGATGGTGTGCCTGCTCCAAAATGACGACCTCGATGCACAGTCTCGCGGCCTGCATGCTAGCGATAGCTCTGAAGCATGCTCTAGCTCTTATAGGGCTAATCGTGGGCTGACACGCGCGCACGAAGCTCAAGGTTGCGGGCTCGTAACTGGGAATCGTCTGCCGAAGGTTTGCGTGCGCCGTGTGCACAGTTCCAACGCGCGTTGTTGTCGGGTGGGCAGCCCTCGGTCACGCGCCGAATCGTGGTGCGTCCGAAGAATGTTGCTCGTATCTCTGCAACGCCAGCCGCGCACAGCCCTTGATGCGGCGTCGAAGGATGAGCTGCTTTGCCCGCGGGAGGTTTCCCCGTGGGGTCCCCACGACGCGGTTGTCTATGGGCGTGATGGTCGCCTGGCGCGACAGCAGACGCACACCCGGTTGCGGCGTGGTGGAGAAACGCCGTCGTGAGCCGAGGACGACGCGACGGTGTACAACTGAGTACGTCAGGAGCGTGTCACCTGCGAGCGTGTACCGCCGCCTCTCCTCGCGATGATGCACACTGGCACCTTCGTGTGCCATAAACCGACCGCTTCTCTCATGGGGCTCTATCCACTCGCTTGCCTGACTCCTGTGCTCGGGTCCTGGATGCTTCTCCCAATGCACCCGTGCTTCGCCTCGATCTATGCATCCGCCAACTGCAGCGGTGCTGCCGCTGGTCGACCCACGAGCGTCGGAACGCTGACTCCAAGCGCGCACGCACCCCCCTTTTGGGCATCCCGTATTGCACCCACTAGCATCCACAACTGGGCCACGCCGCGAGCCATTCAAGGCGGGGCCGACAGGTTCCGAACTCGTATTACTAACAATGCAACAGAAATAGGCACGAGCCACCAAGATTTCGTGGTGTCGCAGGCGCGGAGGCAGGCGCAACACAACAGGAGCGCAGCGGTCGTGTCAGCCTCTGTACGTGGCCCTCACAGACGCGTCCGATGCCAGCCAGAGCTTCGAAAGACCCATCACGCACGGCTAACGCGCCGCAAATATAGTTAGAGCTGCGCCTGCGACCTATCAGCATTCCGTAACTATTGCAAAGGTTTCAAGAAAGCCGGTGATACGAAGCGAGGACGCGCTATGGCTGGCTGCAAAGCGGATGTGCTCTACGAGCGCGGCCGAGGCGTCCGACGGATGCGGGTGCAAGGTTCGAACGACACGGCCAGCTTACGATGGGCGCTGTAGCTGCCTCCGCCCCTAATTCGCCCCTATAATGGCCGAGGAGGGGTTGCATGCGCTCGCTGCTGGAAGCTTCGGCCTGGAGGCTGGAGGACGGCGCGGGACGGCGCGGAGGTCGGAGTCTACCCAACCCTGACTGCTGCACGCCGACGTTGAGGTGTGCGCGCGCACGCGAGGGCTCATCCCAGCTAATCACAAGCAATTAGTCGCGGCCGCTACATAAGGCGATCATAACGGTATCTGATAGTAGGGCCTTGATGGCATTTATCTGACCTCGCTCGGTGCACCGCTGCGAACGTTGTGGCCCCGCTCGCAGTACATGATCCAGGAGCACAGACTCTGGCCAGCAGCGTCCGAAGCAGCCCCCACGTAGACTCGTGGTCGACGATGCACGGTCATGTGTTCGCACCCTGCGGCAACACCGTGGCGGCAGCATCAGAACATCAGAGCGGTGTGGCGGGCTGGCAATCCGTTCATGCAGGGCCTCTGGGGCTTCGCGCGGACGTGCACGTCCAAGGGGCTCGCGCGAATTCTGGCGTGCCACCATCAGAAGATAGAGGGCGTCGGGATGCTCGGTGCGGGCCAGGTACGTAGGGCCCGTTGTTTTTCTTGGAGTCCGGAGTGCTCGCTGCTGCGCGCGACGTCCACGGCGAGTTGCCGCGGTGCAGCGCCGTCCGTACGCCGTGCGGGTCTGCGGGTCTGACGAGAGCATCACGCGACCGGGCATGGAGCCTCGAACGACACGCACGGCACGCGCGAGTGGCCAGTGGGCCACGGCAGAGGCGTCTGTGACGCGGTGATGGTGCCCTCATGCGTGGTGTTGATAGACAGCCCGCTCGCGTCTCTTCGAAGGCGCCCGCCTCCGACGTTGCCAACAACGCATTTGGCCAGATATTCCTCCAGCGGCGGCGTAGGCGCGCGGACCCCGGACAGCCCCCGCCGGACGGCGGCGGCGTGCCGACCGATACGTCCGGCCGAGCTTGATGCGAGAGACCAGGCGCGCCGGGAGCGCATGCTCATTGGAGCGTACCAGGGTGACCTGCGCTCGTGACTGGCGTCGTAGGGTCATCGCGAAGAGCCTCCAAAACTGAGCAGACGCGATCTGCACCGCTGCCGCATCCGGACGCGTGGGCGAGCGAGAAGAGAAGAGGTACGAGGATGCACTGGCAGACATGACACCAGGACGTGCAAGGTGAGCCCGCGGGGGGTCAGGGCATGGCGAGGCCCATGCGGCGGAGCGCGTGCGTGCGACGGAAGAAGTGCAGCGCAGGCCGTGATGACACGGAAACGCAGTGGCGGGTAGCTACTCTACTTCGTTTTGGTCATCGTTATAAGTGGTCGCGCGGAGGTCGTCCATCAGCAGGTCGTTATACCCATCCCCGGCGGACTCGGTGCGGCCCCAGTCGCGTCCTTGTGCAGCGTCCCGCACGCGTGCCTGCGTATGACGACGGTCTTCAGACGCAAGCGTATGACGCGCCCACTCGGTGTCTTCCTCGGAGGTACAAGCCTCGACCCAAGAACCCTCCCAACGCAGTGCTCAGAACTTGCAGCCCATACCTTGCACTCCCTGGCACTGCAATCAGGGTAGCCCGACGCGCCAATGGCAGGCCAGCATCGGATCCGAATGTTCGAGGCCGACGGGCGCTACGAGCACTCGCCTTGCACTCGCTCCATTGATTGGTTTCGGGCAAACCTCTGCCTGAAGAAATCGCCATCTCTCGTATCAGGACCCCCGGTATTGGGAGGGGAACCCTGACCCCTTATCCGTATAAATTTGGGGGGCCGGGCGCTTGTCAGGCGCCTACCCAAAAAGGGAAGCGGGCGGGTGGCGGGATTGGCGCGCTGATGCGCCTGTCACCCCACAA